>CM034149.1:465119994-465507494 GCA_019776745.2 Taxus chinensis | reverse complement strand
ATACCTACATGACAATGATATTACAAACCAAGCCCATATAAAGGTAAGTATTACCTAACACACATCATAAAAAGTTGCATTCTAATATCCATAAGGTACAACATTCTTGTCTATGTCTTCAAAAATCAAAACCATCATCCTAGCATGATGAGTACATTCAACATTAAAGAAAAACAAGAATACATCATAAATGCTAAGTACATTATGAGTGTCGAATGACAAGCATTGTTGCATGGTTTTACACGCAACTACAAGTGAGTGTGCATATAATTTTTAGGATATGCATCCACACATGTAGTTGTATATACAACTATGCCACAAAGTTTATTCTCTGACTCTCATAACCCACTCTTCATTTATGACATATCCCTTTTAATGAAACATGTAGAATTTGTGGGACGTGCCATCTTTTATGTAAACATAACTGATATGCATTGAAAAGGTTTCACGGTGATATTATTCCTTGTGGAATATTATGAAGGAATTGAAGGATGTTTTTACAAATTCTATTCTTGATCATTATCATAATTAATTGTCATAGTATGTTACTTACACTTTCAAAATTTATGTTTATCATTTTCATTAATGATCTGTTTGTAAACATACCTTATATTATAAAGTATCATTTAATTCAAGAAATGATATATATACTTAATTAATGAAATAGGAAGTTTATTAGTTGTTAGTTAAGTTAACCTTAACTTATTCTATATTTCATTTAAATTCAACAAGAATATAAGTTATATAAATGATGTAGATCATCATCAAACACAACCATTCCATAAGTTAGACTCTTTCAAATAAATTAAATTTCTCAAAACCATCAAATTTATTTTTTAGTCCAAGTTGAGAAAACATTGCAAAATATGAAATTTTTGAATAAAAATGCCAAATTGGCTTATGAAACCACTACAATCTATTTCTCAGGTTCAAGATATGCTAACTCAACTATCAAAATTTTTCAAATCATTCAAAATCATCCACTTCATTATTATCTCTCAAAATGGTAATTTTTGGCTTTTTAAGGGCAAGTCAGCAATGAAAACTCATTGGGGACAATGTAAAAATCCCCAAGACAAAATAAAACAACTTTTTAACACCATTTTCCAACCTAAAGTTTGGATTTGAATCTTGTGATCATCATTAGATTATTTTTTGAATCATATCTTTAGTGATCATATAATAGAAATATTTTTTGATGATTCATATTCATGCATGTTTCGTGTTGTGATTAATATCAACAAGGGTTTAGGGGTTGGCGCTCCTTATGGGGTTGCTTCCTCACTAAAGAAATCTCTTGTGATATTCAATTGAGTATTTTTTTGAGTAATATAAAAAAAATAGTGGGTTTTATTCCCCTTGAGGGTTTCTCACTTACATCTTATGTTATTTCTTGTTTATGTTATTATGGATGGTTGTCACTTATTGTTATGATCACATTAATGCATGGTTGAATGTTAATGGTTTAAGTAAGAAAATTGAAAATTGGTTACATTTTTTAAGGACTGGTTCATGCCCCCTTAGTCCATTGTGATTCCAACAAAAACATATGAGGAATTATATTACACATTATCTTGAATGTCAACGTGTTAAGGAAGAGCACATCCATCCAGCTAGTCTGTTGTATCCTCATAGTATTCTACATTATAAATGACAATTAATCAAGATGGATTTTGTGTAAGGATTTCCATTATCCAAGAACAAGAATGACATGATTTTAGTAGTGCCTAAAAAATTGACCAAAGTAGCTAACTTCATACTAGGTAATCTAAAGGATGATTCCCTTATACTTGTAAAATATTTTGTGAATGAAATCTTTAGATTACACGGAGCTCCAGAAATTATCATTTCAGACAGGGATCCTAAGATGACCTCTCAATTTTGCAAAACTCTAAACTTAGAATTGGGAATAAAACTAAACTTTAGTTCCGCCTACCATCCTAAAATAGATGGTCAAATAGAAAGAGTTAACCAGGTTATGGAGGATATGCTTAGAATGTATTGTATGGATCAACATTACAAATGGGATACATATATGCCATTTGTTAAATTTTCCTATAATAACACTTATCATTCTTCATTGAAAATGTCTCCATTTAAAGTGTTTTATAGGAGAGAGTGTAGAACTCATATTAGCTGGGACAATATAGAGTAAAAAGAAGTAGTGGACCTAGAAACATTGACTGAAATGGAGAAAAACATTAAGCTCATTCATGAGTGGTTAAAAGAAGCACCTGATAGGAATAAAAGCTACGTTGATTTAAAAAGAGTTGATAGAAAACATGAGAAAGGAGACAAATTATTTTTTAGGGTAAAACCCAAAATATATCTATTATGTTTAACAAAGCTGCCAAATTGTCACCTAGATATATGGGACCTTTCGAAATTCTAAAAGTTATAAGTCTGGGGTATACATATTAGAATTACCTCCCACATTGTCTAGAATACATAACATTTTTCATATTTCTTTTATTAAAAAGTATGTTTTAGATATAACACATGTTATAAATTAGAACTCATTACAAGGTAATGACCCTAGAATCATCGTGGTTGAACCAATTCGAGTGCTAGAAACTCACTGGTTGTAACTCAAAAATCATGATATTTCACAATGTAAGGTCCAATGGGACCAATACTCTAAGTGTGATACCCATTAAAAAAACCCACTTGAGACCCAAGAAACAACCTAGGGTTAGTTGGGAAAAATTATGGATTTTTTTTTATATTAGAAGTGTCCACAACCAGGCTACAAGACAACAGTTGACACTAACAGGTTCTGGAACAAGTTTAATCTGCTAGAACATATTTTTATTTTGTTAACAATTATCAGAGGTCACAAGGTCCAATTTTAGGGTTAGAATTTTAGTTAGGTTTAGGTGGTAAATTATCACCACACCCACTCTCTAATAGGTTCAGAGTTTCCACTTTATTTTTCTCACACTTAACACATTAAAAAATTCCCTAAATCATTCCCATTGGATAGGAAATTCTCTCACCTTTCCAATGATATAAATAAGTCCTCCTAACTCGTAAAACTCCAATTATGGACTGGCAGACATTAGGGGTCAAATTTTCCCAAAAAGGACACGTGTCGAGTGAGGAAGAAGACCCTTTGTTGGGTTAGCGTGTTGCGGGGCAATTTTTGGAATTTTTCTTGCATGGGGAAAAAATTTCCATTTGTGCTTGAGCCTTCGCTGTGCTGCCAGGGACACATGTCGGGCTTCGAGCTCACGCAAGGAAGGTTGAAATTTTTTTCCAAAGGGAGGGAAAGAATATAATTGGACCCACGCACCCGTGGATCCACCAGGGACACGCGGCATTCAAAAAAAATTTCTAAGGATTTTTCAAAGGGAATTTTTCGAGCCGCGGGCCCGCCAGGGAAAACTTTCCCAAATTTTCCTACCTAGGAAGGAAAACTTCAAAGGTCATAAATTTTTCTAAAAAGCTTAGTATTTGGAAAACGAGGACTTTCTGGAAAGCTATCGATGCCCTCTTTGCACATGAATCATAAATTTTACATTTTGATAAATTTTGAGAGGTCAATTCTCTGAAAATGGGGTGCAGGATTTTAAATAGCCAACTGGTAAATTTTAACTTATAATTTTTTTCTCAATTTGATCTCCTCCTTCACTCAACATTCCAAACAAACATGGATGATTATTCTAGGAAGGATTTAGAATTTTTTAGGGAGGTAATTTTACTTGTTTGATTTTAAATTTGCATTTTTCCAACAATTGACAAAAAATGACTGTAAAAAGGGTTAGGCTTGGATTTTGCAACATTCTAAATTAATTCTTAAGTGTTCTTTGTAAATTTGAGTTCCTTGATAATACAAAATGCTAAATTTTTATGTTTCCAAGTTGATTATTATGTACAGGCCCGAAATGTGCATTTTAATTAAATTTATTTTCCAATTTTAAACTTACAATAGAGATCCATTTCTAGAAAATCTGTATATCAATTTCATCATTCGAGTGTGGTATTTCATTTCTAATATAATCTAATACATTCATTTTTTTACACAACCAATTCTAATTCAAAATGCAATACTGAATTCCATTTTACACATTTCTAAAGATACAAAATAGTGCATTATGTCCTCGTGCATTTATTCTTTTCAAACAGAGATCTAACTATCCCCTTTTGCCATACAATGAAACATTGAATTTAATCCATGGTAGAATTAAGTGTTTCCCTTCTTCAAGAAATCATTAAAAACCAGAATCTAGTTTCTTTCTTTCCCAAAACATATATTTTGAACAAGGTAGAATCATAAAATTACATCTCACGTGTTTCTTACTTTTTTCATTTTCCAAAATAGGGATTTTAATCACAATTTAATATTCCAATTCAACACAACAATGCAAATGAGGTAAAGTCTTGGAATTCTTCATTAATTCAAAAAGAAAGACCTCTTTACATTCTTCCATTCCTTGAATACAATTAAAAAAATTCTATTTCTTTCTTTCCAATAAACAGAACAAAGTATAAACATTCTTCATAGTTCGAATATATAACTTTCGTGATCAGTTACATACATCTTTTCTTCACAAACTACATTAAAATTTCATCCACTTCAAAGTGGGAAAGGTTACAAATAATTTTGTTTCACAAGGGGCTGGCAAGACTTTCTTCTTCTACTCCAGAAAACCAACATGTCAGTTTTCTTTTTCTTCCAAATTGATCACAACAAAAGTGGGGGAAAGGAAATGCTCTCCACCCAACCAAGACATCCAACGAAAGGAGAATCCATCCTTCATCATTGGGCCTCGAGCCCTAACAAAAATAAAATAAAAGGTTTGATTAAACCAATGGTAATAAATGGCTTCCACAAAACACACAACATTCTTTTAACATGCATAATTCAATATAAAACACAGTCCAAACAAAAAAAGCAGTTTACAACCGCATTCAAAAACATTCAAACAAAACTAAGGCTTGAATATGCAAGCCCTAGGAGTAAGGACTATGGGGGAAGCTACTTGTGCCTCCCAATAGGAATTGAGCATCCACCTATAAAAAACCTCCAATAAATTTCACCACACATATCCTTATGCCCCCCAGAATCCCTCCTTATGCCCCCTAAAAAGTAAGAAATGCAAGCTATTTCTTTTCCATGGTGGATCCCAAACCCAAAATCCCTCCACAAATATTATTCCACTTGCATTCCCTTATGCCCCCCCACATGGATTCCCCATATCCTTCTCCTACACCATCCCTATGGCAGTCTACCCAACCATCCAATAATTACACAAAGCACATACACCATTCATACAAACACAAAAAAAATAACAGTGAAAGGAAGAGCTAGGCTCCTACCTCTCCATGTTAGATTTGGTTTCCAAACAACAAGCTCTCAATACCAAGAACATAGTCCCAAAAGAAATGCCATGTATGAAATTAACTCCAATATCCTCCAAAATCCACAAGAGCTCCAAACAACAAAAATCTGTTGCAAAGAAGTTTGCAAAATGATTCAACAACCCAAAATAAGCAAAGAGTTCAAATTTTATAGAAGAGGGAAGAGAAGAAGATGGTGTGGATCCATGTAGGATGCCAAATCACACATCCTCAACTCCAATCGCAAAACAAAAAATTTCATTTTCCCAAGCACAATAAAGAGGTGGTTGAAAATATGAAAATTTACTTGCACACTCCAAAAATCCCGCACCCCAAAGGACTACAAATTAAATAAAATGTAAGAGAGTGCAATCAAAAAATTGCAACATGATTAATAAAATGCATTAAAAATGTCTAAAATCACCCCTCTAACCATAAGTATGGTTGGTAAATTAAATTGAGAGGTATGGGACAAGTTTTACTTGTCCCACAAGCCTCCAAAAATAGTCCCCAAGGAAAAATTCAAATTTCTAAGGAGGTGGAGTGTTTCATACTCCAAAATGAGACTTACACAACTCTTACAAAAACTTACACATCCCTTACATATTTAATACAAAGACAACAACTTCTATAATTACTTTCCCATATCCCAATTTCATTTAATTAAATTTTAACCATATGATTTCTCACATTAATATACCACAATAATTAAATAAAAGAAAGGGACACATTACTAATAAAATACATACAACAATGAATAAAAGAAACCACATTAATAAAATATACAAAACCCATGGTCACATATAAAGGTAATCCCCCCCGGTAATCCCTAACAGAATACAACACACACACACAAAACATGTTGCCATGGTGACCTTGTTGAATTCACCTAGAATTCCATTGTGGTTGGTCTCCAATCCCCTAATGTTTGTTGTGATATTTAACCTCCAAAACACAAATACCTCCTTTGGCCTCGTGGCCATATTAGAACATACAACATGATATAAATATAATCAAAAAATCATCTAAATATGTGAATCACAACAACATCAAAGCAATTTAACAAAATCACTTACAATTTATATCAACAACATGAAAGTAACAACTATATCATCATCATATAATGAGCATTTCTAAGTCTACTCGTAATATCCAAAATCACATGTCAAATAGTATATCATCATCCACATATGAGTGTCTCTAATAATCATTGTGCATCATAACCAAATCAAGATCAATAATAATCCATGATCAAATGTCTAACATCATACTAAATCAAAACATAATAATTTCCATAACGTAAAAAACAATATCAAAATAAGTATCAATAGGTGTCAAAGGGAAGTGGGCACTACATCCATCTCCCGTTAGACTTGACTTCCTCTTGGAAGTCACTGGAACAAATGTGCAAACTGAACTCGTAATGAAGTAGCATCCCCCCATGTAGTTGTGGTCTCATCATATCTATCCCACTACACCCAAACCTGAGTAACCTCTCCTCCTCGAAGGCCCAAGGTCCTATGATCTATTATGCAATCGGGCTCCACCATCACTTGCCCCTGATATTTCACCTGCAATGATGTCTAATTTAACACATGAGAAGGATATACAATATATATCTTGAGAAATGAAACATGAAAAATATCATGTATACGAGACAAGCTGGGTGGCCATGCTACATGGTAGGCCAAAGGGCCGATATGCTCCAAGATCTCAAAAGGACCAATGAATCTAGGAGCTAACTTAGAACCTTTTCCATAATGGATAGGGATCTTGTGTGGCCTAAAATGAAGGAACACCTTCATGCGCACATCAAAACTACAGTCGATCCTATTCTGATCTTCATTCTTCTTCTGAATTTCTTGTGCCTCTTGTGATATCTACCTGATCAACACCACCTACTACTCCATGTCCTGTAAAAGAGTTGGTCCAAGAGAAACCTTGTCCTCTAGCCTGTCCCAGCTAAGAGGTGTCATGCAATCTCTACCATACAAATCCTGAAAAGGAGCCATGCCTATAGAACTCTGGAAACTATTATTATAGGAAAACTCCACTAAGTATAAGTACTCCTCCCATTTAGACTACTAATCCATCACATACATCTTGAGCATGTCCATTGAAATCTGATTCACCTGCTTAGTCTATCCATATTTATTGGGATGATATGTTGTGTTGAAGTTGATTCTCGTCCCAAGGACATACTGCATGGTAGTCTAGAAATGTGAAGTGTACAAAGGATCGCGGTCACAAATGATCTTCCACAAAATCCTGTGTAACCAAAAAATCTCATCCAAATATAATCGTGTCACTACTCTAGCTGTATAAGTGGTATTCACGGAGAAAAGTGAGCCACTTTTGTCAATTTATCAACCATGACCATGATAGCATCATGGTGATATCTTGACATCAGTAGCCCAACAATGAAATCCATGGAAATGGTGTCCCACTTCCATTCCGGTATAGCATGAGGATAAATAAGGCTAGCTAGATGCTAATGCTTGGGCTTAACTCTCTGAAACTCTAAACATTGT
The DNA here is from genome assembly GCA_019776745.2 of Taxus chinensis. NCBI lineage: Eukaryota > Viridiplantae > Streptophyta > Pinopsida > Cupressales > Taxaceae > Taxus > Taxus chinensis. The sequence continues at coordinate 465,499,623 of CM034149.1, read as the reverse complement.
GAAATGAATTGGTCCATGTCTCACAACTATTGCAAGGTGGCATGCATCTTCTTCACCCCAGGATGGGCTGAATAGGGTGCATGATGTGCCTCTACCAAGATGTCCTACCTCAAACCTCCATATCTGGGAACATATATCCAACATTTATTATTGAGAAAACCATCTGAATCTAAGGAAAAACCATCAAAATTCCCCTCAAGGGGTCTATGAGACTTGATCTCTGCTCATACTGCAATATAGAAGCTGTCAAGAGGAAGCTGCTGAAGAATCCTACTCTGTAAATCTGTGCTCATTGAGGTGGCCATAGCCACATGTATCCATATACTAAATGCATCTACTACCACATTCTCCTTCCCATTCATATGCTTAATATCCACTTCATACTCATAAAGTAACTACATCCAATGCCATTGACAAGCATTGAGATTGGGCTACATGAAGAGGTGGCAAAGACTCAAATGATCTGTCCTCAGTGTGAATTTCCTACCAAGAAGAAAGTGCCTCATGTAACCAAAGCATGCACAACTGCCGAAAGCTCAAGATCATGAGTCAAATAATTAATCTTGTGATCTTTGAGTTTGTGAGACTTAAAAGCCACTACTCTGACCTCTTACATCAACACACCTCCAAGGCATACCAACTAAGCATCCGTGAAAATAAATAACTCAGCATGTGGATCCAACATTGCAAGAATAGGTGCTGGAGTGAGGCACTCCTTCAGTGTCCTGAAGGTCTGTTCGCATCCGTCCGATGAAAAAAACTTCTTCCCTTTCCTCTGAAGGGCAGTGATAGGGTGTACAATCTAAGAGTAGTCTTGAATAAATCTCCAGTAGTAACCTACTAATCCCATGAAGTTGCACACCTTGGTCACTATAGTGGGTGTTGGCCAATCCATGATGGATCTAATCTTGCAAGGATTGACGGTGATACCTTCCCTAGAAAGGATATGACCCAAATACTATACCTTTTTCTGAAAGAAAAAACACTTCTCCAAGTTCCCATAAAGCTGCTACTCTCGAAGACACTGAAGAACCTGGTGAAGGTTTCCCTCATGCTCCTCACACGTACATAAGTATATAAAAATTTCATCTAGAAATATGAGCATGAAGTGATCTAAGAAGGTCCTAAATACCCCATTCATCAAACTTATGAACACTATGGGGCAATTAGTCAAACAAAAGGCACCACTGTGAACTCATAGTGCCCATATCTTGTGCGGAAGGTGGTCTTATGAATGTCTGCCTCTGAAATACTTAACTGATGGTACCCTGACTTAGGATCAATCTTAGATAAAATTGTGGCTCCCTTCATCTGATCAAACAAGTCGTCAATACGTGGAAGGGGATAACAATTCTTGATCGTCACCTTGTTCAGCTAGCAGTAATCTATACACAACCACAATGATCTATCCTTCTTCTTCACAAAGATCACAGGTGCACCTGAAGGGGATACACTAGGATGGATAAGGCCTTTCTCCAAAAGGCCCCCAAGCTATAACTTGAGCTCACAGAGCTCTGGGGTGGTCATCTGATAAGGTTCCCGTGAGATAGGCTCTGCTCCAAGAACTAGATCTATATTAAAATCAATCTCACATTGGGGTAGTAACCCCAGTAGCTCCCCTAGGAAGACATCTGCAAAATCTCTCAAAATGGGATGATCATCTAGAGATGGTCCACTAGACTCATCCTCAGATCTGTTACTGACTGTAACATCATACATCTGATAACCCCATCACACACATAGCTTAAGCTGCATTGCGGAGATGGTGCGAATAAAAATGGGTCTCTTGACCCCTAAAATCATCGATTCAACTCCTAAATCATTTGCATAATATATAGTCTTATGGTAACAATCTATCCTGGCCCCGTGTGTAGATAACCAATCCATACCCAAAATGACTCCATATGAGCCCAAAGGAAGGATACAAAGATCTGAGGTAGTGGTGAAAGGTCCCAAATCCACTACACACTCCTTAATTATGGAGTCTATAGAGAACTTGGCTCCAAAATCCATCTCAACATCCCAACTAAGACCTTGCTTAACTACCACTAGCCTGTATCGCTCTACTAAAGATGGTGCAATGAAAGAATTAGAAGAATTAGAAGAAAACAATACAAAGGTAGGAATACCACTAATGCTACATGTGGTCTTAATGACTGTGCTCTGATGCTATACCTGGCGGTTCTCAATCGTTACATAAATCCTGTGGCTATGTCCTATGTCACTAACTGTCAACTCTAAGATCTGTGTCTTACCCTTGTTATTAGGGTTCTATGGGAAGTCTCTCCAAAAGTGTCCAGTAAATCCAAAACCAAAACATCCTCTTGATCCTCCCCAATGAGTAACACCTCTAGTAGGTGCCTTGGAAGTCTGTGGCATGGATCCTAATGATCTAGATGTATTCATCTGAGGTCTCTACTGGTGAACTCTCACTGACTGAGCTCTAGGCCCACCCTATCTCTTGATGGAACCCCTAGGAGGGGGCCCCATACTCTGACCTCTCTATGCATCAGATCTTTGTGGAGGTCTATAAGGTGGGCAGAACTATTGTTGCTATGGCCTAAAGGATGACTGTGCTAAACCCTAACCACCACAAGGAAGAGGTACTAACCCCCTCAATCTACTGTCTTGTATCTACTGTATGTGGCTCCAAACTTGATCTCTAGCCTGCTGGGTCTTCCCCTGAGTCTCCTCTGCTATATAGGCCTTCTCGACGGCCTCAGCTAATGTCTATGGGAAGTGGATCTATTTTACACCTCCAATATCTAAATTCAGGCCCTGAATGAACCTATGAATCCGCACCTGCTCATCCTGTATATACTCAACATACTAGAGTAGATCTAGAAATCTACTCTCATACTCTGCTACTGAGAGAGATTCCTGTTGGAGGTCATGGAAATTGTCGATCCTTTATTGTATGAACCTCCATGACAAATATCTACTCCTAAATCTCTCCTCAAAAAGCTCCCAAGTCACTATCTCAGAATCTATATGGAGCTTCTGCTCCTCTTTCCTCCACCATACTCCTACTCCATCCCTCAATAGATGGATCAAAATACGATCTTTTGTGTTGTTAGAACAAGGACAAAGATTGAATTAACTACTCAAGGTCATTAGCCAGGCCTCTACTTGAAATCCACCCATTTCACTTGAGTAATGTAATGGCCAAAGCTTCAGGATCTCCCTGATGTGATCTACAACTATGGTCTGATGGCCTCTAGGTCTCTCTACATGCTCATCTCTAATCCTAGGACTCTGAGACCTCTCTCTACGCTCTAAAACTCGGTCACCCTGTCCCCTCTATGGTGACTCTACCCTGGCTGACTCTGCATGGGAGTTATCTCCTCTATACTCCTCATTGGGTTGATGAGATACCTGAACCTCAATGGAAGGGGCTTATTCATGACTGGCTACATGTCCTCCTCCTAATCCTCCATGTAGAGTGGCATTGACATCCTGAAGAGTCTATAAAATCTAGGGTAGGATAGCTGCTACCCCTGATCCAATGGTGGTGATGGTGGTGGTAAGTCTGATTCTATGTGAAAATTCCTCCTGCCCCATCTGCGCCTCCTACACTGACCAAAGCGAGAGTTAGTTCATTATTCTAGGTCTTACTCATTTTCCATGTTTACTAAAATATGTAATTTCTAAACTAATTTGTTTTCTTTTAGATTTAAAAATGTGCTAGGTTTGAGTTTCATGTGCCAAGTTTTCTAGTGTGCCCAATGGTCCAAGATTTTGAACCACTACTTTGATACCAAGTGTGATGCCCATTAAAAAACCCACTTGAGACCCAAGAAACAACCTAGGGTTAGTTGGGAAAAATTATGGAATAAATGTTTTTGGTTAAAAGTGTCCACAACTAGGTTGCAAGACAACAGTTGACATTAACAGGTTCCGAAACAAGTTTAATCTACTAGAACATACTTTTATTTTGTTAGCAATTATCAGAGGTCACAAGGTCCAAATTTTAGGGTTATAAGTTTTAGTTAGGTTCAGGGGTAAATTATCACCATACCCACTCTCTAACAGGTTCAAAGTTTCAACTTTATTTTTCTCACACTTAATGCATTCAAAAATTCCCTAAATCATTTCCATTGGATAGGAAATTTTCTCACCTTCCAATGATATAAAGAAGTCCTCCTAACTCCTTGTAAAACTCCAGTTATGGACCGACGGACCTTAGGGGTCAAATTTTCCCAAAGGGGACATGTGTCGAGCGGGGAAGAAGACCCTTTATCAGGTTGGCGGGTCGCGGGGTGGTGTTTGGAATTTTTCTTGTGTGGGGAGAAAATTCTCATTTGTGCCCGTGCCTCCACTGTACCATCAGGGACACGTGTCAGGCTCCAAGCTCACATGGGGAAGGTTGGAAATTTTTACCAAAGGGAGGGAAAGAATCCAATTGGTGACCACATGCCTACGGGTCTGCCAGGGACACCCGGTGTTCAACCAAACAATGTGGGGAAGGAAAGAGGGAAGGGTGGGGTAGTATAGGAGTTTGGGAGATTTTTTTGAGGGGGAGAAAATGGGAGAAAAGCACGTGTGGGTCCGTGCATCCATGGAGGAGATTTTTCCAGGGCTAGGGGCGGGAGTGCAGGGCCGCGGGGATCTTTTTAAAAATTTCCCCAAAATAAAAAGGAAAAAGGAAAAAGGTTGTGTGGTATCCTCCCCCCACTATCACCCCTTGGTGTTATGTGGCACCCTCTGGTTGGCCACGGGTTGACGGGGGAAATTTCAAAAAATTTCCCCAATGAATTTTTCTAAAACAAATTTCTAAGGACTTTTCAAAGGGAATTTTTTGGGCCATGGGCCCGCAAGGGAAATTTTTCCCAAATTTTCCCAAAATCTTAGTTTTTGGCAAAAAAGGACTTTGTGGAAAGCTATCGATGCCCTCTTTGCATAGGAATCATAAATTTTATATTTTGATAAAGTTTAAGAGGTCAATTTTGTGAAAACAGCCTGCAGGATTTTAAATAGGCAACTGGTAAATTTTAACTTATAAATTTTTGTTCAATTTGATCTCCTCCTTCACTTAACATGCCAAACAGACATGGAGGATTATTCTAGGAAGGATTTATAATGTTTTAGGGAGGTAATTTTACTTGTTTGATTTTCAATTTGCATTTTTCCAACAATTGACAAAAAATGACTGTAAAAAGGTTTAGGCTTGGATTTTGCAACATTCTAAATTAATGCTTAAGTGTTCTTTTTCAATTTCAGTTCTTTAATAATAAAGAATGCTGAATTTTTATGTTTCCAAGTTGATTATTATGTACAGGTCCAAACTGTGCATTTCAATTAAATTTATTTACCAGTTTTAAACTTACAATAGAGATCCATTTCTAGAAAATCTATATATCAATTTCATCATTCAAGTGTGGTATTTCATTTCTAATATAATATAATACATTTAGTTGTTTTACACAACCCATTCTAATTCAGAATGCAATACTGAATTCCGTTTTACACATTTCCAAAGATACAAAATAGTGCATTATTTCCTCATGCATTTATTCTTTTCAAACAGAGATCTAACTATCCCCTTTTGCCATATAATGAAACATTGAATTTAATCCATGGTAGACTTAAGTGTTTTCCTTATTCAAGCAATCATTAAAAACAAGAATCTAGTTTCTTTCTTTCCCAAAACATATATTTTGAACAAGGTAGAATAATAAAATTATATCTCACATGTTTCTTCCTTTTTTCATTTTCCAAAATAGGGATTTCAATCACAATTTGATATTTCAATTCAACACAACAATGCAAATGAGGTAAAGTCTTGGAATTCTTCATTAATTCAAAAATAAAGACCTCTTTACATTCTTCCATTCCTTGAATACAATTAACATAATTCTATTTCTTTCTTTCCAATAAATACAACAGAGTATAAACATCCTTCGCAGTTCGAATATATAACTTTCATGATTAGTTACATACATGTTTTCTTCACAAAATACATAACAATTTCATCCAACTAAAAGTGGGAAAGGTTACAAATAAATTTATTTCACAAGGGGTTGGCAAGACTGTCTTCTTTTGCTCCAGAATAACAACATGTCAGTTTTCTTTTTCTTCCAAATTGATCACAACAAAAGTGGGGGAAAGGCAACGCTCTCCATCAAACCAAGACATCCAACTAAAGAAGAAGCCTTCCTTCATCATTGGCCCATGACCCCTAACCATAATAAAATAAAAGGTGTGATTCAACCCATGGAAAAAACTAGCTTCCACAAAACACACAACATGCATAATTCAATATAAAACACAGTCCAAACAAAAATAATAGTTTACAACTACATTTGAAAACATTCAAACAGAACTCAGGCTCGAACATGAAATCCCAAGGAGTAAGGACTATAGGGGAAGCTACTTATGCATCCTAATGGGAATTGGGCATCCACCTGTAACAAACCACCAATAAATTTCACCACACATATCCTTATGTCCCCCACAATCCCTCCTTATGCCCCCCACATATTTCTTTATGCCCCCTACAAAGTAAGAAATGCAAGCTATTTATTTTCCATGGTGGATCCCAAACCAAACTCCCTCCACAAATATTATGCCACTAGCATTCCCTTATGCCCCCCCATATGGATTCCCTATAGCCTTCTCCTACACCATCCCTATGGCAGTCTACCCAACCAACCAACAATTACACAAAGCACATACACCATTCATACAAACAAAAAATAAATAACAACAAAAGGAAGAGCTAGGCTCCTACCTCTCCATGGTAGCTTTGATTTCCAAACAACAAGCTCTCAATGCCAAGAACACAGACCCAAAAACAACAATGCCAAGTATGAAATTAACTCCAATCTCCTCCAAAATCCACAAGTTCTTCAAACAACAAAAATGCACCCCAAAGAAGTTTGCAAAATGATTCAACAACCCAAAACAAGCAAAGATTTTGAATTTTATAGAAGAGGGAAGAGAAGAGGATGATGTGGATCCATGTTGGATGACACATCACACATCCTCAAATCCAATCACAAAAGGAAAAATTTCATTCTCCCAAGCGCAATAAAGAGGTGGTTGAAAATATGACAATTTACGTGCACACTCCAAAAAGCCCATACCCCAAAGGATTTCAAATTAAATAAAATGTAAGAGAGTGCAATAAAAAATTGCAACATGATTAATAAAATTCACTAAAAGGGACTAAAATCACCCCTCCAACCATAGGTTTGTTGGTAAATTGAATTGAGAGGTATGGGACAACTTTTACTTGTCCCCCAAGCCTCAAAAAACAGCCCCTAAGGACAAATTCGAATTTCCAAGGAGGTGGACTGTTTCATACTCCAAAATTAGACTTACACAACTCTTACAAAAACTTACACATCCCTTACATATTTAATACAAAGACAACAACTTCTATAATTACTTTCCCATATCCCAATTTCATTTAATTAAATTTTAACCATATGATTTCTCACATTAATCTACCACAATAATTAAATAAAATAAAGGGACACATCACTAATAAAATACATATAACAATGAATAAAATAAATCACATTAATAAAATATACAAAACCCATGGTCACATATAAAGGTAATCCCCCCCATGGTAATCCCTAACAAAATACAACACACACACACGAAACATGTTGCCATGGTGACCTTGTTGAATTCACCTAGAATTCCATTGTGGTTGGTCTCCAATCCCCCGATGTTTTTTGTGATATTTAACCTAAAAAAAAAAATACCTCCTTCATCCTCATGGCCATATAAGAACATCCAACATGATATAAATATAATCGTAAAATCATATAAATATGTGAATCACAACAACATCAAAGCAATTTAACAAAATCACTTACAATTTTTATCAACAACATCAAAGTAACAACTATATCATTATCATATAATGTCCATTTCTAAGTGTACTCACAATATCCAAAATCACATGTCAAATAGTATATCATCATCCACATATGAGTGTCTCTAATAATCATCATGCATCATAACCACATCAAGATCAACAATAATCCATGATCAAATGTCTAACATCATACTAAATCAAAACATAATAATGTCCATAACATAAACAACGATATCAAAATAAGTATCAGTAGGTGTCAAAGGGAAGTGGGCACTACACTAAGGACAACACAACTTGGGTAAACTTGGATGAAATGAAATCTACATTCCCTTTTCTATTTCAGTGAACAAAACAATTACTTGATTATTTATTAAGAATTTACGTTATATTACTTGATATTTATGATAATTGCAATGAATTTTTTTTCTATATCACTGATTGTTTGGAAATAATTTTATAATTATGAGGATGATTACATCTAAGTTTAATGCATTGTGAATAATATAAATTCTATTTTTTTCAAGTTTTTATGAAATGGTGAACTGTTTTCTTTTGATGTTGATGTCAAGATTATTTTTGATTGATATGTTTGATAACATTTAATTTTAAATCATCAAGACGTTGATTCTTTTAAGAGGGGAATTATGTCATACCCCGTATGTAATGTATTTTTTGTTGTAAGGTTGATTAAGTTATGATGATGAATGTAAGAAAATATTGTATTGCGAACAAGTGATAATATGTTTTTGATAGAAGATATGGTGATTGTTGGTTAATGTCTTAGTTAATTATAATTATTAATTATATATATAAATATATACATATATACATATATACATATATGTATATATTTATACACATATATGTGTGTATACATAAGCATGCATATATCATTTATGTTTGAAAGTGTTGTTTTTTTAATGAGCACCTTTTGGTTTGCATCATTGTAAGGTTGATGAGATCCACCATTTAATGTGTATAATTATTGGTCTCCAACAAGATTTCTTTGAGATTGTTTGAAGTTTAAAGTGAAAAGGGATTTTTGCTATATAACTTAACAAGGGAAATGTATAATGTTTAAATGGTCTTAGACCATGTAGCCAGTAATTGTGGAAAAATAATTAATGATTAATGGCCTTAGACCTCATTGCTTGGAGATTGCTTAAAGTTTAATGTTATAAGACTTGGTCTTGGACCACAAGGAAAATAATGTTGTTGTCTTAACTATGGTCATCAAAACCTTCCTTAACATTGTTAATATTGAATGTTTCAATAAAGGTCATAGACCAATTTGTAAGATTAATGTTTAAAGTGTGATGTTGGTCATTGACCGCGTGGCAGATAATAAAGGTTATTGTTTAATATTTGGTTGATTGGTAATATGGTCTTTGACCATTCAAATTGCATGAAAAATTATTTAAGGTATTTTTTGGGTTTAATTTGGTTGCCATGACGTGGAAATGATAATATTCAATAAAATTTATTAAGCACATTTATTTGGGAACTAGTAGCTTCCTTTTGAATCCAAAACATGCATGGTCTCCCTCCATTCAAATTTTTGGCATTACTATTTGGGTTTTGGTCTGAGCTCTCCATGGAGGTTTATTTTTTGGTGATTGTTCTATAAGTTTGATTTGAACATATAGATGCAATGGTAAATCTATTTATAATGGCAACTCTGTATTTAAAATTCCTGTTTGGATATTGTTATCTCAAAAAAGTAGCACCCTAGGATTTACACATTACAAAACCCTACATTTGATTAACATGGGATTGTCTCAATGAAAGGGATCCTTACAATTGAGACAAACCTCCAAAGAAGGATGGTTCTTCTACCTATTCTAATTCTAAAAATACTCCTAGAAAGGGAAAATGTAACTATTACAAATCTAGCCTAGAATTCCAAGGGACTAGGGAAGAGAGAGATGCATAAAATTAAAATCCTAAACTAAGTGAGGTGATAATACCAAGAAAAAGGGGGTGGAGATATTATTAGTGAGTGAAAATAGGGAGTGAAACAAATTAGGAGAGGGGAAAAAAAATTTCATAGTCTAAAACAACACTTACATTCTCATCTTCATCGGCTTGAAAAAATTTGGGTCCTGCAAAGAGACAAAAGACGTACACAATATATCTGCAAAATAATGGAAGGGAAAAATGCAATACAACTTGATTTAGGGAAATAAAAGACACAAAACAACAATTTTATTATTTAAAATGATGCACAATCCTTTACAAAATACCCAAATTCGAGGCGTACAACTCAAAAAAGTGCTGGAATAATTTTGAAAGAGTTCCTTTAAATTACAGAATGTCTCCTTTCAAAATTAGGCAAATTTTACAATATATAGATGAAGATCCTGATAATTTCCTCACCAACCGATAAATTTAATTAAATAGGTATGGGAGGCAATATAAATTAGTGTTTTGCTTGCACAGGAAGTCATGTGCACCATACCTCATCAAAATAGTAGTTGAACAACTCTGTACTGTTTCCATTAATACCTGGTTCATTCCTACATTTGGTCGGTTGCATGGAATTTCACTCCAAGATGGTAGAATTTATCCCCCTCATGACTAGTTGTATAATTTTTTTTGGTGCTAGCCAGTTGCATAAATGTAACTAGTCAGTAACATTTTTTCCATGTTACCATCATTCTGTTTCACCATGGTGTGAACAATTTATTTTCCGCTATCAGCCGATAGCACAAAATTTGTTTTCAGTCTGTAGTATCTATACAAATTCCACTGGCACCCTTGTTGTCTCCTGATTGCTCCTTTGTGTAACTTATCGATAGTGCTACAAATGCTACCAGTGACTACTTCATTTCCATGACCCACGTCGTTCTACTACCACCCCCCAATTTTTCTATATGCCGGTAGCATTTGTACATATTGCTAATTGGTAAAATTTTGAGTGTTACTTGCTGGTAGCATCTAAAGATGCTACCAACGCCTCTATGTCAGTTTCACTATGCGACCTATCCGATCATGCTACTGGCCGATAACATATAAAATGCTACCGACTAGTAGAATACCTATCTATAATTGGATGGTAGCATATAAAATTCTCCTGGCTAGTAGCATCTATACCTGCTACCAACAACTTTTCTTTGTCACTTTCTTTGAATCATCTCGATTTCTAAAAACAACTCGCCCATCACAACCAACTTGGCTATTTGTCATGGCTTGCCAACTTACCACAATTTAAGATCAACTCAGCCAAGTGAAAACATGAGCCACCCATGAAAATTGTAAATCGTTATCCGTATCAACTTCCAATGACTAGACCAATCAAGTTATCCATTTTGCAGGGGTGCAAAAAATGGATAACAAATATTATTTGGAGTTTTTCTGGGGATTCGATTTGTAGATTTTAAAGAAATTTAGAATGAAGCTAGGGAAAAATAGGCATGGGTTTTCTCTCTCCTATTTTTGTTTTTTTAAACATGAAATGTGGAATTCATTATGGTTTTAAAAATCAGAACTATTTTTTTGTTTTATTATGAGAAATTTGAAAAAAAATAAAAAAGGAATAGCTGGGAAGAAAACAAGTTTTTTGGGTCTATTATGTTTCTTGGAAAATATGCATGAAGATTGTATAATCATCTCGTTAGAGCTTTTTGATAGACATTTTGTTTTAGAAATGGATGATTGAGTATTGGCTATTAAAAAAATTTCTTGTTTCAAAATAATTTTTTGTTTTAAAAAGTGGGACGTTTCCTTATTTTTTGACATGAAAATTTGTAAAGGAAATCAAGCAAAATCTGAAAGTTGATGTGGCTTTGTTGGAAACTAAGAGATTTGTATTGAATATTATTTTAGGAATTCTGGGTCAGATTTGTAATGGAAATACAAATAATCTTCTTGCTAAAACGAACTGGGTTCAGTTGAATCTTAGTGATTTTTTGTGTAGATTGTGATTTTTGTAATTTACATTTTCAAATATATTGGTTATTACTGTTGATATAATCATTCATTAAGGATGAGAGCTTAATTTACTTTGGTCTTTATAACTAGTAAATTGGAATTTGATTCCTAACCTATAAAGCACCTTGATGTATCAAGTTTGTGATTTTCTTATTTTGATCTTGCCATTGCTGGTTTATTAAAATATTGAACTCTTATAAGCTATCTAAAAGAATTTATTCTATTTTTGTGGATTGTGATATGATTCCTTCTTTGGTGTTTTATTTATAACTTGACTTTCCTTAAGCTCATAGTAAGGCTTGGAAGTTATGGGTATTTGATCATTTTGGGTTGCTAAGTTAGTTGTTAAAGATCCTTTGAGTATGTCGTTATTCATTTTTAACTATTACTTCTCATCATGTTATAGTTATGAGATATGGTGTTACAATTTCTTTTTATATGGAAGACAAAACCATGTAGTTAGTATTGGACATATCTGTATCTGTATATTTAGTTCATTCATAATCTTGAATGAAATAATTTTTTAGGTAGAATCATTGTGAAGTAGATGCTTTTCCTTTATTAAAATGTTGGAAATTATACTCATCATTGAAATTTTAAGTAGCAATTATTATTGACTTGTAACCAAGACTATTTGACTACTTGCTGACAAGATAAAAGTTGAACTATTTAAGAAGGTACGATTCCTTATAAAGTTTTGTTGTTATTTCATTTACTCTGCATTCATGAAGGGATTATAAATTATTGAGTAAGAATTTAAAATGCATACATTGTTTGAGTATTGATGGTGATGGTAAATGATTCATTTTGTTCAGTTAGTTATAAACATGAGAAATGGGAACAAATTTAGTCATGTTCATTTACGTAAACATAACTGATATACATTGATAAAGGTTTCATGGTGATATTATTTCTTGTGGAATATTCTCAAGGAATTGAAGGATACTGTTACAAATTCTATTCTCGATCATTGCCATAATGAATTTTCATAGTATGTTACTTAAAATTTCAAAATTTATGTTTATCAGTTACATTAATGATCTATTTGTAAACTTGCCTTTTATTATGAAGTATCATTTCATTGAATTGACCCATATATACATTTTTTCTCTCCTACAATTAAAAGGAAGAAATAAAATTCATGAAGTGACTAATTGAATTGTTTACGCATGATTACATCATGTATTATTTTTTTTAAATCCAATAAGGATTGTTGTATTTATTTTTTAGTGTGAATGAACTATCTTCACAAGTTAATTAATGGGAATTTTGTTTAATGTACTGCCATGAGTAATTGTATATCCTTATTTATGAAAATTATGGATTACCCTCATTAAGTTTTAATAAAATACTTGGCTATTTTGTATCATATTTTTTTGGATATGAAAGTATTTATATGATATTTTACAGCTGAATACAAATAAAGTTAATTGATACTATGATATGCATTTATTATTGATTTTATGTATTCAATTAAGATGAACAAATACATTGAAGGATGGACATAGAATGATAAGTACAAATACATAAGGAAAATGAATTAAATTCATTATTCTACTTTATTAAATTAAATGGACTAATCATATTAATTGATGAACTTAGGAGATTGAGGTCTATAATTATTAAGTAATGAATGAATCAACTCTATATGAGACATAGTTAAGTAAACCTATATTTAATGAAAAACACTATGTTGTGTTGGTTCAAAAAGAGGAACAATGAAAGATAGTAACTCATTGTGATAATATCACCCTCTTTTGAGAAACTAATATCATGTAACAATACATTGTAAGACGTCGTAAAGATGAACTTATCTACTTTATCTTTCATGGTTAAATTAAAGTGTAAATGAAGTGTAGGTACTACGTACCATCATTATTTTCAATAGTATCCTACCTGTACTAACTAAGGATGTCTATGGGAAGGGTAGTGAGGAAGTAATGATGAATTTCATTATGTGGTCACAATCTTTCCCATAGGGATCCTAAGATGAGATAGACAAGATCCTTTAGATTAGTAGGGTGATTCATAGACTCTACTTATTCAAAACTGAAACTTAATTTATTAAACAATGAAATGAGATCCATATAACTGTGTAGATATGGTTGTGTGATGACAGAGACATGTATCATTGAATTTTATGTGGTGACAAAACTAAGCTTGTATTGCAATGCTTGAATCTTTGTCTAAAGTAGTTTAACTAGATGATTATTTTCTTTGTTCACCATTCCCCTAACTTTATGTGTTAGATTCTGAATGGAATAAAAATTGTATTCTTTCTAGGTAGACACTTAGGAGTTGCATATAGTTCTCATAACCTGATAAAATTTTAACCAAAAGTATACAAGTTATACACAATTAGTTAGAGTGATTAAAGGGAGATTGAGAATATTTAGTTTTCCTTTATAAATGCACATGGTTATCATTTTTTATTAGATATATTGTAAAAATTTAATTATACTAGATTCAATTACTCCAAGATGAAATCAGTGAAGCCATTAATTGTACTTAAGGGTTTTTTTTTTAATTTCCCCCTTAATTTGGATGAATAATAACATGTGTGTTACATTGCAGGATGAAGTTATGCTCTTGCTTCATTATTTATATGAATACTGAAACTGGATAGGATCTTCACTGGCTCCTTATTTAATCAGATTATGTCTTTTCTTAGACCTATAAATGATTCTCCACACATTATCTTGAATGATCATCTTTGGTCATGCTTAATTTTTTTTGTTTCAACTCTTCATGTTTGTAAACAACAATATGATGCAGAAATAAACTCATTATCATAAACATGATTTTTTCCTCTCCATCATAAACAATCATCTCAAAATCATCATGAAAATTCACTCTTAACATGCATGCCTCGAACTCGGTTGATGATCTGTAATAAAAAGAAATTGTAAACACACTCTTTCTAATATTAATTTAAATACAATTTTCCTATAATCGATTAAAAATTATGAGATGACTATGGAAATCAGAAAAAATAGAAATTAGTAATGAAATATCAACACCAACAATTTATAATAGATTTCGGCATGAATCCTACATCTTTAGGTCCATAATTATGAGACTGGTCTATTAAAAATATACGTCAAACACTTACAATTTTTGTGTACAAGGAAAATAACGATCTTCCTCAAGTTTTACCATGTTCTTCCTACAAAAATAACCTGGTATCCTTTGGAATTTCCCACAAAAATGTCTCAAGATCTCACCAAATCCTTCTAAGATTACACAATCCTTAAAATTACCTTATTCAAATATCGAATCGCTCATATATAATATTGATCACCCCGAATGGCCTAACAACGGCCTATATGTTTAGCACCCAAGTGGTTAGGGGGTCAATCCCCCTAACCTCCACCAATCACATATATGCAATGTTTGGAATTATTCCCATATTCATTGGACATTGAGTGGTGGTTGGTTTAAATTTAGGAAAATGGGTAGATTTTAGTGGCTATGGGCCTCTTTTTTTAATTGTTAAGTAGAAGGTTGGTGGGTATATTTTCTATGTATGAATTAGTGTGATGAGTTAGGGGTGTCAAGGGGAGTTTATGAGAGAGAGTTTATTACTAGGGAGTTAGGTTTAGGAGTGGTGTGGGATGAGGTGGCTCGGGAGTCGAAGAAAGTTTAATCAAGATGACTAAGGGTGTTAGGTTGACTTGAAGGGTTGAGCTAGCAACGCATGGTAACTTGGTCAATGGTAACAATGTTTGATGAATGGTTTAAAAACCATGATCTAAAATATAACATGCATAGTATGAATTAACATAGAGGCATTCAAATAAAAAATATTGCTAATGGTAACATAAAGATACAGAGGTAAAAGTACCCCTATGTAAAAAGAGTGTGTCGACCTTCGTTGAGGGCTCCCATCCAACAAATAGTGGGGCCCACCCGTCTGATAATGAGTGTCAAATACCGGACGCAAAAAACAACCTTTTTTCCAAAACCACATTTCCATTTTTCATATTTAGATTGGTCCACACGGCAAGTGGTAACACATCCATGTCATCTTGAACTTGTGCGCAAACCCATATTTTGGCCAGATTGACCAAAATTTTAGCATGTAATAACTTTTGTATACAAACTCAGTTTTCAATGTTCAACATACCACTAGAAAGCTCCAGACTAGATCTATACAGTGAAATTGATTGCAACATATTTAGGGAAGGTTATTTATTGGTTCTTATTAGTAAGGATCCTCTAAATAAACCCTCCCCACTGAGAAACATTTGGACCTCTGAAAGTACTTTTAATTAATAATGAAGTGAGGGAAAAGTTCCCTCACCTTTCTAGTTTCCATCCATTTGGCCTTGTATGGATGCATTCCTTTCAAACCCACATGAAGATATTCAGCATCACCCCTTTTTCAAATTCTCACCTTCCTATCTAGAATGATATCTTACTGCAAGTCATCCAAATAATTAGGAGAAAAATTATCAACCAAAGGTACAGAAATGTTATTACCATGATCCATAATTATAAGAGGTTCATAAAATTTCAGATTTTCCACTTTAAAAAATGAATAAATCTACATGTAACGAGGAAAATTTAAACGAAAAACATTATTACCAACTTTTTTCAATATTCAGAATGGACCATACCCAATTGGTTTCAACTTTTTCTTTCATCTATCAGTCTTTCCTAGTTGACGTGAAGCCAAACTGAATCACCCATTTGCAATTTGTGATCAGTTTGATGCTTATCGTGCCTAGCTTTGTATTTACCTTGATGTTTCTCAAATTTTTCTCAAACAAACTGATGGAATAACTATATTTTATACAAATTTTTTTTATCTTTTTCAGTATCACTATGTCCATTAACAAAAGATTCTTTTCCAAAAGAAAAATCCAAAATATATTTATACAAATAACAAAATAAAGTCTCAAAATGAGACTTCATAGTAGAAGAATGAAGTGGATGGTTATAAACATGTTTCCCATAATACAAATGCTCATACCACAACTTAGGATGTTTACTATAATAATCTCTTAGAAAATGTACCATAATGCGGTTTACAATCTCTGTTTGACCATTGGTTTGTGGATGAAATGAAATGATTTTCTTTAGCATGGTGTCCACCAAGCCCCACAAAGTTGACAAAAATTTCCCAAGAAACATGGAATCTTGATAAAAAATAATATAAGTGGGAAAACGAAACTGAACCCATACCTATTGGAAGAATAAGTTCATAGTCCCTTCACCAGTAATTTGTTTAGTACAAGGAATCAACATACACATTTTGCTAAATATATCCACAACCACATATAGATAGTCATGTTTTCTCCATGACATGGGAAAGCCTCTTACAAACTACATGAAAATAATTTCCCAAATATGATTAAGGACATGAAGAGGATTCTAAAGTCCTAACTTCTCATTACTAGGATTTATCATGGCACAAAGAACACACCCCTTTATATATCTAACAACGTGGATAATAATACATTTGTAAATGTGCAACTATTTTATGAACACCAAAATGACTAGATATAAGAGAAGTGTGAGCTTCCATAATCATATTCAATCTTTCATCATGCGGAATAAAAGTTTTACCAAAAATGATACAAGAGTCCATCACACACATGATAGTCCAATTGTCGTGCCAATCTACCACTCATCAAATATTCATGCACTTTAAAATAAACATTCTTAACATATTGATGTCTATAATTATCATGAACTAGATAAATATGTTGTAAAGGAATAGATGCAACAACAACTGGAGGTCTAGATAACATGTCAAAAACCTTATTTTGTATACCTTTCTTATACCTAATCACGAGATGAAATTGATATAGGAAACCCATCTAACAGAAGTGCCTATACTGTTACAGGTTCATCTATGATTAGAGATAATGAAGGGGATATATGATCTGTATGAATTATTGTTTTCTTTCCCATCAAGTAATGTTTCTATTTTTTCACACTCTACACCAAAGAATACAACTCTTTATTACAATTTGGATATTTTATTACCGAACTAGTGAAGGTTTTAGTATGGTAAAAAACATGCTTCATGTTATACATCAAGACATCTCCCATTGTATATTCATTGGTATCTGTCTCAATCTTAAATGGCTACTATATAACTATAAGTGCTAAGAACAAGAGAAATATTGATCTTCTCTTTTAGTGTATTAAAATATTTTTGATGTTTTCCTCCCCATTGAAATACCTATTTAATGATAGTTAAAGAATGTAAAGGAGATACAATAAATGATAAATTATCTTTAATATTTCTCCAATACTGAAATACACCAAGAAATATCCTAACCTCAATTAAATTATTGGGTTTAGGGTATTTCACAATGACCTCAAATTTTCTAGGATCAATTTTTAATTTACTATATCCAAAAACATAACCCAAATAAATCAGAGATATTTTGCCAAATTCACATTTAGGAATCTTTAGATATAATTTATCCTTTCTTAAGGCATCCAGTACTTTCTAAATATGAATGACATGATCATCCCATGATTTACTGAAAATAAAAATATCATCTAAGTCGGCTATCACAAAATCATCAATGAATGGCCTAAAAACATCATTCATAACACATAGAAATATAGCTGATGCATTGCACAATCCAAAATTCATAATAATCCGTTAAAAAAAATTGTTTTTTTTTTAAATAAATTTTCCAAATATCACCTTCACTAATTATAACCTAGTGATAACCACTTATCAAGTCTAACTTAGTGAAATAAATCAAATTTTTCAACTGATCTAGTAAATCATCAATGTGAGGAAGAGCGTACCAATTTTTAACTTTGATCTTATTCAAAGCATGAAAATTAACACGCATGTACTATGTGCCATCTTTTTTAGGCACGAAAATGATAGTTGAACCATAAGAAGACGAACTTAGATAGCTAACTCCTTTTTCCAACAATTCCATCACCTTATTTTTTATTTCCTCATTCTGAACCAAAAATAATCTTTACATACCAATATTAGAAATCTGTGCATCATACAATAATTGTATCTCATGTTGAACTCCTCTTTTAGAAGGTGTAACTTGTGGATATTGAAATAAATCTTAATAATTAGAAACAACATTAATCAAATCATTTCAGTGTTTAGGATCACAATCCTCAAAAGCCTTGGAATGATATTTCAATTTAGTTTTAATCACCATGAGCACAAATTTCTTTATTGAATTTATAATCCTTTTCATATGTCCTGCAGAAACAAAAGAAATACTTGTTTTCATACGATGATCTCTAGCAATGTATTCAATCCCATATTTGACAAACAAGTATTTATGCTCTTCCCTATAGAAGATTAATTTTCTATCATAAAGGTATGGACTTCCCAAAACCAAACCACAAATTTCTAATAGAACAACATCCAAATCAACCTCATCAATAAACTTGTTAGTAATGGAAAACATGAACTTACAATTTTTCGTTACGTGTGATTTTGCATCATCAAAAACTCAACCCAAAGGATAAGGCTTAGGATGTGGTTTCATTTGGAGTCCTAGTTTCTTCACAACCTTCTCTAAAATTAGATTATCTTTAGATCCACTATTAAATACAGTGTTTATTTTAGTATGTTTAGAAACAAATATAAGGTGGAATAACTCACTTAGTTTCTTCTCATCATGCATATATTGATGTTTAGAAGAAGATGTAACATTATATGAACTAGTGCTAGAAGAAGAAGAAGAGTTACAAAGTTGTAAACCCATGGATGTGATCTTGGTCTCGTCACCGGAATCAGATCCAAGATCTTGTTACACCACAATGCTGGTCTTATTTTCTTTCCCTTTTTATTGTTAAACCACTTATACTTAAGCTTTGGATGCATTTTACAACACTTAGATTCATCATTATTTTTTGCAATGGTTATAAAATGTATTATCATCCTCTTTTTTAAGAGTAGAATTAGTATTTTTCTCACCTTTTCATTTTACCTTGATTGCTTGTTTTTATGTTTTAAATATGACTCTTTGGTCATTTTTCCTCTTTCTTCCAAATGAGTAGCCTGCACATACACCACATCAAGGTTAGTAGGATTAAACACAAGAATCGTATTTCGTAAATAACTATGTAACCCACCAATATATTTCAGCAGTGTTTCTTACGTATGAAGATAAATACCCAAAATGAGATCCATTTTTCTAAATTCTTGTGTGCATTCCTAAACACTTTTTCCCTTAGTTTTCCTTAAAAATTTCCAATCCATCATAGATTGTTGCATATAACCCAAAGGAAAAAATTATTGTCATAATTTAGAAACAAAATCATTCCAAGAAGAGATTATTAATTATTTTTTCTCATCAATCTCTTAAAGCTTGCTCTCCCACCAGATGAGTGTTGTACCATCTATTCAAATGTTTCCAGATGAATTTTTACCTCATCATCAACAATTTTCTAAACCCTACAATATACTTAAATCTTCTTGATCTAACTATCCAACTTTTTTGCATTAACCTATCCATTATACATTGGTAATTCAAACTTAATATTCAATTTTAATGAAGGAAGAAAATCATAATTTAATTTACCATCCTTTAAAGAAGGATAACTATATTTAGATGAAAAATATTGTTCTTTTTTTAACCTTTCTTGGCTTATTTTTCCATCTTCCTTCTACAATCTCTATGTAATTCCTCCAGCATTTCTTTCATTTACATGAAGGATTGAAGAAATTCATCTTCTTTATCCTTAGCCATATATGTACTTTGTGACCGTCTCTATCCAATTTTAGGATCCAAATTTTCTAATGTTATTTCACCTCTTATGGATCGAGAACTTGTCAACATAAACCAAACACTTACAATACAAAGAAATAGTTAATTGATCATAAACCAACTCTGATACTAAATTATTCGTAATCGAAAGAAATTTCAAACACAGTCATTTTAAAATTTCTTTAAATACACTTTTCAAGATTTATATTTTACATTACAATTTTTCCATAATCAATTAATAATTAAAAACTATGAGACAAATGTGAAAATAAGAAAACCAGAAAATTTAAGAGAAAAATTGACACCGACAATTGATGATAGAGTTCAAATAAAGCCTACATATCTAGGTCCATAATATAGATATTGATATATTAAAAATATACCTCAAATACTTACACAAAGAAAATAAATATATTCCTCAACTGTTACCATGTTCATCCTATAAAAATAACCATGTTATCCTTTGGAATTTTCCCAAAAAAATGTCTCAAGCTCTCACAAAATCCTTCTAAGCTTATACAGTCTTGCATATTACCTTATTAAAATACCGACTCACTCATATACAGTATTTATCACACCCAATGCCCTAATGATGGCCTATATTTTTAGCACCCAAGTGGTAAGGGAGTCGATTCCTCCCTAACATCCATCGACTACATATATGCTATGTTGGGAATTAATCCCAAATTCACCAGGCATTGAGTGACAGTTAGGTTTACATTTAGGATGACAAGTAGATTTGAGTGACTACAAGCCACTTTATTTATTTTCATGTAGAAGGACAGTGAGTATGTTTTCTATGTATGGCTCAATGTGGTGATTTAGGGGTGTTGATGGGATTTGGTGAGGGTGATTTGGTCAGCATGGAGTTGTGATGTCGAGCGATGTGGGATAAGGTGGCTCAAGAGTCGAGCTAAGTTGAGGTAGCTCAGCTAAGGTGGTTGAGATGACTCAAAAGTTTGATGAGGGATCCCATCTAGAATATAGTGGGACTAACTTGTCTAATAACGAGTGTTGAAGACCAGAGGTGCAAAACAGCCTTTTGTCCAAAAATCCATTTCCACTTGTCATATTATTTTGGTCCACATGAAAAGTGTGCACACATCCATGTAATATTTAACCCATGCGCATACCCATATTTGTTCCATATCAACTAAAATTTTAGTGTGTAATAACTTCTACATACGACCTCCATTTTGAGTTTTCAACATACTGCAAAAAATCTCTGAAACAACTCTACATGATGAAAATGATTACAACAAATTTAGGGAAGATTATAGACCAATATTTCTTAGTAAGGATCCCATGGATCAGTTTAGATCTCTTATATTTGATGGATCAAATGTTTATGAGAATCCTTGGTAGAAACATGACAATCCTCTGAAATGTAAGCAATTCATTTTTGTGAGATGACACTAAGAAACAACTGAATGAACAATGTCTTCTTAGAGAATACATGAAATATTTTTCATGTTTCTTGAATAGAGAATGGTGATAAGATCAATAATAAACTGCAACCATGTCTCCCATCATGAAATAATTCAATTGATTTAGCTATATGTTTCATGTTCAACAATCCTCCTATGCATGCTAAATCAAGTTGATAAATGAATTTTCCTTCTTATCCAGATGTCTTCAATGGTATTTAATGATGATTTCAGTTGCAACGTATATGTGGTAATTAATTATGATTAACTCATCCATATCACTTGATAATGTATTCATTTGAAATATATTTCTAATAGGAAGTGATGTTCCAAATTTTAGACAATTCTCTTGTCCAGATCAATAGGAAAGTGTACAATTCAAAAAAGTGGGTAGAATACTAAGAGAGTAACTAGTCCTCCATATCTTCAAAAATAATTCAGCTCATAATGAAATAAATAGATCAAATGAAATGTGAATCTATGAGGTACATTTTCTCCAAATTTCAGACAATCTGGCTCACTGAGTCATCTGAAGAACGTAAAACAATTTTCAGCTATTTTGGCGGGTTTTAATGGAGTATAGGAAAAAAATGAGTTATTTGTTATAGGATAAATACACATCTAATTGAATTTGTTTTTAATTCATTGTAGAGGTATTTAGGAGGGGAACTAATGATCCAAATTTTAGGAATATATATAGCAGGGTTTGGGAGAAAACAATGAAACAATTTTCAGTGCAAAGAGGGTTTTTGAGTGGTTTTGGAAGCCAAAAATGGTTTTAATAATATGTTACACATGTTTCCATGTTAGAAATTGATTGATAGATCAAAATTAAGGTTTTTTAATGGATATATCATAAGAAAAGTTTCACAAAATTCCTCTGTGTGTTTTGCAAGAAATGATCGAAACAAGTTTAGGGTGGTTTTGTAAAATAGTGGTTGTAGTAGCTGAAAACTTCAAGAGATAATGGAAAATAAAATAATCCACCATATGTTATGTTATTGGTATCAATTTCAAGGAATTGTTGAGAGGATCATGTGGTTAAAATTTTAGTGGTATTTGACAAAGGAATCAATAGATACAAGTAAAACAAATTTTGAGAAAACTAGGCACAAAGGTGGTTTTGGTGGGCATGAGAGGTGAAAAAATGAGATTTTTAGTGGTTTCACATGCTGCAGTTCACCTTTATTTTTTTATATATTTTTGATGGAAGTGGAGATTCAAATTTTCTTTTCACATGGAGGTGGAGATTTGACTTTACAAATGCAAAGTGAAATATCCACCTAGTTTGCAAACCCCACTTCCAAAATGTAGCTCCAACAGGATTGGGTGCACTTTTGGGGTGTAATTGCAGTTCTAAAGTTCATTAGTGAAAATGAGGTTCCAAAATATTAGGTTGGAAGTGGTGGGACCCAAACATAGAGAATGTCTTCTTTTTTCCTTTTTCTCCATTACTTTTACCTATTTTTGATCAACCAATGAGAGTAAGGTTAAAGGTGGACTTTTATAGTGGAGGATTCAAAGTGTGTTGTACCTCCAAAAGGATGCCAAGCTCCCAAAGTGTGCTAGCCGAACTTAATGACACCATCATGTCAACAAATAATTAGGTCGTGGAGTGGAATTTTTGCCATGTGGTTCAAACTTAACCTTTTGGGGTGTATAATATATGATTTTGATTGGAAATGGGCCAACAAATTAATGAGATAATTTGGAAACTTTGAAAATAAGTTCTTCATGAATTTTTAGTCAACTTGCCAATTTTACCTAGGAAGGCATGCTAGTGAGATAAACCATTTTAGAAGTTTGAGAAAGTATGAAACAAATTATCACTTGGGTCATAAAGGGGGGGGGTTCAATGTGCTTCAAATTGGACCTTTGTTAGGATCCCAACTTCTTGAGGTTACCAAAACCTTTAGTATAAGTTCCTTGTCCATAAAGACCACTATGGCTCAGTATTGGTAAGGTTTCATCTTTTTGTGTTCCGAAAACTTTGTCTTACATATTCCATCGTGTAGTAGACCTTGTTAAATATCTAATGAGTGTGATTTGAGATTTCAATGCAACTTGAAGTTCTTGACCTTTTCAAAAAATTTAATCTTCTATAGTTCTCACATACAAATCTTCCTAAAAAAATTCTTAAATAGAAAGCTTTCCCAATACCCTTTTAAAGCTCACAAATATCTTCTAAACCATATTTTCTTGAAGAAAACTCTGAGACATTTCTATTGACTATAATATAGGATTCTGAAATGATATGAGGTTCCCGAAGCCTTTCCTAGAAGTTAGTTCTTGAAAAGAGACAATTTGTAAATTTTGACAAGTTTGACAAGTTTGACTTAAAAGGGCCAAAAAATTTAGTAGGGTTGTCAAGTAAAATGCCTGAACATTTTACATGCCAATAATACCAAAGCATTCCTTCCACTTGAGGTGGAACTTCACTATCTTCACATCTCCCTACATGGAATCATATATGATGAGGATATCCATGGGAATAATTTCCATTCTCTTGTATTGTCATTAAAAATCATGATAATGCTAGCCATAATAATTAAAAATACAAAAAATATGTTTCTAAACAACAATAATTTTGTCAAACCTCAAAATTTCAAAGATGGAAACTCCATCTTGAAGTTAGATTATACCAACGATGAAGAAGGAAAATACGATCAAAAGTGGTGGGTACCCTATCTCATTAAATACATCCTTAGTCCCAATACCTATTGTATACAAACTAATGAAGGTCATGTATCTTCAAAGAACCAACTAATGCCCACTTTCTCAAGACATTATATGTTTGATGATCTCACTTACACACTAATACATAGCTATCTTCTACCAATATCTATTTGAATCAACTACTTCATCAAGCTATTATATTTATTTATTTTCTCTCTGCTTGAAAATACGGTAAAAAATGGTGGGTACCCTATGTCATTAAATACATCCTTAGTCCCAATACCTATTGTATAAAAACTAATGAAGGTCATGTATCTTCAAAGAAACAACCAATTCCCACTTTCTCAAGACATTATATGCTTGATGTTCTCACTTACACACTAATACATAGCTATCTTCTACCAATATCTATTTGAATTAACTACTTCATCAAGCTATTATCTTTCTTTATTTTCTCTCTGCTTGGGTTTATCCTTCTCATTTGGATTTATATGGCCATCACTTTCTATCTTGGATACTTTGGTAACTTATATATCTTTTCAAACCCCACTAACTCCATGATATTTCATATTGGTTAGCAAATTTTATCACACTTTACAATATTTATAGCATCTACCCACTTATGTTTTATGCTCCTTAGAATTTCTACCTTCGTCTTGGATATCATCCTTCCTACAACCTCCTACATACATAATTTATGTATTATATTAGTGATTATCCTTTAGTGTTACTTTATAGTCTTTTTTATTAATATTCCAAGTAGCTATTGTTCTTGCCATAAGAAAACTGAGCGACACTGACAAGAAAGTATGAGGCAGGTATATTTCATTTGGTGGTGTTCATTTATTTCTTTACAATACTTTAATTATTTCTTTGATTTTAAAATTTAATTTTAATTTTATGTTTTTCACTGTTGTGACACTCAATGATCTTTACTTGGGGAAAATGTACACACCATATTTTTAATGATTGTTAAAATTTCCTGTTGTGTAGGGGTTGATGTATTCTCTTGAGATATTTCCTTAAAGGCCTTATGAGATTAGGGTGTGATTAGACATGTTCACATGGGATAAACAAAATAATTTTGGATATGTCACTATTATTCCATAGAAACCTCATCCTTTCGTTATTTTTTCACTTTATTTACACATTATGCCCATCATGCCCACTTGTACCATCATGTTTACTTGTTAATGATTGTTACACACTTATATTATTGCTTTTGATTTCCCTTTACCTTATTCCTTTTCCTCTATTTAATTTGTGACCTCCATCTCACATGTTTCTCAACTCTTAACCTTAGGGTTACCCCTAAGGCCAATTTCATTTCCCATGGGAAATGGTTTTAGTTTTTTAATTTTCCATAGTCAATTCCATCACCCATGGGTGATGACATCGGGTATATATAATCCACCTTATTTTTTATAAAAAGGCCACTAATAAATATTTTTTTCATACATGAAGGCACTTACAACTTCCATATTGTTACAATATTTCACACCTTTTTATTAACTTGAACTCTCAGAGATTAAATTTGTGCATTTTGGGTCACCATAATGAGTGAGGAATAGAGATATTCTCATTGACATTTCCCCTTATCCAACCATAATAATTATCTCTTGGTGTTATTATCTCCATATCTCGAAGCAGGATTATGCATTATTGTTCACACACACACACACACACACACACACACACACACACACACACACACACACACACACACACACACACACACACACACACAATACACAATACAAGTAAGTATTTATAGCCATTATTTGTATTTTATATTACACATGTATGTCCTATGTTGGTCATTCATTTATATATATTAGAGTATATGTATGTCCACTTTGATATATTGCATTTTATTATTATTATACAATCCTTAGTTTTATCTATCCCTTCATTACTCTTATTCCAAATCCTAGTAGGATACCTATATTTATCTTAGGTATAGGCCTTGGAAATCTATAGCTATCCTAGGGTTAGGGTAAATATCCTATATAATTATGACATTAGTGCTCCTTAAGAACCTTTGTATCTACATCATGTGTCTAGACTTAGATAGGATCCCTAAATTTGATAATATAGTCAGGAACCTATCTCTTTCCCATCATATAAGAGGGATAGCTCAAGGTAGAAGATTTAATGGTACATGTTTTTGATGTAAAAAAGTAAGAAATTAATAGTTTTAGTGTCCCCATGCACACAATGATGATGGAAAGAGGAAGAATGGTATTTTTCATATCATGCAAGATGATGAAGAAATTTTAGCAACATATCATCATAATATATGAAAACTTGAGAAATGAGAGGCATTTCTTCTAGTGAGAACAATATTCAAAGTTTCTAGAATGAAATAGGAGTTTCAATAGGAGAGGTGACATTTTTTTCAAACAAGAAGCAATGGGGATTTTTAGAGTCATAAAAAATTCAAAGATACACTAAACAAACATATTAGAATTGGGGTAGCAATAGAAGATGTGATGCTTCATAGTGATGATTGATAGTGGAAGCACATACAATTTGGCACAAGAACATATAATTTTATGCCACAAATATGGTTTGAATTTTTGGATTGAAGTTTAAACCACATCAAACTCCTTATAGATTAACTTTGTTGGTAAAATGAAAAACTAACATTATAGGAGAGAAAAATGAAGTGAAAATGAAGATTGATCGGCTGATGTAAGAGCATCTATGTTCATAAGAAATATTACATCATCCACTAATATTTATATTTGGTGAATAAATACTTGTGTAATTCCACACCACTCCTAAGCATACCATTAAAAAATCCATTCCATTTCCATTTTATTTTGGAAGGCTTGGAAGTTTATTCAAGCTACAAAGGCTTAACTAAGCCATGCAACACTATTAAGGTTACATAACAATTTTAAGTCCATGAAACACCATAGTTATCCATGAAAACACTTTACATGCCATGTACAACTTGTGTAAGATTTTTGTGCCTTGTCAATATGCCACATAACATTATTTATTGGTCATATAAGCCATAAAAACTTTTACACACTATTAATTACTTCTACACAAAATTTTGAATTCTTCTGACCACTATCAAAGTTATGAATGATTTACATTCTTGGGTGACCATTACTAGTTGTCACCATGACTAGATTTATGTCTGATAAGATCTCTCACCACCATAAATATAGTTAGAGGGAGGTATACATGGACCCCAATCCTTTTTCCATGCTCAAGGAAAAACCAAATGACCAAAATAGATTGATCTAACAAAGGAGATTACTTAGGAGCTACTTGTAAAACAAATAGGAAGGATCAATGTGTTAGAAGCAAAATGGACTGAGAGGGGGGTGAATAATTCCTTATAATACTTTAAACCATATTTCAGATTATTCAGAAAAACATAAATTCATTTATCCAATAATTAATGTGTCCACACCATCAAATATCAAATATGCAAGCAAGCATGAAACATAGAATCAACATAGGAATACAAGATATAAGTGGAAAACCTCAAGGGTAAGAAGACCCACTAAAAAAATATTTTTATTTGATATGTTTCAAATTTAGTGAGGCACTAACCCCACAAGGAGCACCAACCCCTAGTTTAGTATATCTATAACCCTACAAGGAGCACCAACTCCACAAGGAGGCTACAACCCCCCAAGATGATTAAGCACCCACTCAACCACCTTATGATGATTTTATCTCTAATTTTTTCTACCATAATTGATGGAGATCAAGTATTCATTTCACACTTCTTCAACTCTTCAAACCCTAGGTGATCAAACCCTCATAATTAGCTCTTCCCTAACTTCTTAAACCTTCAAAAAATTACACACATGATTGCTGATATTACTTGGTCTCTAACACACCTTATCTAAAATCAATTAATTCGCATAAACCTGTAAAAAAGTCAACTAGGTCACACACTTTGCACACACACAACTGGCTTGCAAAAGCACCCAAAACAATGCCTTTTATAAGATCCTCTTGATTTCAAATTCAAACAAAAACCTTTTCACTCCTTTGGATGGACCCATACATCAAGGAAACATCCCAAATTTGAATTACAATGGTCAGAAGTGACCTAAGTAGGTTTTCCTATATAAAAACCTCATGGGCACAAAGAAAAAAATTCCCTTACATAAAAATCATACTTATTCATTCGTGCTAAAAGTACTTGAGGGGATTTTGGCAGCTCTGTTGTTGGCCAGTCTTATGTGTTATTTGTGTATACATTGGTTTTGGTCTAGGTTGGTTGGGTCTAGTTTGTTCTATGTTTCAGCTCTTGCTGAGTCAATGTATCCTTGACTTGAGCTAGGTTTTTCCTTTTTTTGTTGGTTTTTTTTTATAGATGTTTTGTCTAGTATTGATATTTCACTGTAATATCTTCATGTATATGGCCCTTGGAGCCTTTTCCAAATATTTATCTATAAAAAAAAACATACTTATTCATGACCCATAAACCATTACACATGTATAAAATAGCATTTAACATTCATATATGGTCACAATTTATCTCAATTAATCAAATTATTTCATTTAATAGGCCCAATACTATTTATATTTCTCAAAAATTTTGTTTCCTACACCCTTCAACACCATAGAAACTTCATTATGACACAAAATACATTCAAATAAATAAAACCATGCCATGTTCCCACTTGATGGAATTTCCAGAACCTTTAGAAAACTTCTAAGAAAGTTATAATCCTTGAATCAACCACATGCACAAGCCAAAGTCACTTTTATCTTCATCAAATCAACCTGCTAAAAAAGTTGTTTCAAAAGATTAGATCAAAAAAACATTTATATAAACAATAAATACTTATAAAAGGATTCATTGAATGAAAAATTCGTCCCTCATTACATTCCAATGGTTATAAATAATAACCTAATCTATCTCATTCTTCAATCAAATCAAAACTTTAAAAAAAATACATCCTGTCCTACACTAGAAATAACATTCTTATATAAATATTGACCTAGAAAATATATGAAAACACCACATCATGAGAAAAACATCATATAAATGGAACTATATCTGAATCCTCTTTCCAACTCACTTTTAGACATCTCAAAATTCCACCTGTAGCTCCAGATATAATCACTTTAATGAACACTACTTTTAAGGCCTCAAAACTATCCTTTGACCAACTAACCTAAATGGGCCTCCTTTGACCATGTAACTGCATGAAAATTTCATAAAACCTTCATTTACATCAATATCATCTCACATGCATTCCATAACATTGATTTAGCTCATACCTCATTTGTACAACCTTGTCCCAAAACACTCTTCTTCATTAAATGACCTATTTGAGTGGGGCCAACTCATCACCATGACCTCTACCATACATTTATGGAGATATAAGAGAGTCATATACATCATCAAATCATTAATTTTTATGAATCAATCAAAACTAGGTCATTATACCTCTTCTTCTGCAAAATGCTCCTAGCTAGGGTGTAAGTAGGGTTTTGGACCACTTTATCTTCTAAACATTCGTTCATAAAAATATGACAATGAAATTACCTCATTATTTTTTTGAAACCTTCTAGAATCACCATAGAAACATCCACTTATTTAGTTATCTAATGATTAATGTGTACACAACATCAAATATCAAATACGCAAGTAACCATGAAACATAAAATCATCACATGAGCAAAAGATATAAGTGGAAACCCTCGAGTGGAAGAAAACACACTGAAACATAGTTTTTTTATTGATATGTTTCAAATTTAGTGAGACACCAACCCCACAAGGAGCATAAAACCCTATTATAGTCGAGCTACAACCCTAAAAGTAACACTAACCCCTAATTTTGTACAACACCAATTCCACAAGAAGGTTACAACCCCCCAAGATTATTAAGCACTCACTCAACAACCTTATGATGATATGATCTCGATTTTTTTCTGCAACAACTGATGGAGATCAATTATTTAGATATAAATTCTTCAACTCTTCAAATAATAAGTGATCAAACCCTCACAACTAGCTCTTCCTTCACTTCTCAAACCTTCAAACACTTGCACACATTCTTACTGATCTTCCTTGACTTGCCAAACACCTGATCTAACCTCAATTCATGCCCACACACCTTCAAAACAACTTCACCTACAACGCACACCTTGCAAACACACAACTAGCTTTCAAAGGCACCCAAAACAATGCTTTTATAAGCTCCTTTTGATTTAAAATTCAAACACAAACCTTTTCCCTCCTTTGGATCAACCCATACATCAAGGAAACATCCAAAATTTTAATTACAATAGTCTCAAGTAACCCAAGTAGCCCATCTTAGCTAAAACCCTCATTACATGTGCCAAAAATGGCTTAAAAACCCATAGGTACAAAGACAAAAATACCCTTACATCAAAACCATACTTAGTCATGACCCATAAACCCTTATGTTGGTGCTCAATTTGATCTCATACTTATATCCTGAAACGTTCTTTCGAAAAAAATTATGTCTGATTTTCTAAGTTCTAGAACACATATGTTGAAGAACAAAATCCTATTAAAAACATGTTAAATCTTGTTTCTATGTCGTGAAAATCCACTTTTCTAGTCAAGGATCATGAAAACATGTTGTCTCTAAGGAACTCTTATGAAAAATGTCAATTTTTTTTTGTAGAAACATGAAAATCCCCTTTGAATGTCGTCCTTGTTATTTCTAGTACAAATTATAGGTTGTAAAAAACATTCTGAACTTTGATGAATCATAGCACAACACCATTGGTCATGTTGCAACAGACTTATCTTGCAAACGTGCATAATTTTTTCATATTTAAAATACAATTAGCAATTCATTCCCTGAAGCCCGAAGAATATTCTTTTGAATATTCAGGTCAATGTTACAAAAGAGTAAGTTGACTCTACTCTTGAGAGAAGGTGACGTGTCAAAATATGATTAAAATGGGGAATCAGATGAGAAACGTAGTTTTGTAGCAAATGGATATAAAGTGAAAATTGCAAAAAGATCTCTGATGCCCAATAAGGACACATGCCATGCTTATAGTGAAAGTAAAATGTCAAGGAGTTGGGAATTTTTTTGAAAGTTGCATGCATATAAAAAGAACAATGAAGAAGTGCAAAAAACATCCTCGAGACCATAAAGCTTTAAATCACACTACATGTACAATCTCAATTCAAATTAAGTGGTCAAAATAAACAATTGAGATGATATACATTTATGGATACCGCCATTAATGCATTTTGAGTAAAATAAAACAAATTTTTTTCTAAATTTTTGGATCTATCTAAGTTTTTATTCTACAAGAAAAGAATTTGATGCCCTAAATTGCTAAAAATTTCATGAAAAAGAATGCAAATCAATTAGACATGGTGAAATTGATCAAGGAATTCAGAAAATAATCACGAGAAGAGGAATTTCATAGATCAAGAGCAAGAAATCAGTTAGTTGTGTTACTCTCTCATATCTTAGTTAATTACTTTGTGAATTTCATAGTAATTTGGGGAGAATACATTAAAGAACAATATGAGAACTCGTGATTTTATATGCATCCTATGGCATTACAAGAAATTTAGATAGTAGAAAGGACATGATTTTACTTGATGTGGACCTAGACGATTTTGTAACGAGACTTCACAGTGAATATTGAAGTAAATTAATGAAAGCTATCAATGCGAGCCACATTACTCTAACAGCTGTTATATCACCTACTATCCATGCTCCTGAGTTGGTCTGGTGGTGTGCCCATAACTATGACCCTGAGAAATTACAAGTATTAGAAGAAAGTGGAAAGTGCGTTGTTAATTTCACCCCTGAAAATTTCAATAAAATGTTGGGACTCCTTGAAATTGATGGAACTATTATTGAGACTATGGAATTTGTAGGGGAGGACTATAAAAATAGGTGGGATGACTGCATTGAGGTATTTAATTCTCAATGGTTAATTTAAATAAATTCATTAATAAAAAGGATCCCGAAGAACCTTATCCAGTCTTTGTTTATTGAGGAAGTAGAAGATTTAATTGTGATATTAAGTAGAATGGGAGGGATCAATGGGTCCAATAAGATAAAAAAGTGGATGTGCCCTATTATCAGGGTAATTCTGGAGAAAAAGGAAAATTATGCTAGGGGAGTCTTATCTCAACTTCAATTCATTCTCAGATGATGTCAGTGTCCATTAAAGTTAGGGAAGGGGAGACAAAGGACCTTAGATTCTAAATGATGACATCTTTAATATATAATGTTACAAGTTTCAGGAAATTTCCAGGGCTCACAAAAGTGGGAAAATTTGAAACACATAAGGTCTATTATGTATTCCAATAGTTAAGGATTGAAAATTTGATAAAGAACATAAGAATAGTGCATGATGGATTCATTGCTCCATTGGCTAGTTTATTTGATCATAAATTACAACAATATAGATTGTCAATTGTAGCTCATGCTATGATCTTGGATTATGGGTACCTTTTCATTTAATAAAGATACTTTACTTATTTTAGAATAAGTGGGTTTGAGGGTAAGCCATGCAAACTACCTAGGTATCCTGATGACAAATAGGTTTTAGTGGAGCTTGCAATACAATTGTAAAGAAAGGAAAAACCAACATCAAGTTTCCCCTTACCCTTGGAAGGTACACATCTCATTCCATCACAAAATAAAAATTGATGGATGAAGAGATGAAGAATTTCAAGATGGACATGTTTTTCCCAATGCCAAACTTTTATAATAGCTGACTTGTGGCCTCTACTGAACATGAATCTCAATTCGAAGACTTTTGGATGAACTACAGGGATGATGAGGAGGTTAGAAAGAGGTATGTTTCAAGGATGACCTAAAGGAAGAGAATTAATTACAAAATTTATATTATTCCTCAAGGAATTGAGGACGATGAAAAAATTACTAGCCAATTTTATCTTGAACAAAATATGGAATCAAAGTAAGTTGCTCCTATCAATTGGAAAGATGAAGATGAATATTATCCTCATAGGAGGATTGCCAATGGTATGAGACATACATTAACTTGGTTGGTGACAAAAATAATTGATTTATCT
The DNA here is from genome assembly GCA_019776745.2 of Taxus chinensis. Lineage (NCBI taxonomy): Eukaryota > Viridiplantae > Streptophyta > Pinopsida > Cupressales > Taxaceae > Taxus > Taxus chinensis. The sequence goes on along the minus strand of CM034149.1, from coordinate 465,466,014 downwards.
CTACAGAATACTAATTTATTAAATGAATTATTAAAATTGTCTACTCTGAAAGAAGATATCCCTCCTTTAGCAGAGGGGGCTGAGACCATGGACCCATTAAATTGTGCACCTCAATAGTTACCAAGTAATAGGCCCACCACAAAAATAATTGATGCATGGACTAAAACTACAAGAAATACTGGGACATCCAAGACTACTATAATTCAAAAAGGAGAAGGTATACTCTTAAAAACAATGAAAAATGTACCTATTACATTTGCAATACCTTTATAGTCAAAAGGAGTGAGTTTAAGTAAGTTAAAATATCTTGCAACAATATTTTCCTAGACTTTTAGTCCTTCTCCAAGGATGAGAGGTTATTGATGAAATATTTACTAGTCTCTCATACTCCAAGGTGTAAGGAAGAAAGAAGTATCAAATTTTAAATTCTTTGAATGATCATAAAAAAATATGTATAGTAACTATGCCTATAGAAATGGATGTTGGGGAAACTAGCCCAAGTTGAAAAAAAAAAAGGAGATTCAAAGGCAATAAGTGAACCTAACATGATTGAAACTCCACAAAAATTTATAACTCCAATTTTTCAAACCACACCACCATTGATCCATGAAGGTACCCAAGTAAACCCATTTACACCAGTAATCCTCACTACTCTATCTACATTTCCTATAGGGGTGGTGGAAGGAATTATCAAAGAAACCAGGGTGTCAGGTGAGCCAGATGTTTTGGGGGCAAGAAATGAACAAAAAGGAATAAGTGTTAAGTAGCATGGAAAGGAAAGTAATGTTGAGACAAAATTACCATAAGGGAAATCATTAAAAGGAGTTTAAATAATTGATGTTGATGTAGAGGATTTTAGGATAAGCCCTTATTTTGAGATTGATAATGATAAAGATTAAACTTTGAATATATAATTTGAAGAAACCCATATGATTACTATTTAACAAATTTCAAATGTTGACATGGAGACCCGGTCCCAAAGAAATCAAGTTGTAGATACAGTTATTTTTGTGGAACAAGAAAAATATGTTCAAACAGATATGCAGGAGGTTTCAGTGCTTGGAGCTACTCTTGGTACATGGCCACAATCCACAAATGAAGGAGGAATGTCTGAGAGTGAAAATATCCCAATTACTATTTTCATTGATAAAAAACCATTTAATTAATTACCAACCCAAGTGTATAATATGGAAAGGTTGTTATACCAAATACACAGGTGGAAAGGGAAGATGTGAATCAAGAATCAAGTACCAAACCCAAGTTAAATAAGGTACAATAAAATGATTATAAAAATCAAGAAGGGATTGATACAGGGTTCCAAGTGGAAACTTCTATTCAAGAGCCTCCGGGAAAGGACAACGAATAAGAATAAATTATAGGTAATGAAAATGGGACCTCAAAAGAAATAGTTAAGGAAGTTTTCACTCCACCAAGAGGACCTAAAGAAGGATCAAGCATGGAATATTCTAAAGAAGATAATTTACCAAAATATATAGGTATGATTTCCACTCCCCCTAAAATTTTGAAAGAAGATAAAAGAAAACTTACTATCCTAGAGAAGGATAAGGGTATGGGGGAATAGTTTACACCTAATAAGAAAGAAGAAAAGATTCAACAAATTCAGACTTAGGAGAAAAATAAAGAGCATCCCAAAGTAGTGGAAAGTATAAACATGGAAATAAATATGAAAGCACCAACTGTAGAAATGCTTACAATTCAAGATGCATCAACAATGATGGTGCCATTTTTTCAAACTATAGGTTTTTCTCCCTAAGAAATAGGAGATAAAAGTGACCCATTGATAGGATGGCTAGATGGAATTGTCTAAGAAAAAGAGAAGGAAAAAAGAAATGGAAATGAGATAGTCCCAACAAAAGCCTTGGGTCTCTCAAATATTGATTTTCAAAAACCTGTGAAATCTTCCAAGAGGGGTAGAATTATGAAAAGATCACACTTTGATAAGATAAGGTTTAGAACTTTGGAAATTTCCACCTCCCATCCTGATATCCCAAAGGAAAAATTAACAAATAGATACTATAGTATTCAATAAATCTAACTGGGAAGGCCTACAAGAGGAAATATTAAAATGAATGTGGTAAAATTAGTAAAATGACCCTTGGAAAGGGTAGACGAAGACAAGATGTAAAAGGGAACTAAAATAGTAGGTAAATACTTTAACCTTATGTTTGTAATAATAGGTAGTTACCTCAGAAGGAAATCAAGGAGCTCTTACTTCTACTCTAGAAATGATAGGAAACATAGAAAAGGCCACCAAAAATTTGAAGGCTAATGAAAGTTGGGTTGAGGACCTATCTGAGAAAGGGAAGAAAATATTTCGAAAAGTAAAGAAAAGGTATGAGGAATTCATTTCTCATCTCGATGTTGTCAATAATATGATTGAAGAGTGCAACAAATAATTATTCTATGTTAAAGGAATTCCTACCAAACTAGACCTCATCAACCAACTCATTGGGGAGGTGATTGTAAAGGAAAAAATACTAGTGACTGACAAGGTGGGAACTCAATTTATCTTAGAGGATTGGTTGAAAATCATAATTGATGTAGTAAATGATGTCAAGGAAATCATGGAAGAAGAAAAGAAGTGGATTGAGAGAGGCATCAACACCCTGAACATAAAAGTGGAAGACCTCATATTTGAAAGGAACACAACCAGTTATTGTGATCTAGAAATGGATTTCTTGATACAATCCTTTGAGAAGAACATACATGATGAAAATTATTCATATGAAGTTATAAAGAGGCTGGTAACTATAGAAAATTACATTGAGTACCTGACAACTAAATCAAGGGAAATAAAATATAGGATGGGGAAATGTGTGGTGGAAATTAACAAGGAAAGTGTAATCTTTCAACATCACAAGGGCCCTGATAAAGAAGAACTACAACAACTATTTCAGAGGTATGAAGCTTATGCAAAAAGATAGTTTCAAGTAGACAAAGAAGATGATGATGTCACCATACTCACTGCTGAGGAATCGAATGTTATTATGGAAGACAAGGATATTAAGTATGATAAGGCTATTTCTTCTTGATATTCTATTTCTTTTCATTTGATACTCCTATTTTCCAAATAGTTTTAAAATTTATTTGAGTAGTTAATTTCAAATATGATGTATTTAAAAATACTAAATTTCTATTATATTTTGATTAAATTGTAAACTTTCTATGAAGCATGTTATTTTGTTATAACAACATGAATTTTACTGCACTTCTTGAAAATTAAAAAGGGGGATCTATAGGGGCCCTTGCCCATGAAAATATACATACATTTTTAACATTACATAAAAAAAGGGTAAATTAGGAAAAGAGGGACATTTAGTTATCTTCTACTACTATGAGATCTTCTCCAAATGAGGGAAAAAATTTTAAAATCCCATTTTTCATTGGTAAAAATTCTTTTGATCCTTGAGCTATTTGAGAAAAAACAACTACCCCATCCAAAGTATGAGACATCCCCATATCCATCAATGTGTCAACAATAATTCTTAGACCATCAATGTGTCAAAAATAATTCTTGGACCATCCATGATATTCCTTAACTCTATCTTCTTATGATAAGAAGATACCTAGTCCAAAAGGTGCAAATGAATTGTAGGAAATTCCTTCTTCCCTTTTGCTTTGTAAGGAATAATATGAATATGAGCATTTGAAGAAGCTGGAAGAGAAAGTATTGTGGCCCTTGGACTTAGTGGAACATGAGACTTAGAACTAGACTCAACCTTACATTTCCTTATCAAAGGTGGATGTTCTCTTAGAAGAGGAACATGCAAGGGTCCTGATAGTTTTTTTTACATCAAAGGAATGTGGTTCTCTGAATGAATAGAAGGTTGGAAAGCAAACTTGCCAATATTTTCCTTGGTGGTAGAGAATGATTCCTTAGGACATTGAGGAGATGAAGGTTTTTCTTCTTCATCATCCAAAATGATAATTGGGGGTTGAGAATTTGACTCCCCCTTCTTCCTTCTTGTTGATGATGCTGGTACTGCAGGTTGTTGAGGTGGCACAAGTCCTTTTGGAATTTTTCCAGAGAAAAAAGTTGTTGATCCAATTATTTTACTTTGCGAGCAATGACATGCACAATATCAATTGAATTCCCATCATAGATTACATAGGAATCTTGGGGAATATCTTTTACGAAAAATTCTTTATTAGATAGAAAGGGATCATAATAAATTATATGAAAATATGAGAAAATAGGATTGATTTTGATCAATCTTAAAAGGAGGGAAAGCCGAATCTATCAATATGTCAAGGCCCCTTTTCTATCCCTTGGGTCTACAATATCAAATAAATCCCTAAAAAATTTCTCATCTGGGTCGGTTAAATCAAAAATTTGATTCAAATATTCTTATGATATCTCTTTTAGGCTAGTTGCTCTACCTACCTTTGCCATTACACCAACAAAGAACTTCTCAATAGCTTTTCACATTTAAGAATTGGAAGGGGATATATACTAATGAAGGAATGGAGCTGAATTTATAGTGAAAATGATGCAGACGAGCGGAATTGGATGGGATCACTACCATTAAATGAATGAATATCTCCTGCTTAACTTACACAAAGGAAGTAAAGATGAAGTGACTAGTTATTATCTGAAAGGAAAGATAATTGAACATGAAAAATAATTACACATGATTTTGGTAATTATTTTACATATTTTGAAGTTGATATTTGAGAATGGAGACTAATAAACGTCACATCAGAAGTATTTGAGATATTCAAGAAATTTCCATAAAGTGCCTATTGTTTTTCCAGAAATAGAAGTAGATAAGATGATATGGCATCCTAGTCACTTTGAAAATATACAAGTTAATTGTAATTTCCCCAGCTAGCACTATAAGGCTAAATTATTTTCAAAAGAATGGTGTAAATTGGATTGTGAAGCAAATAATAATATTCTTTTGAAAGATGTTTCTTTTTGGGGGGAACTAAAAAATGAGTAAGTGATTGAAATTGTATAACTACGACAAGAATGTTCTCGCATAAGGGGGGGATTTTATTTTTTTGAGCTTTAGAGAAAAAAAGAGAAAAATGATTGCATTGTCTTAAGTTGAACTAATCTGAGATACTTGAGAGTTTCTTGATCCTTTCCCAAACCTTTCTCACTAAGATGATTACAATGTAAAATCATTGGCAAACATTGAGGTCATAGCTATTGTGTTCCCCTATTGAAGTGTTTTAATTTCCTGAATTAACTTGTGTGCACTCTCATTAGCAGTGTTATTTTGTTTTAAGATGAATTACTTTGAATCAATTATTTGTATTCCTGTTGCAACCTTGTGTTGTTAATTTATCTAAATTACACTAAGTCTTGATCTAAATAGTGTCAATTTGGTAACTGTAACTATATTATTAATGGATATTTCCTTCATGCTGTAGTAAGTAGTTTAAAATCCCAATTGTAACTGTCTAATTTATGATTTTTGTTCATTCTTGAGGGTATCTTGAATGTATTTTATTGGAAATTTTGAACATTTTATTGAGAATTTAGCATGATCCTTTGTGTTTAGGTTCTCAAAGTTTCAGTGAAATTTTATATTCTTGGGCTTCCATGAGTGAAAACCTTCTGGTTGATGGAGTGTTTTGAATTGTGTGATCTATATTTTACATTTAGAGCAATTACCTATAACATTTGTTAAGTTTGATTTGAGAATTTTGTAAAATAAACTTTATCCTTCTTAATCTCCCATCAATACATCAAAATCATAGTTAATAACCATTAGATCCATCTAAATTTCCCATGCTTTCCCTGTTTATGCACATATACTAAGGGAATTTTATATTTTTGTCCTTCCTTTATAAAAAATATGTAGAAGTGAGATGGAATTATCATTATATTTAGTAATCGAAGCCTTGTTTAGAAGACATCTACATTTTCTAGTGTGAAAAATCACGAGACTTAGATAATATTTTCATTGACTAGGTCTTCCTGAGGCTTCCTTTCAAATCCCTGAGAGAGAGAGAGAGAGTTTAAAAAAATGTTATTCCATCCATTCCTCTCATAAATACAGGTTAAAAAATGGGTCCTCTCACCCTGGTTGCAGGAATAACTTAAATTAGTAGGGTAGGTCATACCCTTAGTGAGGTGTTATCCAACATTTCCCATGCTAAAGAGACAAAGAGACTGCTAGATCCATTCCTATCTACAAAATGACTTAAATCCTGGTATGTCTTTCTCTAAGCATCCTGCTTATCTCGTCAATACTGCTTAGATTTTCAAGGTGGAATAGATTTGGGTACCAACACCTTCGTGGAACTATTTCCAAGGAATATTTTCATAAATACAAATAAATATTGACCTCTAGTAACATATGAAATATGTTTAGATGCAAATACATGATCTACACTTGATCCTTTGTTGAAATTTGCTAAAAATGAGCCTAATCAAAAGTTATTTACTCGATATTTTCCTAGTTTAAGAAATATTCCCATTAAATTTGACTTAGCTAGGAGAAAATATTGATAAAGGATAATAATATTTTCTAAGATTTGTTGAAATTGATTGTGAATTTTCAGTTAGCAAGTTGTTTATAGTGATTTACACATCTAAGGTGTAATACCTTAGTGGTTACTCCATGTTATTTTAAAAATATGGTAAATACCAGTACCTTGAGTTTCAAATATTGTGATTTGTCAATAAAATTTGTAAAGATGTAAGGAAGAAGGTCCTTCTTCAAGACATATGATGCTAGAAAGTTGTTTCCAGAGTTGAGAAGAATAAATCCAGTGAAGAAAAAAGTTTATCAAATATATGAAGAAAAAGTAGTGCCAGTCATTGAGAGTGATCAAACTTTTATAGAAGATTATTCTAACTCTTCAGATGGTTTTAGATAGAGTAGTATTTGCAAAAATTTGTACACTCATCTCGAGAGGGTCCTTCATTCTCAAATAAGGGTATTCTTCATCTTCCTCCTCTGTTACTTAGAAATACTAGGGTGTTTTTTGAAATTGAATTATTGAAGGATCAGTATTTTGAAGATCATACCCCATTACCTCAAAGACCTCTAGTTCCCCATTGTTTTAACCCTCATGTTGGAACACATCCTCAAAATAACATGGACAACCCTCCTTGAAATCCATTTATTGTAAATGTATTTAGATTCGTAGATTTATGGGATATGGTGGGATATCCCAATTTAGATCCAAATGATGTGAGAAATAGATTTCCTAAGTTCCAGGGAAACAATGCTATTAGTGGTGACCAACACCTTAGGATTTTTGTTAATATTATGGAAGATTTTGAAATTGAGCATGAGGATGTGTACTTGAAGTTTTTTATTCATAACTTAGAAGAAGATTTCCTTGACTGGTACAATTATTTTCTAGAAAATTCTATTGATTCATGGTTTGAAATGAAAAATGCGTTTGAATCACAATATGGTGACAAGACTAATCCAAGGTTTCTCCTCTATGAATTTGAAAATATAAAAAATAATTATAATGATAATGTCCAAGATTTTAATATGAGATTCAACAAGACCTTGAACATACTTCCTGTGATATTGAGGCCAAGTGATGAATATTTCTTGATAAAATATTCTAATTCCTTTGATAAGAAAACACCATATTGTTTGAGGAACAAAACCCCCAGGACTTCAAGACAAGCTTTCTCCATGAAATTTCAAATTGGGAACAATATTAAGGCAAGAGGAAAGCCTCTTAAGAGGGAGGGTTTCAGGTTAATTAATCCTAAAAAGCCTCAAGCAAGCAAGGGAGTAGATCTAGAATAAGTGGTTAAGACTCTAGCAGGAATAGTGAAGGAAATTTCTTATAAACTTTCTAGAACATAGAAGGGGATAGGTCAAAATTATTAGTCCCAAAACCAACCTCAAGGTTAAAATATATTTTCCAATCATCCTAGTGGTAACCATAACTCAGATGATAGAGGAAAAGGGCCTTTGGTATCAGGAAATAAGCAATAACCACCAAGAGAAAATAAATTGGTCCCTGATCCATTAACATCTAGGCTTTTCTTGGTTGAAGAATATCATTTGATTGACTAATGTGATTAGTGTTTCCTCCCACATTCCCCATGTGACCCTGCTAAGGAAAGTGAAGAGGTTGATGATAGTGCTAATTATAGTGATGTTTGTATGATGGAATGCACTTATAGCTCATAACAAGGAACCACTTCCACTGAGTTGCTAAGTACAAGGATTACGGGAGGTTTTTGGGACTATATAAAATGGGTAATTTTTTTCCATTCCACTAATAACCTTGATGTTGATATGGTCTAGGTTTTTTAGTTTCTCAATCATGGTTTTGAATACTTGAGGGAATTAATGATTCATAAATATGATGGAGGAATTCCTTGTGAGGAGGACATGTAGCTCTTAATGAATGTAGTGGTTTCTAGAGAAAAGGAGTATAATCTAAGAAATAAAAGTGTTGAAGGGGTAGGGCCACTACCCAAACAAAAGACTCCCCTCCTCACCAATATCCCAAAGGACCCCCCTAAGAAATATGTGCTAAAAAAGGCCCACTTACTGCCAATAAATCTTGTACCCTTGTCCCTGCCCAAGCCATGAAGAATCTCATACCACAAGAAAAGGAAACTACCCTACCTCTCAATACAACATTAACCTAATATATCCCCTATGATATGGCTCATGTTTTGAGTCAGATCAAGTTTATTGTACCCATTGTTGAGTTTCTCAAGATCCCTGATCATATAAGATGAGAATTTGAGTACTTGGGGTTTAAGGAGGAAGTAGTGGCCCTAGGAAAGGATGTTAACAATGTTGATCTTACCCCTATTATTTTAGAATTAGAAGTTCCACAAGCATTGGAAAATTTGGTAGAATCTCTTGAAGTATATCTAGGATCCTCCCTTGTTAAGTCCTAACTTGATGTTGATCCCTTTTACACTACTTTTATCATTAAAGACAAACTTGTTCACAACTACATCTTTGATTCATGAGCTTAATGTAATGTGATGCCCCATAAAGTTATAAATGAATTAGATATCAAAGTAACAACAAACTTTAGAAATTTCACTACTATGGATTCAAGAGAAATACTAGTAATTCGGTATGTCAAAGGTTTGGTGGTCCAATTAGTATCTTACCTTGGTAAGTATTTAACTATGACATGGTCATTGTTGATTTCCCTACAAAATGGGGTATGTTGCTATCATGAAGTGGGTTGTTAGTGTGAGGGAAGTGTGGAAATGGACATGTCATATACCAGTATACCAATGGAAGGAAATATTGTCAAGTTGTATAGGGAAAAGAAGATGTTGTATTTGATTGAACATCCCAACAATGCTTCTTATTAGGTACTGTATATAGATGTTGATGTTAAAATTTTTGTTGGTTATGTAGATTTCGAGGAGTATAATATTAGTGAGATTAAGTGATTTGAACAAGTTGGTGCCCCTTAGACATTGATATTTTATGGAGCTTGCTCCAATATGGGAAACAGGGTTAGAGTTTTACTTATAGCTCCAAGCCATGAGACTTTTAATTTTTATTTTAAACTGAAATTTGAGTGCACAAACAATATTGATGAATATGAAGCACTACTCTTAGGTTTGAGGATTTCTTAGAGATATGGTATAAAAGATATAATTGTTAAGGGAGATTTAGAGCTTGTGGTTAAAAAAGTGAGGAAATAGTATGCTACAAAGAATAAAAGAATGAAGCAATACAAGCATGAAATATGGGATTTTGTTGAGTTATTTGATTATTTCAACATCTTATATCATGACATAGATAAGAATGCTACAACTGAAAAGTTGTTTATCCTTGCATCCAGGTTTGGTAATTTCATAGTCTCTCCTTACTGTAATTATGATGTTGAAATATTGTTTAGACCATTTTTGCTAGATAATGTGAAGAATTGAATAGTATTTGATGATGATTCCCAGGTATAGAGGTTTTTACTAAATGAAGGAAAATTCACAAATTATTTTATGGAATGGGAACTAATGGTCTCTATTTATTATGGTATAGAAAATTTGTTTGTAAAGGATGTCATTCAGTTAAAAACCAACACCATTCCCAATGGGTTGGTTTATTTAGAATCCAACTTTGGTAATGTATCGATTAATACATAGAAACATATATGCTTCAATAGATGTTGAGGAATATAACTTGGGCACTAAGGATAATCTGAGAAAAATTTGGTTGGGGTGTAATTTGAGCAGATAAGAGAATCAAGCCTATGTGGAATTGATAACAAAATACCAAGATTGTTTGGCATGGTCTTACTCAAAGCTGAAGGTTTATAGAGAAGACCTTTTTCAACATGATATTCCTTTGGTACCAAATACCAAGCCATTTAGGTAGAAACAAAGGCCTATCAACCCTTTTTTATCACTTAATATGTGAGAATAACTTACAAAGTTGAGGGATGGAGGGATAATTCAGCCCACTAGGTACTCTTCATGGGTAGAAAATGTAGTGCTAGTTACAAAGAAGAATGAATATATAAGGCTATGTGTAGACTTCAAAAATATGAATAAAGCCTCAATCAAGGACAACTATCCATTACCTAACATGGATAATATGTCACAAATGGTCACAGGTTCTGAATTACTCTCCAATTTGGATGGATTCTCCGGGTATAACTAGGTGGTGGTAAAGCAATCAGAGAGGTTCAATATTACTTTTACCACTCCATGGGGGACATATGTATACATGAGGATGCCATTTCGACTGATGAATTCTAGTGTTACACTTTAGAGGGCCATGGATGTTGCCTTCTCTGGTTACATTAATGATTTTATTGTTGTATACCAGGATGATGTAACTATTTTTTTTAGAAAAAAGGAGTTATCGTCTTAGCCACATTGAAAAAATGTTGATCAGATGTAGAGACTATGAGATTTATTTGAATCCTAAAAAAATTTCATTTCGGTGTTCAGAAGAAAAATTTGTTAGGACACATTATATCAAAGGAAGGGGTCATGATAGATCCCAAAAGGTTAGAATCTATTAACAAAGTTCATATTCCCATCACAAACAAAGGCATCCAATACTTCTTTAGCTAGATCAATTTTATTTGGATGTTTATTTCAAACTTTGCTGAAATAACCATCCCAATCACCAGTATGCTAAAGAAATATTAGTTCATTAAATGGGAAGATGAATATGTTAAATATTTTGATGGGATTAAGGAAGCACTTAAGAATTCCCCTATCTTGGCTAGCCCAGATTATAAAAAGTTTTTCAATTTTTTTCCTTTTCCTCTGAGAACACCATTGCTTCTATTATTCTACAGAAGGATTATGAAGGAAATGAGAGACCAATTGCCCTTTTTTTAGTAAAGCATTGTAAGGGGATGAGATGAAATACATTATTATGGAAAAAGATGATTTTTATTTGATAAGAGCTACCAAAATTTTTAGGCATTACATCTTGAGTTCCAAGATTGTAGCATATGTTCCCCATACAATGGTCAAGGAATTTGTTTTTAGAAATGGAGGTTTCCAGAAAAAGATGTCATTGGGTGAATAAGTTACAATAATATGATATGGATATATAAACTACAAAATTGGTTAGGGGTTAGGCCTTGCAAAATTGATGGCAGAGAGAAACTTGCAAGTAATGGAGATAATGAAGTTGAAGAAAGACATATGGATGTCTAAGAGAAGCTGAACAACTTAGTTTGGTATAAGGATGTGATATTTTATCTCAAGAATATATAATGTCTAGGACATTTGGATAAGAATCAGAAAAGGAAACTTAAATTGGCCTCTTCGAAATATGTTATAATTGATTATGGCTTGGCTTAGAAGAACCCATAAAGTATCTTATTGAGGTGCATCACAGAAGAAGAAGATCCCAATATTATTGCATAATTTCATGGGAGAGTATGTGGAGGTCACTTTAGTGGAAGAGTTACTACTCATAAAATTTTGAGAGTAGGTTACTTATGGCCAACAATTTTTAAAGATGTAGCCTTGTTATTTAGAAAATGTGAGAGTTGCCAAATTTTATTATGGAATGAAGAAAGCCTTGGGTGATTTGCCTCTATAACAAGTGTTAGTTGAATCCCCTTTCAAGTAATGAGGTATGGAATGTATTAGAAAAATAAAAAACTCTTCAAGTGCTAGACATAGATGGATCTTGGTTACTACTGACTACTTCACCAAGTGGGTTGAATCTATCCACACCAAAAAGGAAAGTCACCAATTAGTCATGGATTTCATTCTGAATAATATTATTTGTAGGTTCTAGGTACCTACAAAATAGTTGTTGATAATGCTAAGAGATTTAGGGATAAACCATTAGTAACTATGTGTAAATAATATGGAGTTAGTTTGACATATGCATCCAGTTACAATCCTTAGGGGAATGGTCAAGCCAAGTCAAGTAATAAAATTTTTCTCAAAATAATTAGGAGGACATTGGAGGTTAATAAGAGAAAATGGGGTGAGTAGCTACAGTTTTCCTTACGGACAGATAGGATTACCACTAAAAGAGTTGCTAGAAAAAGTCCCTTTGAGTTGTTTTATGGAATCCATGCTCTCTTACCCTTACATATGCAATTGTCTTCCTATCAATTTGTGCAACAATGTGAGGATGAATAATTAAGCACCTAAAAATCTAGGATTAATCAGATAGTGGAATTGTATGAAGAAAGAAGGGAATCCCATCAAAGGCACCTTAAATTCAAAGAAAATCTTAAGAATTTTTTTGATAAAAAGGTGGCCCCTAAATATTTGAGTGTCAAAAATTTAGTATAACTATGGGATAACAAGCATGAGGAAAAAGAAAAGCATGGTAATTTTGATGCATTATGGATGGGTCCCTACTCTATCGATATAAGGATTGGTGAGCATACTTTATTCTTGAAAGATTTGAATGGAGACTTGCTAGAGTTTCCTGTTAATGGAAAGCATCTGAAACATTTCCTGGATTGAAAAATATATAGTTGGGTATGATTTTTATATAATTTACAGTTGCTTTCCTTTTATTTGTTTTTTTTTCCCTTTTCATTTTCCTAGTCTTTACTGACTAGTTGCCCTGTTGTCTCAGTTTGTTTTTGAAGTTAGTTTTCTCTGTTAGACCTTGTACATGTTTTAAATGACTTCATAGCCCAATGGATTTAAGAAATTGGTTTGTTTAATGTGTTTTTCATGTGGTTCTTGTGGCACCCATCAAGGGTGCCCATCCCTGAGTTGGAGCTGATGTTGGTGCTCAATTTTATCTTGCACTTATATCCTGAAACGTGCTTTCAAAAAAACTTGTGTCTGATTTTTTGAGTTCAAGAAAATGTACATCGAAGAAAAAAATCCTATGAAAAACATGTTAAATCTTGTTTCTATGTCATGAAAATCCTCTTTTATGGTTGAGGATTATGAAAACATGTTGTCTCCAAGGAACTTCTATGAAAAATGTCAAAAACAACATGTAGAACTATGAAAATCCCCTTTAAATGTTGTCCTTATTATTGCTAGTAAAAATTACAGGTTGCAAAAAAAATTACAAACTTCAATGACACGTGGTACAATGCCATTGGTTGTGCTTTGGTGGAATTATCTTGAAAATGTGCATAATATTTTCATATTACAAATACGATTAGCAAGTCCAACCTTGAATCTTGAAGAATATTCTTTCGAATATTTGGGTCGATGTTACAAAAGGGCCCTGATAAAGAAGAATTGCAAGAATTGTTTCAGAGGTATGATGCTTATGTAGAAAGACAGTTTCAAGAAGATAAAGAAAATGATGATGTCACAATGTTCACTACTGAGAAAGCCAAGGCTATTGAGGATGTTAAGGCTAGTTTTTCTTGATATTGCATTTCTTTTCATTTGATACTCCTATTTTCCAAATAATTTTTAAGCTACTTTGAGTATTTAATTTTGAATATGATGTATTGGAAAAAAGTAAATTTACATTATATTTTGTTTAAATTGTAAAATTTCTATGAAGCATGTTATTTTGTTATAACAAATTGAATTTTACTGTACTTTTTGAAAAGAAAAATGGGGGTCTATAGGGGGCCCTACCCATGAAAAGATACATACATTTTCAAACATTACATAAAAAAGTGGAAATTAGGATAAGAGGGACATTCAACCATCATCTACTACTACTTTGAGATATTCTCGAAATCTGGGACCTTTATTTAACAACATATTTTTCCTTAGTACAAATTGTTCTGAACCCTGATTTGTTTGAGAAAAAACAACTTCCCTAGCCAAATTATGAGACATCCCCATATCCATCAATTTATAAATAGTCATTCTAGGACCATCCATGATATTCCTTAATTCTATCTTCTTATGATAAGAATATACCTAGTCCAAAAGGTCCAAACTGCCTATAGGAAATGCCTTCTTCCCTTTTTCTTTGTAAAGAATAGGCTAAACATGAGCATTTGAAGTGGATAGAAGAGAAAGTATTGTGGCCCTTGGAACTAGTGGAACATGAGACATAGAACTAGACTAATCCCTGCATTTCATAAATGAAAGGTGGATGTTCACTTGGAAGAGGAACATGTAAGGGTTTTGATAGTTTTTTCTCCATAAAAGGAATGTGCTTCTCTGAATGAATAGAAGGTTGGAAAGAATAATTTCCCATAATTTCCTTGGTGGTAGAGAATGATGCCTTAGGATGTTAAGGAGATGAAGTCTTTTCTTCTTCCTCATCCAAAATGATAATTAAGGGTTGAGATTTTGATTCCCCCTTCTTTCTTCTTTCTGATGATGTTGGTACTATAGGTTTTTGAGGTGGCACAAGTCCTGTTAAAACTTTTTCTAAAGAAAAGATTCATTGCTCTAATTCATCTAATTTGCGAGCAATGGAAGACATAATATCTTTTGAAGTCTCATCGTAGAGTACATATGACTCTTGGGGAATCTCTTTCAGGTAAAATTATTCATTGCACAAAAAGGGAGACTCATATCCAGTCATTTCTGTTATAGTAGGCCTCCATTCAATCCATAATTTATCCAGTGCTTTTGGAGTTTTTTTATGCTCCCACTAGAAGAGATGATAATACATTGTTTAAAAGGCCAAGAAAACAAGATTGATTTTGATCAATCTTAACAGGAGGGAAAGAAGAACCTCTCGATATGTCAAGGGCCCTTTTTCGTCCCTTAGGTCTGCAATATCAAATAAAGCCTTGACAAATTCCTCATCTGGGCCCGTTAAATTGAAGATTTAATTCAAATATTCTGATGATATCTCAGTTAGGTTAGTTGCTATAACTACCTTTTCCATTGCACCAAAATAGAACTTTGCAATAGATTTTCATGTTTAAGAATGGAAAGAGGATGTATACTAATGAAGAAATGGAGTTGAATTTATAGTGAAAAATGATGCAGAAGAGTTAAATTGGATGGAATCATCGCCATTAAATGAATGAAGATATCTTGCTCGACTTGCATGAAGTAAATAAAGGTGAAGTGACTGGTTATTATCTGAAAGGAAAGATAATTGAACATGCTGAATAATTAAACACAAAGGACTACTCAAGTCAAGGGATCTGGTAATTATTTTGCATATTTTGAAGCTGATATTTGAGAATGTAGAATGATAAAGGTCACATCAAAAGTATTTGAGATATTTGAGGAATTTCCATAAAGTACCTATTATTTTTCCAGAAATAGAAGTAGATAAGATGACATGGTATCCCAGTCACTTTAAAAATATACAAGTTAATTGTAATTTCCCCCACCTGGTGCTATAAAACTAAAGTATTTTGAAAAGAATGGTGTAAATCATATTGTGAAGGAAATAGAATATTCTTTTGAAATATGTTGCTTTTTGGGGGAATATTGAAAATGAGTAAGTGACAAAAAATGTATAAATGTGATGAGAATGTTCTCACATAAGCGGGAGTTTTATTTTTCTAAGATTTAGAGAAAAAATGATAAAACTAATTGTATTGTCTTAAGTTGAACTAATCTAAGATACCTGAGAGTTTCTTCATCCTTTTCCAAGCCTTTATATTCAAGATGATTGCAATATAAAATCATTGGTAAAAATTTAGGTCATAGGTGTTGTTTCCCCTTGTTGAAGTGTTTGAATTTATTGAATTATATTGTGTGTACTCTCATGAGCAGTGTTATTTTTTTAAAGATGAATTACTTTGAATCAATTATTTGCATTCTTGTTGTAATATTTTGTTGTTAATTTATCTTAATTACACTAAGTATTGATCTAAATAGTCTCAATTTGGCAATTGCAACTGCATTATTTATGGATCTTTCCTTCATGTTGTATTAAACGGTTTTAAATTCAAATTGTACCTATTTAATTTAGGTTTTTTGTCAGTTCTTGAGGGTATCTTTAACGTATTTGATCAAAAATTGATAGTATTTTATTGAGAATTTAGCACTAGCCTTTATGTTTAGGTTCTCAAAGTTTGTGTGAAATATTTTATTCTTGGGTTTCCATCAGTGCAAACCTTATAATTGATGGATTGTTTTGAATTGTATGATCTATATTTTACATTAAGAAAACTTTCCTATAAGATTTGTTAAGGTTCGTTTGAAAATTTTGTATAATCAAATTTATCTAGCTTAATCTCCCATTAATACATCAAAATCACAGTTAATAACCATTATATCCATCTAAATTACTCATGCTTTCCCTATTTATGCACATATACTAAAGGAGTTTCCTATTTTTATCCTCCATTTATAAAAAATATGTAGAAGCGAGATGGAATTATTATTTTCTTTAGTAACATGACCTTTATTTAGGATACATCTGCATTTTCTAGTGTGAAAAATTGTGAGAGTTAGATAATGTTTGCATTGAACATGTCTTCTCGAGTCTACCTTTCAATTCCCTAAGAGAGAGAGTCTAAAACCTTGTTATTCCATCCATTCTTCTCATAAATATAGGTTACAAAACAGGTCCTCTCACCCTGGTTATAGGTAGAAATTACAGCATAAGCATAGTTCATGCCCTTAGTGAGGTTTTATCCAACATTTCCCAAGTCAAAGTGACAAAGAGACTTTTAGATCCATTCCTGGCTACAAAACGACTTAAATCCTGGTCTGTCTTTCTCTAAGCATCCTACTTAGCTTGTTTATGTTTCTTGGATTTTCAAGGTGGAACATATTTTGGTACCAAAACCTTACACATGCTTAAAATGATATTTAACATTCATATATGGTCACAATTTATCTGAATGAATCAAATTATTTCATTTAATGAGCCCTATACTCTTTGTATTTCTCAAGACTATTGTTTCCTACACCCTCGAAACTTCATTTTTCCATTAAATCACTTAAAATAAATAAAAAATTCCATGCAACAAATTTATGGAATTTAAATAACCTATATAACAATTCTAATCAAGTTATAATCCTTGAATTAACAAATTTCTCAAACCACAATCACTTTTGTCTTCATCAAATCAACCTACCAAAATTTTTATTTCCAAATATTATCTTATAAAAACAATTATATGAACAATAAAGACTTATAAATGGATTAATTTGATTCCAAAATCATCCCTCTTCATATTCTAGGTGATATAAATCATCACCTAATCCATATAATACTTCAATAAACTCAAAATTTTTAGTAAAATGCATCTTGTTCTGCACTGAAAATAACATTCTTATCTAAATATTAACCTAGAAACTATAACAAAACACCTCATAATGAGACAAACCTCATATCACTGGAAATATATCTTAATCATATTTCCAACATACTTTTAATCATGTCAAAATTCCACATGTAGCTCAAGATATACTCACTTTACTAAACACTACTTTTTAAGGCCTCAAAACTACCCTTTGAGTGGTCAACATAAATGGAACTCATTTGAACATGTACCTGCATTAAAATTTCCTAAAACCTTCATGGAAATAAATATAAGTTCACATAAATTCCATAACATCAATTTATCTCATACCTCATTTGTACAACCTTGTCCCAAAACACTCTTCTTCATAAATTGACTTGTTTAAGTGGGACCCATTCATCACCATGACATATACCATATATTTATGGAAATATAAGATATTCCTATTCATTATACAATAATAAATTTTGACTAATCAATAAAAAATGGGTCATTATATTTCTTCTTCTACAAACTTCTTGTAGCTAGGGGTTTAACTAGGTTTTTAAACTTCCTTATCTTCTTAACATTCATTTATACAACCCTGACAATGAAATGACCCCATTACTATTTTTTAAACCTTATAGATTCACCATATAAAAATCCTTGAAATCCACAAATTCTCTTACAAACAAAACACTTTAGGGTGAGCATCAGAAGTGTCAACTCGAGCTGGAATTACACTAGATTTTGACCCTGTCTCACAAAAAACTATTATAATTTGTAAAATTATCCTCATGGAAACCTAAAATTTTACAAAAATAATCATGACACATCATATAAAATTCTCCAATAATATTAATGTCATCACCATACCTAAAACTCTTTAGAAACTAAGACTTGCATAACAATCCCTTAACATTTCATACTATAGAAGCTATGGTCAACTGAAAGAATGCTATAAATCCTCATGAAACCACTTAAAATGACCCAAAAATACCTAATACACCTTTATATACCTGAATTCTAGAATTAATTATCTTATACATCTCCAAAGCTCAATGTGATACCTTTTAGCAACCATGTCTGCTCCAAATGAACACCTGTAACATAGCCAATCCATTATATCTTCACCATGCCACTAATATGAGTGCCTAAAAACTCTCCAAACCTGATATCCATAATGTCAACATGCTTCTCAAACAACCAAGAATACTATATCATCATGCAACATCACCTAGGCACCTGAATATACTTACAAGAGAAAATAGTCCTCATTGAATCCCACTGTATCACCATGAGTACATCTGAATCATCATGCCTACATCAAATACAACATTATCTGACCCTACTCCATCATCCAATTTTTCAATAATGTGTTTTTACATAAATTACAACACTTATTAGGAGATCAAAGGATTTTGAGGGAATATTTGTAAGGTATATTTACTTGTAAAGTATATATTTATTCTCACTCCAGAGTTGCTATAAATTATTTAAATAGAAGGAAGATATTAACATGTAAGGAGTCTATTAATTGAGTTTCAAAGTAGGTAATTGACCTACCTATCCATTTTAAGATATTTAGAAGCTTTGCAGAGTCTGCAAAATTAGGATAGGTCATAGGATTGGTGGTTATTTAGAAGCTTTACAGAGTCTGCAAAATTAGGATAGGTCATAGGATTGGAATACTTAAAGTGATTCTTGAAATCTTGTTAGAAAACTATTATAGGAGTGAAATTCCATTGTTCCTAAGATTATAGTATTTTCCTCATAATAATAAAAGAGTCTTTATTAAATTATTATTTAGAGTTGATCTTGTGATATTTATTTGGTGAGATCTAACTCTAATAAGGGTTATTTGGTATACGAAATTCCTTCATTAGAACCCCTAACTATGACTGCATATATTAATGGTATAAGATAAAATATTTATTTCTCCTACTAAATAGGTTAGTACAAACAAAAAAATAGTTAGAGTGTGAGTTATCTTGAGATTTTCTACTTTCCATACTAGTGGGTGTGGGTAGAAATTAGTTGCAATCATCTTCTGAAATCTAGGTTGTTAGGTAGAAGGTTTAGATCATAGAGTCTTGTTCAGTGATTATGAGGAAAGTAAAGATGAAATACAGAGTCAATAATATTTCTAGAATAAACAAAACACCTAAATTAACATATCTAATATATATTATGAGAGTAATCCAAGACCCTTTAGAAACTATGGAGACCGTGTAACACAGAGGATTTTTCGTCGATAAAGATGCAAGTGATTATGAACATAAGGAGAGATCATGATGACGAGTAAGAGGACAAGTTATTACAATAATTGAGAGGAAGGTGAAGTTTTACATTCCAAATAATTTTAATGTCTAGATAGAATAATAGTTCATTGATTAGATAATAGAAAAGGAGGAATACTTCGAGTATGAAGGGATAGAAAACCCCGCGAGGGTAAAATTTTCTTATTTTAAATTAAAAGGTAATACATATTCATGGTGGGAACATGTGTATTTTGAGAGAATGTAAAAATATAAGGATAATTTAAAGGTCTAGGGTGGATTGGTCACAAAATTAAAGGTTAAGTTCATTCTTATAGACTATCGACTACATTTTCTCAAGAAGCTACAAAAATTACACCAAAAGAGTTTACTTAAAGGATTATAACAAGTATTTATATTGGTTGATTATAAAAGTGGTTTATCTAGTAAATGATGTAGAAAAGATCTCTAGGTATGTTAATGCAATGTGAAAGATGAGTCTGGTATTATTAGATTGATATCTTTGGAGGAATCTATCATTTTGTACTGAATGTAGAGGAAAATTTATCCATTGGAAACCATAGTTGTAACAACCTAAAATTTGTAACCCAAATTAGTAGGATTTTTTTTATAATAGCAAATAAACATTCCTTTGTATATATAAATGAAATAACTAGATAAAGCTATTTAATGCAGCAAGTCATATTAAATTAACAAGTAGACATTCCTCTACATATTTAAATAAGGCAACTAACTAAAGCTAGTTTATGCATCATGTATTAATAAATTAATCCATCCTATAACATAGTGATAAACCTTGTGCATCTGTAAGGGTTAGCTATTCTCAATCTCCACGATCACCCTGAACATTCATTTGAATGTTCATGCTTAGCCTCACTTGGTTTTACCACACTGCAGTAGTGATAACATGTGACCAATCCTCTAGTGTCCACCTATAATTTCATTTAATAAAAATCCATCCTATATCCTACACTTTGGTATTTGAGGAATCACAGTGATTAGACAATGTACCCAGAAAGCACATTACTTTGGCCAAAGTTTCATAGTTTTACTATGTATGGTTAGTATATATGAGTGCACATAACATCTAAACTTGTCTTCCCATCACCTCACCAATGTCTCATCATAGTTATCTTGTTTCATTAAACTTATATAGGTGAACCTATTAAAACTTACTTATTTCCTAACAGTTCAACTTCATAAGTACAACGAACATGATTGCTTGTTATTGGTTACCTACAAGAGGCCAATCCGATGCTTAATATGTTACCACATTAAGAAACCTATGGGCCACTTTTAGGTAGCCTATAGTTTGCATTGAATGTGCAATTTCAGTAAGGGTTCAAATCCTTTGTTTTTTATCCAATTACTTAGCAAAATATAGTTCATGCATCAAGTTACTATGGATAGAAGGATAAGATCACAAAGTGATTATCTCTTTGTTTCCTTAACCATTCTAATAGAAAAAGTGTGTTAGACCTATAGTAAAGATTCCACTAGGTCTTATTAATATTACAATTTCATAGATTAGTTTATCTTGATTCTTTATCCATTAATCAATTCATATCTATGCTTTATTAGGACTATATCTCACATATTGTTAAAATATAGAGATAACCTCAACTTAGGATTCATTTATTTTTCTTACCATAGGATGATAAGTTCATTTTAAATATCCTTTACATCATACAATAGGTTAATATTGGGATTCACAAGATGAGATCTAGATCATACTTCTTATTAGATTCCTTCATTATATAATGTTAAACTAGTCTCATGAATTTCTTTGACCAGACTAAATATCAATCATTGATTTATTACATAAACACTTTTAGATTGAATCCCATATGTTGTCCATGGATCAGATTTGTAATCCTTTGAAAGTCTATTACTATCATCATTCATCCTTACCCGTCCAAATACAATTTTGCATATCTTATCTTAATATTATTTTTTCTTTACTTGTAATAATAATCTCTATATTGTAATGGAGAGACAAATAGATATGAGGTATATCTTTATTATCATAAACCATACGTATTATAAGAATAAGATAGTTAAATCTTAGAAGCACCTTAACTTTATCAAATATATCATATCAATTACCCAATACCCATATAACATGACAATGTTTTTGAGACACATAGAAATTAGCCAACACATTTATATATTACAAGTCTTATTCACAAATGGACTAGTACAAAGGACATCTTATCTAAGACAAGTATCTAAATCCTTAAATTACAAGTAAAATAGGATCAATGATCCATGTAATAAAAATTTTCAAGTCTAACATCATGTTCCTCACAATCTGGTGTTAGAATGTACCACACATCATCACAAAACCTGTGACATTATTTTTTTATTTTTATTTTTATTTTTATTTTGGAGGGGGGGGGTGTTCAGTTCAAATAACAGGAACATGAAGTTAATGTATTCGCTTAACTACATTTTTGAAAAATAAAGTATATTAGTCATCACAACCATATCTTAACTATAAGTGTCAAAGGTAATGCTTCCACAAAAGATAAGGAAGCTAGAATCCTTTCAGTAGTCCCATAGATGGCCATGAAAGAGGACGTGGGGGGTAAATATGTGAAACATGTTCTAAAGGGAACACTTCACATACAAACATCCTTGTTTCTTCAATCGCAAACTATGTGAATGGCGGAGATTTCAGGTTCATGATCTGTTGATCGGAACCATTATCTTTGCACAGCACATGAATCCATACCAATCAAAAAAATTAGGCTAGTTATCATTCAAGGAAAATTAAATCTATTTGTATCAACAACCATTAACGCAGAATAATTCTCAAGATAGAAAAATTCATCCAAATAATTTTAATTCCATAAAAATGAC
The DNA here is from genome assembly GCA_019776745.2 of Taxus chinensis. Lineage (NCBI taxonomy): Eukaryota > Viridiplantae > Streptophyta > Pinopsida > Cupressales > Taxaceae > Taxus > Taxus chinensis. Next base: position 465,443,371 of record CM034149.1, on the reverse strand, counting down.
TGAGGTATAGAATTCTGACGAAATTTTTCCAAAGTTTCCCCTTGTATTTTCCACTTTTCAAATTTTCACATAAAGTAGATTGAATTAATATAAATCAAGTAATGAAGTAAATATGGTAAATGAAAAGGTATGGATTAAATTATGCAACCCTCCAAGTCATGAGGATCTCAAGTCAAAATAAAACTAACAAGAAATCATGAGGATCTCAGGTCAAAATAAAACTAACAAGAAATAAACTTACTCAGCTAAACCATCAACTTTCATTTACCTTTATTTTATTAACATTTCCCAAAAGTCCCTACAAAAGGGTTAATGCATCTATATAATAAACAAGAACTACATATTCAATTACTTTATTTTCATGTCAATGGTTAATTCCCATTTTATTTCATGACACAAAATAAAATGTGCATTTCAACTAATCAAAAATTGCATAAAATACAAACTAATATACCATCCACAAATTGATCTCCAAAGAATAATAAGAATAGTACTTTCTTAGAGAGTTTTAGGCATACACTTTAATTTAGAACAATATTTTAATCAAAAACTTCCTGAATGTGTATTAAACCAAACTAATTTCACTATTTACCTGGTAAAAAGATTGTTTCAAAGCTTTCAAAATATAGAAAGCTAAAAATAACAGAACCCTTATTTCTAGATACCAAGAAATACAATTATCTAATATGGAAAAGACAAGAAACTTTAGTTAATAATTATTAGCATCATACACCCCTTCCAACTTCATAGAAATTGTCTTATTGAAGAAGTTATCTTTAACCTTTAAGGGTTGTACTTAAAAGACACAAAGGATATTAGTCATTGTTAATGTTACTATCATATTCAGACAAGTAGAAATCCACTTTAGAACTTACATATGCAGTTTATCCATGGACCGTTTATCTACACCCGAGGTTATGGTTAAAAGAAAACATAAAAAAACTAACAAAAGACAGAGAATACCCCCCATTTGAGTTTTATTTAACAACACGGAGGTCCTATGAAAGTATGGACTGATTACATACTTATACAAGAGAATAGATCTGGAGTGAAATTTAATATCTCATAAATACACACACACAATGAATGTTTAGATATTTTGAGATTAAATAATCAAGGGAGAGATTAGTAAAACCATGTCAATTCCAACTAAAACCATTATTATCAGATTATGGAACCCAATCACAAATTTGATAAACCCTCTAATCAAACCCACATCTCAAATAAATCATTTGCTATAGATAATATACAAGGAAACACAACCGTATGATTTTATTGCACAAAATCAGAGTTCGAATATAGATTCATAGATTATTTTCCAAAGAACAAGATGTCCATATTATTTTATTGAATAAAACAAGTTCTAAATCCCATAAAACAAATTTATTCAATTCTTTATTGAAACTCACATTTTAGAAAAACATTCACTACAGAATACACACAATTAAAAACCATAAGTTTTCATTGAAGAAGCTCTAGTTTGAATACCCAAAATTTCTAAACTATTTATAAAACCCATAGCAACTATACAAAAAGAAAACAATATATTTATAAATAAAATACCATAAAAGCAAGCAAAGTAACCCCTTTCCTAAAAATGATTTCATGCCTTTGATTTTCTTTCTAGATTCTCTGCAAACCCTATCGACCATCTTGATTGCAAAATACCCTAGCTTTCTAACAAAACCTTCTTCCATATTGCATTACTCTTTATAAATAGAGGGTTTCATAGTCAAAATTGACTTCAAAAAATGTAGAGAAAAATTTAGCAAAGTTCCCGCCATAGCCAGAGCTTGATACAAATGAATCTCATGCAACTAAAACCATACTCTAGTTTTCCCCCATTTAACCACGACTTCCCAAAAACATTTCCATGCATTTACCTCCCTCCAACTACCTCCTTCTAAGTGGACAAAAAATGGAGGCCCATGCCTTTGTGGGGAGGGGATCTCCCAGATTAAAATGAAATATTCAATTAAATTATTACCATCTACCCCCCTTGCATGAGCTATCCACTAAAGTGGATATAAGAATTATTAAAATGTTACCCATGCACAATATGGTATTCTTTACCATTTTTAAATTTAACCAAATCCAAATATTACATAAGTTCAAATATTTGATGAGTGTGGCCATATGGACCCCATCACAATATTATTTAAAAAAATATAATATCATTAACTTTAATGTTACAATGGAAATTTACCAAGGATTTTAAACCTTATTGTTTTTACCATATAACGCCAACTCAAAAAAATTCATGAAAAAATAATACCAATACCATAGTGCGTCATATTTATTTCAAGCCTTGTTAAAACACATAACGTAGGTTTCCTTAGGAGCATCATTGCCCTTACTCCATATGGGAATCAACACAACATCATCGTTGTGTGGAAACCATATTAATTAAGGACTACGCCATCCTAATCAACTCGAGGCTCAACAAAAATCTATACATGACAATAAATAGTAATTAATATTTAATTAATTACTTGGATGACTAATTATCGTCATCCACAAATAACACTTAATTATTCAAATAAACATTTATTTTCCAATTTTTCATAATTATTTGAATAATTAAATGTAAAAATAAAAGATTAATTAGCGGGATGTTACAATAGTAGTGCATGAGGGAAAGGAAAGTTACCACACAGAGGATTTGGTTCACATGGATCCCAGCACCATGTGTATGATATTTAATTAGTCCTATTGTTTGAGAATATTCATGTTCATAGAGATAGAGGTAGATTTTTTTTTCAGAGGAAGAGGACATAAAAGAGGTAAATGGATTATCATAACCTATTTCCATTCTATAGAGATGAAAATCATTCATTTAAGTGTCCACAAAGAATGTTAAGAAATTTTTGGAGGAATGATGCTAGAAACCATGTTTCTCTATACGAGGAAATGGAAAATAATTTAATGTAGAAGGATCAAAATGTAGAGAATATTTCATGATGAAGAGGGTGTTGTTTAAGCCTAAGAAGGAAGATAATGTACTTCTGAAGTGAAATAATTTGTTTAGAATAATTTAAAAATCTAGACGTAACTATTGCAAAGTTATTATTGATTATGATAGTAAAAATAACCTTGGTTTTAATGATATGGTTGAGAGTACTGGTATAAATACAATTGCGTACTTGAATCCATATAAGGTCTTTTGGTTGTTGAAAGGGAATAAATTTCTTTTAAATGATAAATGTGAGTGAGTACCAAGATTAACACATATGAGGATGAAACACTATGTTATATGATACCCATGGACATGTTCCATGTGTTATTGGGAAAATCTTGGCAATATGTCAAGAAGGCAATACATGATGGTTATGCAAATACGTACACATTAGTGAAGGAAAATTAAAGTACAGTTTGAATCCTTTGAAGGATGTACGTTTAGAGGTAGAAAGTAGTGAAAATTTTAAGGAACTCATGAAAAAAAAAACTTATAGAAATGGTGACAGATATTTCTGAAGTAGGATTTGTTTGGATGGATAATATTACCAAAATGGATATCATGAATATGGTGAAAATGAAAAAATAATTAAAAAAGGTTGCATATGTAAAAGAAAATCTAGCTAAATTTTCTAATTTTATTTATTTTTGGTGAATTTCAATTTTCCTCTTTATGTTATATGTCATTTTTATGAAGTTCATTATATGCATTACCTACTTAACCGAAAAACATTATTGAGTTATGAAATATAGACCCATTTTCCCCAATCCTTCTCAAGATTAAAATTTGATCATTGATTCATTGGCCACATGTAATCATTTCATGTAATTTTCGGAAGGCCTTTAATATCTCAAGCCTTCTTAGAAAATATTATTGGAAATACATCCCATTCATCGATCTCTCCTAATATGTTCAACATATTATACTATTTTTTCTTTGGAGTCTCCTACATTAGTCTTTCTTTACTTTAAAGCTTTTTAATTCCTTTTCACAAGGTATCCTGTGAAGTATTTTCTCCATTATACTAAGAGAGTTTACACACACACACACACACACACACACACACACACACACACACACACACACACACACACACACACACACACACACACACACACACACACACACACACATGCTCTTCACTCCTTGGGAAAGGTGGGATGATTCTGAAATGAAAAATTACAAAGTCCTCCATTGTGAAGGATTCAAATGACTATTAGATGAACCAATTCAAACCATGATTCAAAAAATAAATTTTTAAGGATAAAATGGTCTGAAGAATTCCTTAATTAAATCATATCACATATAATAGAATTCATGTTCTAATTTTAAGCTTATACAATCATTTAATTGAGTAAACAATCAATTGAATTCACACATTTAATATATTTAATCATATCAACACACAGAGAGAGATATACATACATACTTATACAAATATACAAACACAAATAAAAATAAAAATAAAAATATAAATACAATAAAATTTACATATAACCATATAATGAATCAAAAATTTGTAAAAATGTGTTTCAGACCTTCTAAGGACGTTAATGGAGCTCAGCCTCTGTCCTTCACCTTCCTAATCCACTTGCAACAGTGTCTCCCTTTGGTTCTACACCTTCATGTGACTTTAAAATAAAATAACTCTATCACAAAAGCTCCAAATCAAATAAATGATCATATTATTACAATTTTCTCAAAATTATGAACAACTTTCATATATAACTCGAGATCTGGAAGTGAGCAGAAGTGCCCCATATAACTGTACTTGTAATCCAATCACTGCCTCCTTAAAATCCCTTGACCATAGACCTAACACTTGGCCCATTACAAATACAAGTGAGTTTTATAAATTATTTGGCCACTTACAAGAGGGTGGCGGGTTGGTAGGGCCTCTGTGATTATTTTTGGTAAATATGTGATGTACATATGTTGTCCAAATAAACAAATTGGACTTTAAAAATCTCCAAAAATAGCCAAATTAAAAACATTCGCCACTAAACTTCTCCTTGTTGGAAATGAGTCCATAAATATTGTTGACTTTAGAAAAGAAGTCCCTGAGTGATGTGAAAGGATATAAAGAATTTTTTACATTCATATTGTGGAATGGATATAAATAAAGATATTGGAAAGATTATTAAAATAGATTAAATCCCAAAACCACTAAAGGAGGTACCTGCTATAGTGTCACGCCCATAATATGTCATTTTTCCAGATGTACTAGATGTGTGTCACGTCATCATTTGACCACAACTTTGTCACTATGCATGGATCTTTCGCATACAAAGGTCAAATTTGATCCGTTCAAACATACGTCAGAAATCTTGCGTTATCGAGCTGCTATACCATTAGGAGACTGATTTTTAAAGAAATTACAATACCATCTAGAGAAGTTATTGTTTTAGACTTCAATATTCCATGTGTCACCTTGTCATGGTGGCTCTACTATTGTTGACAAAGAAAGGACCAAAGTTGAGGATATCCACTGATTGATTGAGACTTTGACCAGACATAACTTGAGCTCAGAGCGTATAGATTTTTCACGTTGCTTATAGTCGTCGGAAAGCTCTCTGAAGGCTCTACTACATTGAGCATGGTATAGGTGAAGTACTTAGGGAACTTTTAGAAACTAAAAAATATCCTAACACAAGATACAAATAGAGGATTTAAAGCATGCGTATAATATAAAAGTTCAAGCATGAAGTTTGCAATGTATCAAATGTTGGCCTTGGTCACTTGAGGAAAATTTGAAAATCTGCAAAACATCAAAATCTCATGATGCAAGGTATAATGCCAAGGAATAAAAAACTTTGCTTAGGTAAGTTTGTAACATTATTTACCATGAATTACAATAGTGTTTTTAACAAGCTACAAAGAATAAAATTTCGTGCATGTTGTGGCAAATATTAGAGGTTGATCGTGGATTAAGGAAGAAGTAAAAAAAGGAAACCAAGAGTTGTCTAGAACCCACTAAACAATGCCAGAACTCTCGGAATTATTACATATAAAAAAGGATTGAAGATGAATCATCAAAAGTCCGTGAAAGCTATAACGAGAATCCACTACTTAATCCAAACCTAATGACCAACCACCCCAACAATCAGAAGCTTAAATGTAGATATGACATCATTGCTTTTCTTAGAAGATCTGATAGCGTGTGATTCAAGAATGATTAGGCGCCTATACCTACTATATAAATTGATGTGGAAGGACAATGAGTCTTTAATGGTTGATATATATGTTATATGGATTCATTCATTTGAATGAATATGGTGATCATGATTATTCACTGTTAGCCTTCTCTCTATTTTCTATAAATGTAAGTGCAAAATGCATTGCAACACGGGTTCGTCGTTCATTCATTCGTTTGACTTTTCTGCTAATTCTTAGAGTTGAAATAACCTCCAATTATTATAGTAAGAATATGAATTAGATACAAAGGAGGCATTTATTTTATGATGATTAGTTATAGGTTCCTTACGTGCCTAGGCTTTGGCTCGAATGTTGTATAATGGATAAGTTTACAGATAATATGTAGTTTCTTTTCGTTAAGAATGCTTTAAATATTTACATATGAGTATGGGTTGAAGCCCTCTATGTATGAAATTTAATCTTATTTAGTTTTCCCTTTCATAGTTTTGTGCACATTCTTTAGATCTTTGCGTACAACATTATATCTATGTCCCTGGAGCCATAATCGATATCGTATTCTAGTTTGACAGATGCATCGCCTCTCTGTAGTAGGTTTCAACTTGATGAAGGAACTCTCAACCTTGGTTCCTTAGATATACTTAGGGAGTTATAGAGATTAGAAGTATCAACCAGTTTAGTGTTGGTTAGTTAGTTACAGTGAAATAGGATAGAATGAGCCATCACTTCTCTACAGATTTCACCTCAAAAGGTGCCATAGTATCCCACACTTTCCAACTTTCCATGTTATAAAACACTGAGTTATTGATCGTAGCCTCTATAGTCACAAGGGTGTAATGTTAAGGTGATCAACATACTATATCAAGTTACATAGTTTGACTCATTTCTTTTTTAATAACTTACAACTATACATCTTTTCATTCACATATATTGCATACTCCCGTTAGTGTAGAGATTGTCCCTTGCACATTTGTCATGGATCTATGTAGTGGGGATCATTTATAGGCTACGACACACAACTTTGCAGGTTATGCACAGAGCTCATGCTGTTGTCTACTCAAAATTTCAAACCGCTCTGATAAGAGTAAAATTTTCAAAATTATTGAGTTGAATGGTTTTTCTACTGAAGTGCCTAAGTCGTGAAGTTAAAATAATCTGTGTTTTGGTGTCTTTTTGTGTGTGCATTTTCGGGCCTGTAACGGAACTTTTTGTCCCAATTCTGTCACCAAGTACGATAACTGCATTCTGTTCAAAAGATCGGCCGTAAGATCCCCGAAGCATGTCTCATTTTCGGGCCCGTTGGAAGTCTATGTTGTCCACTCAAAATGTCCCCTAAACTTTTAAGAAGTTGAAAATTTAAAATTTTGAGGTTAAGTGTCTTTTCTGTTGTACTGATAATGTGAAAAGTCAAGAAATTGGGAAAATATGCGTTTTTGGGTCATTTTGTGTGTTTTTCGGGCTTGTCGCGTACATTTTTGTCTCGCATGTGTCCCAAGTTCAATTGGGCCCTCTGTTCCCCGATTTCGGCCGGTTTACCCGAAGTCTATTCTTTTCGGGCTCGTCGGAAATTTTTGTCCCAAATGTCCCAAGTTCACCTATGACCAGCTGTTCCATTTTCGCCCGATTCGGTCAAGTCGCGTATTCCACGTACTTTTGTCCCAAATGTCCCAAGTTCTTCCGGACCCGTTGTTCCCTTTTCACCTGATTCACCCAATTCGCGTATTCCGCGTACTTTCGTCCCGCATGTCCCAAAAGCATTTGTGCGTCTTTTCCCTGCATCGCCCGAATCGGCCGAACCGCGTACTTCGCGCTTTCGCGTCCCTTGTGTCCCAAATGAACCAAGTGCCATTCATGCTAATTTTTCCCCGCTCTACCCGAATATCTTGCTTTTCAATTTGGTAGATATGTATTTAATGTGCATTTATTGCCTTTCTCTCTCCTAAACGGCTATATAATGAAACATGCCCCTATGCATTTTTCGACACTGCTTTCATGCTATCTATTGCTCAAACCCTTGCAACCAAAATTCCTGCACACGTATCCATTCCCCCTGCATAATTCCATCCCAAGTGTAGCTTGCAGCTCTACTCTCCGAGTTACTATCAACATGAAGATCAAATTCCAGGGGCAAGAACAAATTTCACCACTCGAGTCTACCGTTCCTCGATATCGAGAACAGTGAAGTTCGCCACCTTGACTTTGGAGATTATTGGACAAGGATGACAGATGCAAACCCTTCACCGATGGCACAGATGATTCATGATAGTGGTTTGGCTTTTGCCGGTGGTTTCCCTATCTTCAGTGCAATGCGCAGACACAGTGCTCTCATGCGGGGCTCATTTCAACCCTGATTCGAGTGAGTTGACAAACGTGCATGGGGAGCTCATCACCAAACTTGACGCTGCCGCCATTGGCACTGCACTAAGGATTCCAGAAATGGACAATGCTATAGTTATCTCCCAGAATCAAGCACAGGCCCTTTTCAATCAAGACAGTGATAACTATAAGGCATGGGTGGCGAAGTCCTGGCTAAAAAACCCTAAGAAGGGGGCATCTCGTCTGTCCAAGACTCTTTTCCGTGTGGATTTCAATGAATTCAGATTTCATAATCCTACTGGCTTGGGTCATGGGTTTACCCTCTACAAATGAGTTCCATTTCTGGATGTGCCCGCTTATCAATATGGTGTACGAGGGAACTCAGAATATCAAATGGGTAGAGATCATCAGTATGAACCTAGCGGAGTAGATGTCTAATGTACAAAAAATGAAGAAATTCGAAATGACTTCATACCTGATGTATACTCTAGCAGCATCGAGGCAATGGTTTGGTTTTTCATACATCGATGCTCACAAGGATGACCCCGTGTATGGCTACAGCCCTCCGTTCACCATAGAGACCAGCAATCACAATTTCCAAAGGGTGAATGATGCTTTCACCATGTACATGGTCAGGCTTCTTGAGAGTGACATAGCAAGAAGATTTTCTGATGAGGCCATGAGTTTGATATCGCACTACGGTGCTTATTTTATCCAATTCAGAAAATTTTCCTATATCAGGCTTGCTGGCTATGAGAGCACTCCTCTCAAGCTCCCTATGTTCTGCAATGAAAAAATGTCCTTGATAGAAGTGTGCAGGCAATTGGAAAAATTGCATAGAACCTGCAGAGACAAGAAAATTATTGGTTTGCAATTCCCCATCTCTTTGGGAAATTACACCTACAAAACAACCCTAGATGCACAAAATATAGAAAGAGCCCTAGCTCCCATCATTGTCCATTTCTTCAATCCAAGAACTTGTTTTGAATTGAAGAAGTTCATTGAGTAGAATATCAAGATAACCTATCATCATAGGGCAGATACAGAGGACTATTGGGCTGATTGTGTTGATGATTTTGAAGCCAGAAGGAGGCATTATGACAGGTTTTCCCTACAGTTGATTCAGGAACTCAATTTGTACCAAGTTTCTGAAGGGCTTCAAGATGATAATTTTGACCTGTACTCATATGAGTATGACAATGTGTTTAAACACACTCCCTTGGAGGACTTGGATTGGTTCAAAAAGGAGAAAGATGATTTGGCTGAAATCCTGGCTCCAGTCTTAGTCAGGACCAAGATCTGGTTTGATAAGAAAGTCCGTGAGCTTAGGAGGCACTCAGGGGAATCCTCCTCCTAGGATGCTTCAACACCAAGCAGGGAAGCATCAAATCCCAGATCAAAAGCACCTGTGTAAATCCGTACTGCCTCATCAACTCAAGGACATGCAGTCTCTACTGCTTCGTCATCCACCCAGGTGTATCAGAAGAAATTCAAAGAAGTTAAGAAGGAGCCTGTGAAAGAAGATCCCCTGAGAAAGCATGTAGACTTTCCTTCGGTACCAGAGAACATTATTGTTCTCAGTGAAAGTGAAGAGAGTGAAGTGCCAGCTCCTGCAAGTGCCGCTGAAGCCCCAATGGATAAGAACAAAGAAGTCCAGAGCACTGAACTTCCAAGCACTATTGATTCCTCTGCACCAGTTGCCTCAAGCGCTCCACTCATATCTCAACTCGAGGAAACATCAATACAAACCTTGGGCGCCATGAGTTCTCTATCTCTTGGTCCTCTTGCCCCACCTGCTTCTTCATCCTCCTCTTTTGCATGGGTGCAGCCTCTTGTCGATAGCAGGAAAAGAAAATCTTCCTCCCGGAGCTCAGGACCAAATTTTGATGTTGTGGCAGCCTTGTTAGGCACTACTCCTCCTTCTCACACCAAAATAGCTAGAATTACCTCCAGGATAGTGTCTGATGCTCAGGGCCAGCAATTCTTGGAGATAGCCAAGCCTATGGTAGACAAGCCAGAAAAAGATTTGCAAGCGTTTGATATTGAGCTCTCAAGAATTCCCATGGGAGAGTCTACCCCTGAAGGTGAGATCCACTATCTTCAGGAAACAATTACCAGAGTCATTGGGAGGGTAGAGAAAGGGCAGCAAACCATTGAACAGTTGGAGGAACAAGCCCAGATTCTTACAAGTTTCATCAAATATCTCTTGTCCAAGGAAATTTTTTTGGACCCTACCCCATTGACTACTCTTCCTCCACCTGTAATTCTGAGCCAGGATGAAGTACAAAGTATCAAAGATATGCACAAGTATTCCGTATATGGAAGAGCCATGGAGGCCATGGTGGATGATATGCTGGTTGTAGGATTAAACTTTATTGATGAAGCCTTCAAACTCCACGGGAAGGTGAGTAATTTGCAACAGAAGCTCTCCTCCACTATTGGGAGCATTGATAAAGAACTTAAACTTTGGAGCAGTTGCATAGTAGACCTCCACCTCATGGGACAAATAGATGAAAATATTTTGATGGCAAGAAAAGTCTTCGAGGATATAAAGAATAATTTGTCAAAGTCCTGGGTCTATAGCATGGAAAGGAAGATCAAGGTCCTGAAGGAGGCTTTGGGAGAATTAAGGAATAGCTAGCAGAAGGGTGAGGCCTTTAAAACACTAGTTATATCTTCCTTCAAAGATATACATTGCCATCTTCATGATGAGACATCTGGTGTGCCTCTCTCCTTACAAGAAATCAAAGCTCAATTCAGAGCTTTTTTCAAGGGTGATCTATTCAAGGAGAGTTACATTTCCAAAGAAAAGATGAAGGATATCTGCTCTCTTCAATCGGCTATAGAGGAAGCAAACAAGGATTATCATACTCATGTCAAGTTCGATAAAGAAATGGAGAAGTGCCTCAGATTTTGGACCCAGTCTACTGCCAACACATCAGTTCTACGTGGCAGAGACATAGCAGAGGCATTGAAGAGATTCAGACAGTGGATCTTAAAGTTGGTGGGTCCCTCCCAGTCATAAGCAACTATCTTCTGCTCCTAATTCTTCTCTTCTCTTCCTCTTCTTTCTCTCGGATTTGTTGTAATCAGTTGGGGTATTGCAATTAGCAACCCTTTTAACTAATCTTTAGTTAAAAGAAGTAGTTTCCGAGAGTAATTGATTTGTAAACTATATAATGGCCTCTCCTCACCATTTTTAAGGAGGAAGAACTTGGCTTATTTCTAAAAGTGTAAATAAATCTTAAAGAAATCAATACAAAAGGACTTTTCATTCTTTTTCTATCTAGTTTCCTTTATTCCCAAGCTATTCATTTACTTTTATTAGATCATTTGTCTGTATTATGCTGAGAAGCTTTGTATTCTCGCAAATGTTATTTACAGAACTTTTTGTCTTTTCAAATTTCATCTTCTTAATATGATATAAATGATCTTGTTCTAATTCATTGTACCCTCGCATGCATAAGGAATTACTCTGTCATCTATAATTCTGAATGGTGCCTTTCTGCTCTTTCTCACATTTTCATTCCTCAGTCCTTTTGTAATTGATGATCCTTATAGAAAACACTTTCATAATATCCAAGTTCCACAAAAAAACCATACTTTGTATATGTGTAAATAGGTTCATTTTTGAATAAGGGAACCTCTCCCATTAAAGAGGAGGGACTTCTTGTCCCCTGACTGTTGCTCTTCTTGAATTCTTATTTGACGACCAACAGTTTTTGGCGACTCCGCTGGGGAATCATATTCTAGTTCTATAATCATTTATTGATCATCTTTTGATCTAGCAACTCCACGTTTTACTTGAGGGAGAAGGGCCCTTGGTATTGAAGATTCTCATTTTCAGCTTTTAGAACAGCAGGGTTTCCCTTTCCCTTCAACAAGAAGAAATAGAAAGACTCATTCAACAAGCACTCCACCTGTCCAAGATAGAATCCCTATGGGTGGTATTCCTTCAGAGTAAATCAGTCCTAATCTTCAAGCTCTGATTCTTGCTGGTGTTTCAGTTCCTCTCCAAGCCATTTTCCAAGAATGGTAGTACCATTTCCCTGGGGTCATCGTGTTGGGCCTCTTGCCCTTCCTCAACCTTTGCATGAGTTACCCAGAGGTAACAGTAAGAACTTCCCTAAATTCAAAGGCGATGGCAAAGTACATCCTGATGAACACATCGCAACCTTCATAGTCGCATGCGGAGTTCTGGGAGTTGAACATGAAGACATCTCTGTAAGGCTTTTTGTTGAGACTTTACAAGATAATGCTGCTGATTGGTTCTATCACCTTCCGGCTAGTGCTATCACTAGCTGGGACATAATGAGAACTAGGTTTGAAAATTGTTTCAAACCGGTGGAAGACGTGCATGCCTTGCTAGCCCAAATTTCTCAAATAAAGAAGGATTCACAAGAGCCCATGAGAGAATTTTTGGCTCGATTCAACAGGTTGATTAACAAAATTCCACCAAATACTCGACCTATAGATAAAATTCAAAAATGTTTCTTCCTAAATGCCCAATCACCTAAAGTTAGTTATGCACTAAGAAGGGCTAAACTCGCAACATTGACCGAGGATCAAACTCTTGCTATTATTGTTGAAGATGATTTAATCATGTCAGGGAAGTTGAGGAGAGACCCTTCTAAATCTAAGTCTGCTTCTTCCTCCTCTTCCACTCCTAGACCTAATACTGATCCATTGGTACAAAAAATTACAAATGATCTCATCACCATTAAGAAACAATTGGCTCAGCATGCTCCCTATGCAGACGTTCCAAGGAGGAATTTTCAGCCCAGAAATCATTTGCCTACTTCTTAAACAAGGCTAGCGCTTGAAGGACCTCCTATTAAAGTTCTTGTCAATGCAACCTGTGAAGTTGAGGAACCAGAGGATGAGGAGGTTAATGAAGATTGCGAGGAATTTGTTAAAGAGGTTGATGATGAAGCGGACGAACTTGAGGGATCTCGAGTTAATTTCTTCACCACTGAAGGCATTGATGAAGGGGATGATTATGACGAAGTAGTGGCAGACATGAATAGCGAATCATACGATGTCATGACTTGAGAGTAGACAAATCAGAGGGAGAAAGTGATGCAGCCCACCAAGAAATCTAAGGAGCAGCCGACAACTATCCCTGTAATTACAAAAAGAGGATCTCTGATTCCCATTTCATCTACACCAAAGGTGAGTCCTGTCAATTCTGCAACTAAAGTTACTTCTTTTTCCCCTAAAATTGATAAACCTAGGATCTCAAGTGATGATAACCCATCCATTTCTGGGTCTTTTGATATTATTGACCACCTGAAAAAGACTAAGGTTCAAATCTCAGAGGCTAAATATTATCAAACCCATCCCAAGGATTTTTGCTAAAATGATTCACTTTGTCAATTCCCATACTAAAAATACCTCTAAAGGCCTTTTACCCACTCCTTCTTCTACACCACAGCCTAATCTGGTAGCCACTGTCACCTCACCCAATGACAAAATCAAACCATTCTATGTGACACTCCTTATAGCTGGCCATAGGCTCAGTAATTGCGTCATAGACTCAGGAGCATCAGACAATGTGATGCCTGCTAAAGTAGCTCATGCCTTAGGCTTGACTCTCACATGCACTTACGGATCTTGTTATTCCATGGAGAGTAAGGAAGTGCCCTTGGTCGGAAGAATTAAAGATGCACAAGTGGATTTTGCTGCTTTTCCTAAGAAGAAAGTTTTGGCTACTATCTTAGTAGCAGATATTCCTCCTTCATACGGGATGTTGCTAAGCAGAAACTTCTGTAAGGATGTGGGTGGAGAAATTCAAATGGATTGGTCACATGCCCTCATACCTGTTAATGGGAAAATGAATAAGCTGCTGCCTGAGAAGCAGTCTGAGTATATTGTACAAAAAACTGATGATCCCAAAGTACAAATACTCTATGAGGCTATGGGGCATGACAACTACATGATTATGTCTCCTGAAGAAATCCAACTCCCCAAAGTGTCACCTAAAGATCCTAATGGTGTTTGGATTTTAGAGTTTGATGGAAGTTGTTCCTCAGCTGGTTCTAGAGCTGGTGTCATATTGGTGTCACCTGAAGGGAGCATTCATCCTTTCTCATTCAAGTTGTAGTTTGAAAATACCAATAATACATCAGAGTATGAAGCTCTCATTCTTGGACTCCAGGTGGAAAAAGAACAAGGTGTGAAGAATCTTCTAGCTCGTGGGGATGCGGAATTGATTTTCAAGAAAGTTAGAAACCTCTTCTAGGTAAAAAATGGAAGGTTGAAACATTACAGGAATCAAGTTTGGGATTCCATTGAATTTCTTGATGCTTTCTCCATCAAAGCAATACCTAGGGAGAATAATACCAGGGCTGATTCACTAGCAGTCTTAAGGTCACTACTCATACCTCATCCTGAATTTTCTCAAGATAAATTCACCATTGAGATGATCCATTGACCTAGTGTACCTGATAATACCAGTAACTGGCAAGTTTTCAATAATGATCAACACCTGTTTTCTTTCTTAGAACTCAAGGATAATTTTGAACAGTTCTACTTTAAAGGAAGTGATAATTTGCCTCGTGAAAGTGTGCCCTTTGACAAAGAAGCCACCCAAGAAGAAGAAGCGGATCAGGATGGATGTATCAAACTCAAAGGAAACAAGATTCCAAAAGGATTGGTGAGTTTAGAGGAATTGTTTGATAAATATGACAGGTATGTAAAGTCTAGAGCTTCTACTGGACCTCAACAATCAGCTGAATATGAAAAAATTAATATTGGGAGTTCTACTGACCCTAAACTCGTGAACATTGGAAAATGTTGCACACCAGATGAGAGGAAGAAGGTAATTGATCTTTTAAAGAAGTATAAGGATGTTCTTGCTTATTCCTATGAATATTTAAAAGCTTTCCAACCAAAGGAGATGCAACATTTTATCCCTCTCAAACCTAGGATTAAGCCTTTTAAACAGAAGCAGAGGCAATATAATCCTAAAATAGTTGACACCATTTTTCAAGAAATACAGAAGTTTTTGAAAGCCAAAATCATTTTTCCTATCCATCATTCAACATGGATTGCCAATATTGTGCCTGTTAGAAAGAAAAATGGTGAGATTCGTATCTGTGTTGACTTCAAGAATCTGAATCAAGCTTCCTTCAAAGATAATTATCCCTTACCTATGATGGATCAGGTCTTGCAAGTAGTAACAGGATCCGAAATGTTGTCTATGCTTGATGGATTCTCAGGATATAACCAGGTAGAAGTTAACACTATAGATCAACACAAAATGGATTTCACTACCCCTTGGGGTACCTTTGCTTACAAAAGGATGCCTTTTGGGCTCATTAATTCCGGTGCTACTTTTCAGAGAGCTATGGAATTATCCTTTGGAAGTTTGAAAGGGAAGTGTATTGTTATATACCTTGATGACTTGACTGTGTATTCTAAAACAAGGGTGGATCATTTTCAGCACCTGGAGATAGTTCTGCTAAGATGTAGAGAACATGGGATATATTTGAATCCTAAGAAATATATCTTTTGTGTCATAGAGGGGAAATTATTAGGGCACGTTGTCTCCAAAGATGGTATAAAAATTGATCCTGAGTGAGTTCAAGCTATTCAACAAATTCCTCTTCTAACCAACAAAAAGGGCGTGCACTCTTTCTTTGGTAAGATCAACTTTCTGAGAAGGTTCATCCCTGATTTTACAGAGCTAACTCTGAATATATCCCAAATGATGAAAGGAAAACAAACATTTGGTTGGTCTCCTAAAGGGAAAGAAGCCTTTGAAGGTATTAAAAGAGCCATTGCTAAAACTCCTGTTTTAGCATGTCTAGATTTCAGCAAAGATTTCATTATCTATTGCTACGCCACAGATAACACCTTGGCTGCTGTTTTGACTCAGGAAGATTCTAATGAGCACGAACTCCCAATTGCATTTATGAGCTATATTCTAAAAGATCATGAGTTAAAATACACCATAGTGGAAAAACATGCTTTTGCAGTGGTTAAAGATGTCAAGCAGTTTCATTGTTTACATTCTTAACTCTCACTCCACGGTGTTGGTACCAGATACAACTATCAAGTCAATTCTCACACAGTAGTAATTTGGATCCAATAGAGGGAACTGGGTGGCCAAGGTCCAATAATATGACATTGACATTAGACCAACTAAGCTCGTCCGTGGAAAATGCCTGTGTGAACTAATCACTGAAGGAGCTAGACATGAGTTACTGGAGGATAAAGTTGGCCTTCCTACCATTTTGTTTCTTAGCTCAGTTGATGAATGGTATGCTGATATCACTCATTTTCTCACCTATGGGGAATGCCCCTCTCATTTGTCTACCAAAGAAAATACGGCCTTTAAACTAAGGTCAACCCGATATATGTTGTGGGAAAACACCTTGTTTAAGTGCGGGTTGGATGGAAGGTTTTTGAAATGTGTGGACAAGGAACGATAGAAAAAGCTACTCTTAGCTTTTCATGATCAGGCATGTGGATGGCATTACTCATCAACTATCACTGCTCATAAAATACTTCATGGAGGATATTACTAGCCTACCTTGTTCAGAGATGCATCAAAGTGGGTTGATAAATGTGAAGCATGTCAGACTTTCGCAGGTAGACCCAAGTTGGCCTCTTTGTCCCTTAAACCAGTTGTAATTGAAGAACCTTTTCAACAGTGGGGTTTGGAATTCATTGGAACACTTAATCCCTCTTCTAGTGCTGGTCATACTCATGTATTAACTGCCACAGATTATTTCACCAAATGGGTAGAAGCCATTCTAGTAAAGAGTACTACTTCTGAAGTAGTATGCAGTTTCATCAAAGAAAACATCTTGGTAAGGTATGGTGTGCCAAACAATATTGTGACAGATAATGCTTCAATTTTTTCTTCAACCGAGATTATGGATTTTTGCTATGGATATGGCATCTCTCTGGCTCACTCCTCAAATTACTATCCTAAGGGAAATGGACAAGCAAAATCCACAAATAAAAATATGGTGACCATAATAAGGAAATTAGTCAATGAATCCCAATGGAACTGGCACAAGAAACTCTATGATGCTCTTTGGGCAGATAGAATCACACCTAAGAGAGCTATTGGGATGTCTCCTTTTCAGGTAGTATATGGAGTAGAAGCTCAATTGCCAGTAACAGTGGAGCTACCAGCCTTGCATCTAATGAAAGCCATTGAAGATAACAATTTTAATGATTCTTTGGATAAGAGAATCATGTATCTTCACAAATTAAATGAGGACAGATTGGAAGTTGCTGATAGGATATCTGCTCACCAATAGAAAGTAAAGGTCCTATTTGATAAGAAAGCCAGGTTCAAATATTTCCAAGTTGGAGACACTGTTTTGTTGTGGGATAAAAGGCATGAACCTTATGGCAACCATGGCAAGTTTGATTCCCTTTGGCTCAGACCTTTCAAGATCAGGCACTTTGCTGGTAAGAATTCTTTTTACCTTGATTATATGGATGGTTCTTCTCTCTCACTTCCTTATAGTGGGCAGTACTTGAAATTTTTCAAGTCATAGGTGATTAGGAAGTCCTGTGTATATTCTGTATAGCATTTTGTTTTTATTTCCCTTTGTTTTGGTGTGTTGTCCTCTGTATTGGTTTGCTTTTTGACTCTGTGGCCCAATGGATAAGGTACTGGTCTACTTCCTCAAGTTTGTCTAAATTATTTCCTTGTATCATTCTTTGAATTTATGCCAAGTCATCCCCAGAAGGAGCCAGCTGTTGTCCACTAAAAATTCCCCTACTTTTAAGAAGTTGAAAATTTAAAATTTTGAGGTTAAGTGTCTTTTCTGTAGTACTGATAATGTGAAAAGTCAAGGAATTGGGAAAATCTACATTTTTGGGTCATTTTGTGTGTTTTTCGGGCCTGTCAGACATTTTTTTCCCGCGTGTCCCAAGTTCAATTGGGCCCTCTGTTCCCCGATCGGCCGGTTTACCTAAAGTTTGTTCTTTTCGGACCCGTCAGAACTTTTTGTCCCAAATGTCCCAAGTTTTCCCGGACCAGTTGTTCCATTTTCACACGATTCGGCTGAGTCACGTATTCTGCATACTTTTTTCCCAAATGTCCCAAGTTCTTGCAGACCCGTTGTTCCCTTTTCACTTGATTCACCTAATTCACGTATTCTGTGTACTTTCATCCCGCATGTCCCAAAAGCATTTGTGCATCTTTTCCCCACATTGCCCGAATCGGCCGAACTGCGTACTTCGCGCTTTCAGGTCCCTCGTGTCCCAAATGAACCAAGTGCCATTCATGCTAATTTTTCCCGCTCTACCCAAATATCTTTCTTTTCAATTTGGTAGATATGTATTTAATGCACATTTATTGCCTTTCTCTCTCCTAAACGGCTATATAATGAAACTACCCCCTATGCATTTTTGCACACTGCTTTCATGCTATCTATTGCTTGAACCCTTGTAACAATAATTCTTGCACGTGTATCCATTCCCCCTGTAATTCCATCCCAAGTCTAGCTTTTAGCTCTACTCTCCGAGTTACTATCAACATGAAGATCAAATTCCAGGGGCAGGAACAAATTTCACCACTCGAGTCCGTTGTTCTCGATATCGGGGACAATGAAGTTCGCCACCTTGAATTTGGAGATTTTTAGACAAGGATGACAGACGTGAACCCTTCACCGATGGCGCAGATGATTCATGATAGTGGTCTAGCTTTCGCTGGTGGTTTCCCTATCTTGGTGCAATGTGTAGACACAGTGCTCTCATTCGGGGTTCATTTCAACCCTAATTCAAGTGAGTTGACAAACGTGCACGGGGAGCTTATCACCAAACTTGACGTTTTCACCATTGGCACTACACTAAGGATTCTAGAAATGGACAATGCTATAGTTATCTCCCGGAATCAAGCACAAGCCCTTTTCAATCAAGACAGTGATAACTATAAGGCATGGGTGGCGAAGTCCTGGCTAAAAAACCCTAAGAAGGGGGCATCTCGTCTGTCCAAGACTCTTTTCTGTGTGGATTTCAATGAAGAATTGTTGGATTTCATAATCCTACTAGCTCGGGTTATGGGTTTACCCTCTACAAATGAGTTCCATTTCTGGATGTGCCCACTTATCAATATGGTGTGTGAGGGAACTCAGAATATCAACTGGGTAGAGATCATCAGTATGAAACTAGTGGAGTAGCTGTCTAATGTAAAATAAATGAAGAAATTCTATATGACTTCATACATAATGTATACTCTAGCAACATCGAGGCAATGGTTTGGCTTTTCATACATCGATGCTCACAAGCATGACCCTGTGTATGGCTACTGCCCGCAGTTCACCGTAGAGACCAGCAATCGCAATTTTTGAAGGGTGAATGATTCTTTCACCATGTACATGGTCAAGCTTCGTGAGAGTGACATAGCGAGAAGATTTTCTAATGAGGCCATGAGTTTGATATCGCACTACGGTGCTTATTTTATCCAATTCAGAAAATTTTCCTATATCAGGCTTGCTGGCTATGAGAGCACTCCTCTCAAGCTCCCTATGTTCTGCAATGAAAAAATGTCCTTGATAGAAGTGTGCAGGAAATTGGAAAAATTGCATAGCACCTGCAGAGACAAGAAAATTATTGGTTTGTAATTCCCCATCTCTTTGGGAAATTACACCTACAAAACAGCCCTAGATGCACAAAATATAGAAAGAGCCCTAGCTCCCATCATTGTCCATTTCTTCAATCCAAGAACTTGTTTTGAATTGAAGAAGTTCATTGAGCAGAATATCAAGATAACCTATCATCATAGGGCAGATACAGAGGACTATTGGGCTGACTGTGCTGATGATTTTGAAGCCAGAAGGAGGCATTATGGTAGGTTTTCCCTACAGTTGATTCAGGAACTCAATTTGTACCAAGTTCCTGAAGGGCTTCAAGATGATAATTTTGACCTGTACTCATATGAGTATGACAATGTGGTCAAACACACTCCCTTGGAGGACTTGGATTGGTTCAAAAAGGAGAAAGATGATTTGGTTGAAATCCTGGCTCCAGTCTTAGTCAAGACCAAGATCTGGTTTGATAGGAAAGTCCGTGAGCTTAGGAGGCACTCAGGGGAATCCTCCTCTAAGGATGTTTCAACACCAAGGAGGGAAGCATCAAATCCCAGATCAGAAGCACCTGTGCAAACCCCTCCTGCCTCATCAAGTAAAGGACATGCAGTGTCTACTCCTTCCTCATCCACCCAGGTGTATCAGAAGAAATTCAAAGAAGTTAAGAAGGAGCCTGTGAAAGAAGATCCCCTGAGAAAGCATGTAGAATTTCCTTCGGGACCAGAGAACATTATTGTTCTCAGTGAAAGTGAAGAGAGTGAAGTCTCAGCTCCTACAAGCACCCCTAAAGCCCCAATGGATAAGAACAAAGAAGTCCAGAGCACTGAACTTCCAAGCACTGTTGATTCCTCTGCACTAGTTACCTCAAGCGCTCCACTCATATCTCAACTCGAGGCAATAGCACTACAAACCTTGGGCGCCATGAGTTCTCTATCTCTTGGTCCTCTTGCCCCACCTGTTTCTTCCTCCTCTTTTGCATGGGTGCAGCCTCTTGTCGATAGCAGGAAGAGAAAGTCTTCCTCCCGGAGCCCAGGACCAAATTTTGATGCTGTGGCAGCCTTGTTAGGCACTACTCCTCCTTCTCATGCCAAAAAATCCAGAATTACCTCCAGGATTGTGTCTGATGCTCAGGGATAGCAATTCCTGGAGACAGCCAAGCCTATGGTAGACAAGCCAGAACAAAATTTGCAAGCGTCTTATCTTGAGCTCTCAATAATTTCCATGGTAGAGTCTACCCTTGAAGGTGAGATCCACAATCTTCAAGAAACAAATACCAAAGTCATTGGGAGGGTAGAGAAAGGGAAGCAAACCATTGAATAGTTGGAGGAACAAGCCCAGATTCTTACAAGTTTCATCAAATATCTTTTGTCCAAGGACAAAGTTTTGGACCCTACCCCATTAACTACTCTTCCACCACCTGTAATTCTGAGCCAGGATGAAGTACATAGTATCAAAGATATGCACAAGTATTCCATATATGGAAGAGCCATGGAGGCCATGGTGGATGATATGCTTGTTGCAGGATTAAACTTTATTGATGAAGCCTTCAAAATCCACGAGAAGGTTAATAATTTGTAACAAAAGCTCTCCTCAACTATTAGGAGCATTGATAAAGAACTTAAACTTTGGAGCAGTTGCATAGTAGACCTCTGCCTCATGTGACAAACAGATGAAAATATTTTGATGGCAAGCAAAGTCTTCGAGGATACAAAGGATAAGTTGTCAAAGTCCTGGGTCTACAGCGTGGAATGGAAGATCAAGGTCCTAGAGGAGGCTTTGGGAGAATTAAGGAATAGCTAGCAGAAGGGTGAGGCCTTCAAAACACTAGTTATATCTACCTTCAAAGATATACATTGTCATCTTCATGATGAGACATCTGGTGTGCCTCTCTCCTTACAAGAAATCAAAGCTCAATTCAGATCTTTTGTCAAGGGTGATCTATTCAAGGAGAGTTCCATTTCCAAAGAAAAGATGAAGGAGATCTGCTCTCTTCAATCAGCTATAGAGGAAGCAAACAAGGATTATCATACTCATGTCAAGTTCGATAAATAAATGGAGAAGTGCCTCGGATTTTGGACTCAGTCTACTGCCAACACATCAGTTCCACGTGGCAGAGACATAGCAGAGGCGTTGAAGAGATTTAGACAGCGGATCTTAAAGTCGGTGGGTCCCTCCCAGTCATAAGCAACTATCTTCTTCTCCTAATTCTTCTCTTCTCTTCCCCTTCTTTCTCTCAGATTTGTTGTAATCAGTTGGGGTATTTCGATTAGCAACCCTTTTATTTAATCTTTAGTTAAAATAAGTAGTTACCGAGAGTAACTGATTTGTAAACTATATAATGGCCTCTCCTCACCATTTTGAAGGAGGAAGAACTTGGCTTATTTCTAAAAGTGTAAATAAATCTTAAATAAATCAATACAGAAGGACTTTTCATTCTTTGTCTATCTGGTTTCCTTTATTCCCAAGCTATTTATTTACTTTTATTAGATCATTTGTCTGTATTATGCTGAGAAGCTTTGTATTCTCGCAGATGTTATTTACATAACTTTGTGTCTTTTCAAATTTCATCTTCTTAATATGATACAAATGATCTTGTTCCAATTCGTTGTACCCTCACATGCATAAGGAATTACTCTATCATCTATAATTCTGAATGGTGCCTTTCTGCTCTTTCTCGCATTTTCATTCCTCAGTCCTTTTGTAATTGATGATCCTTATAGAAAACACTTTCATAATATCCAAGTTCCACAAGAAAACCATACTTTGTATATGTGTAAATAGGTTTGTTTTTGAATAAGGGAACCTCTCCCATTAAAGAGGAGGGACTTCTTATCCCCTGACTGTTGCTCTTCTTGTAGTCCTATTTGATGACCAACAGTCTAGAAAAGATCAAACATGTAATATGATTACAAACCTCATTTAACTTTTTATATTAGTTCCCATCATACTCCACTCCTCAAAATATGCTTCGTTATCCAAATTATAGGGCTCATATCTACTACCCAAGGCAAGAGTCACTCATTCAAACCACTGTTGAGAGATAATATAAATCAAAACAAGGTCCTAGATCAAATTTGGAAACTGATTCCATATTATGAAATCAGAATCATAAGCATTTTTTGGAGTGAGATATTTTGAAGGAAAGAACATCGGTTTGTAATCATAAGGTTATTTAGTTGGAACAAGGAAAGACTAACCGATTCTCTTTGTCTCTTGTTTGTGAGTTTGGTTAAGGTTTATATAATGTATTATTGATGTATCTTACAAATATTTATCTTTATATGTGATCAATAGAATTGATGAATGTAAATTTATAGTTCATTATCTATTGTTACATGTTTATTTTATTGAATTTATTCCTTAAAAAGTTTCTAGTGTCTTTTATACTCTAACATATTCACTTATGCTCCTACAACGCGCTTCTTAAATTATCTCACATTACCTTTCATTAAATTTTATCTTACAATTAATCCAAAGAGGGATAGAAACTAACCATATTCCCCATGTTTCATTTATACATCACGCCCTATCTAGTTTCCTTGGAAGGGAGGAGTTCAACATCACAATGGTGTTCTACATGAAGGTTTCCATTCACCTTGCAATTATATGCCACATGTTCTAAAAATATATATAAAACAAGTTCCCAATAGTAAGCAATTGCATCACTAAGGTCACCATGCAAGTGTTAAGTATGATTGAATAAAATTCCATCAATAATTAACCAAGAGTTAGTCCACACATGTTTATTACATATAAATCACACCATTTATATATCCCAACACTTACAATTCCATTAACATCTAAAACATCCACACTTATGCACATGCAAGGCTTGTTACAAGGCTTTAACGGAAACACAAGAGAAGTTATATTACATCAAGGTACACAAGGGATAAATGTAGGTCTATCAACACCCTGGGTTTTACCATATGATCAACTCCTTAGATTGGTTCTTGGGTGAGGCTAACTTTACTTATTTAAATCCAATTTTCCATGAAAAACATGAAGTAAACACTATATGTTTTACCAATTTACATATTAACTATCTTATATATTACTTAAGTTTACACGTTTTCTACATGGTTGGTCTTACACTCATTAGGTGTCACCCCTTCCGATCTTGAAAAGTTAGTTAAAACATAAGTAGATATAAGCCAAATAGTTTTTCCATATACAATGCTTAAAACATAGGAGTTTAAAAAATCAACGGTTCTCAACACACTAAATTATATATAACATTATTTCTAATTCAATTTCATTTAACAATCACATTCAATGTCAATGTACAACATTTTAATGCCAACTCATCAATAAAAACATATCACACTTTTAATCCTTCTTATCCAGAGTACCTACAACCAATGTAGGGTCAATCCTAGGACTAGTATGGAAAAATATTACACTCAAGCATAAATTGTTTCATCCATCATTTGAAGAAATCCAAAAATAAAGAGCAGACAGAGAGGGGGGGGGGGGGGGGAGAGAGAGAGAGAGAGAGAGAGAGAGAGAGAGAGAGAGAGAGAGAGAGAATTTCCTCACACATTCACACTTCCACATTCATTTGCAATTTTCTTTTTTCATTCTAGAGAGAGAGTAATGAATAGAGAGAGATTAGGAGAAATTATTTTTCTATTGACAATATCATAACCATTTACATTTCGTATCCATTTTAATTTAAAATCCATATGAATTTTCAATATATTGAAATTTTTAATACCAACCACAATTTCATAGATATTTATAGAGAGAGAAGAGGGAGGAGAGAGAAAATATCATAAATTTTGAAATCCATTCATATAACGTAATTGATTAAATCATAATCTACATAGTACTATGATTATATTAAAAGGTTTCATGAGTATGTATAAGTAAAACAAGAGCCTTAGAAGGATTTTTTAACTAAAGTTACAGGTTGTCAAACATTGACCAAAATGATTAAAGTGTTTATGAACTGGGTCCTATAACCACTCATTTTAAGTTTAAAAGAAAATTTTTATGATTCCTACTTACTCCCATATATACAAATAACTCATCATATTTGATGGAAGTTGATTACGATGAACAAGGATAAAGTTACAAATGTGACTCTGGGGTCAATTATTGTAAACACATCAAAAATTATTGTTGTATAGCGAATAGTGGTACCCAAAGTCCACTTGAAAAAATAACTTCTAAGAGATTTTTCATGGAACTAAGATTTCGTTTCAATTGTGCTATTGGATTTATAGAGGTAGGTGGGGGTGGCTTTTAGTTTCACCCAATTAAAGCAACAACAGTATTCCAAAATTGATCATCTTTTCATAAAACGGGAACATCACCACAAGTGAAAGAAATGCTAAAAGGGATTCAAAAATCATCTTGTTAATGCATCAAATTAATTTTTTTATCTTGTTTAAGGGCCTTCATGGTGTCCTGGGTTGAAAGGGATCATGTTAGAGACTTCATTTTGTGGTAAAAACTTTGTCCAACATTCCATGTGCATGGTTTATGAGGTCAAATTTCTATGTTTTGAAAATTTTCCAAGAAGGGAAAGGATGTATCATTCATTCTAGTTATATTTTATACTATTTAAAATATTTAAAGCCAAAAGTAGGAAATGATAAGGTGTATAATTTTTTGCAAGAGGAAGGGAAATCGATACTTGTTTTCAATGTTTGTTGGAGGCATATGCTTAGGGATTTTTGTCATGTATTTTTACCGGATAATTTCATATGTTTGAAATTTTCTAAAGAAGTTTTCAAAAATACATTTTGTGCATGAACTAGAATAATTTCAGTCCATGATACCACATTTCTTTTAGTCATTTTATCAAAAAGTTCACAGGATTTGTTTATGCTTCTGCATTTTGCATACCCACAAACACATGAGATATATGCAAAGTAGGAGAAATTGTCTTGGGAGATGAACAAAAAAGAGATATTTTCCATATTCAAAACATGAAATTAATGAATCAGATGGGGAGGATTAGAATTAATCCTCTGCCACCATAGTTAGGCATTGGTAAATACCTTTGAACAATAAAACTACCCATCTCAGAAAAAAGTGGCTGAAATAAGACATACCCTAGAATAATATAAAAAAATTGAGTAATGAAGATAAGATATGTTGAGATAGGGATTTATGATTATCGATATTCACGGGACATGATATGTGTGGAATTGAATCATAATTTAGGAAGGCTTTTTAATACCAACACAAAGTTAATTCTTTGTTCTTGGGTCCTTTCTCTCATTGGACTTAATCTCAATCCTAATTTTTACGATGAAAAAACATGGCAAGCGAGAGAGTTCATACTAAACCCATGACATACCTGCATCTAAAAAGGGATGCTAAGTTTTGGAGGCTCCTGCATCGGGGTGGTCTATCTAATTTCATAAAAAAGATGCAGGGCCATGATCTATAACTGACAAATGAATTTAGGAAACCCTGAGAGGATGGTAGTATCAAAATGAGGGGAAACAAAATTATTATCAATGATAAGACCATTTCCAAAGATACTGGTATGTATATTGATGGCCTTAACTGTTTTAGGAAAAATCTAGAAGAAAGCATAAAATTTCTACATTTGTAGTCATCAAGAGAATATCATAATGTATGATGATGGAATAATGAGAAATTATTTTTTGGATCATTGGGTTGATGTGTGCCTTATGTTTATGAATTACCTTGTAATTGAAGGTAAATTTGGGAAGATATTATTTTACCTCCTATCCATTCTGAATTTTTTGAGAAGAAATCGGGAGACGAGCTTCCCATTTTCTCTCTTTAGATACCTAACATTCTTTATAAGTGACTTCCAAAATGAAAATACAAATAATATTCTCCATCATGGATTAATATTACTAATTTTAAAAAAAGGAAAAATCCTGATTTCACCCTAATCTCCAGAAAAAAGGTAAGAGGATCATGATAATGAAACCCTTACGGTCCACATGAAATGGATAAAAAAGGGTGGGAAATAGGATGGTTCTGTTGAAATTTTTGACATCCTTTGTAGCATGCAAAAGGAGACACTAATAAGAATGAGAGTATGAGTAATAGGGAGATAACAAGAGAGACTATTTACTAGGAATCCCACATCCTTAGAAAGGAATCCACTGCAGATACCATCCTGGTGGTTAATAAAAACTTAGTGTAAGAATTCAAAGACTCTCACAGGAAAATTACAATTCAAAACATGAGAATTAGAGGGATGAATGTTGAGTTAATCATGCATGAACATAGGATTTCAATTAATCAAGATTAGATTACTAAAGTTGTTATTGAGTAGGATGAGGGTAAGATGCTGGTTGATATGAGTAAATCAGACGATGAAGAGATAAAGGAGATGGAGGAAAAGAACACTGAGAACATTCCAAAAAGTCATCATCAAGTGCAAAGGTGATAGGAAATAAATCCCAAGCATGAAAGCTAGAAGTAAATCTCCCCTGAGAAATATGGACTAATGGAAGACCTTTTTCTACCCTATTTTGTGTTTTTTTCCTTGGGTTTGTTGATCTTGCTGTCTCAGAGGTCGAAGTATTTAGGTTTGTTATATATATATATTGTAAGTACTTAGATGAGGTGTGGTTTTTCCTATTATGTGAGAACTGATGGTCAAACCTATTTGAATTTGTGATTTTGGTTCCTTTTTTTGCCTTTGTACCCTCTACTTTTTTTTTGTGTAAAGGGTTTTTTTGGGTCCCTTCAAAACTAACTCTTATTACCTTATCTAATAAAAAATACCCATATCATTTGGTAAACATATTCCAAGGACTTTTAACAAATCCATTTTGAGAAAACCCCTCCATATTATTTATGTTTTTTTCAAGAAATAAACAAACACATATACACATCTTCCCTAAAATCCCAAAAACAAAAAGAAAACAAGAAAAACAACAAGGATAGGAGTGGTGGAGGAAATTTCAAATGAGATAGGGTAGGAAAAGGATGATAGGGAGATTCCTCCTGGAAGAAAGGGATCTTTGGGGGAAATACTAGACCTATCTTTGGTAGCAAGTGGTTTTCCAGAGAAGGAGAAAGTGCCAGAAGGGAGGGGACCAATCTCAGGGTTCGGTATTGTGAAAAATGGATCTTCTTCGAAGGGCCCAAAATGTTTTCTACAGGTAAGAAAGGAAGTGTCAAGTTGTGTTCTTGAGATCCCTGAGACAATTTTAAATAATATGACAACAAACCTAAACAATGTGTTGGTTGGAAAAATGGTTGGTGGTTGGCCAAACATTAATGTTATACAATAGTGGGAGAAAAACAATTGAATCTGAAGGGACATCTAGAGGAAAGCACCTTACCGAATGGTTTGTTCCTTTTCAAATTTATTATTCATGAGGATATGCTCAAAGTTTTAGAGGAAGGACCTTCATTTTTGGGAAAATTAGGGTGGTATATGATGAAAAGGGAACCAAATTTTAACCTTGAAAAGGAGAATCTAAATCATTTTCCTATATGGTTTTGTCTTCCAAGCCTTCCCTTAGAGTCTTGGCATGAGGATATCATAAGAGGAATTTCTAATTCTTTGGGGTCACTTGTTCTTATTGACAACACCACACTTAATATGAAAAGGCTGGTGTGTGTGTGTTAGGTTCTGCATCTACACCATTAGAGGTAAAAAAATTCCTAATAACATTAAACTTATATTTGGACTGGGAATATGGGAGTAAAAAAATGAATTGGAAAGAAACCCAAAAAAGTGTGTTAAATGCAATGGATGGGGCCATT
The DNA here is from genome assembly GCA_019776745.2 of Taxus chinensis. Taxonomy (NCBI): domain Eukaryota; kingdom Viridiplantae; phylum Streptophyta; class Pinopsida; order Cupressales; family Taxaceae; genus Taxus; species Taxus chinensis. Next base: position 465,414,676 of record CM034149.1, on the reverse strand, counting down.
TAATTAAAAAATGAAAATTCAAAATCACTTAGACGTACATGACTATTATAACAAATGAAGGGAATGAGGATAAAGGAAAAGGAATAATGGAATCCAAAACAAATAATCTAAGAGTATTTTTTAAAAACCAAACTGAAGGGTACATACTTCTTTGTATAACAAAGAGAAAAGATAATATGGATACACCTCCAATGGATGGCCAAAATAAGGAAGATGATGGTTTCACTATGGTGGTTAACAAGAAGATAAATAAAAATATATCAATGTCAGAGTCAAAGATTAGAGACATGAATAATGGAAATCTGAAAAAAATACTCTCTATTGTGAGGAAATTAGACCCCTTCACCCCTAAAAAAGTAGAGCCAAAATTCATGAATAAGAAGGAAGAAAATTTAAAGGGTACTAAAACTCTTGAGGAAAAAAACAAGGAAGATAATAGGACTAAAGGAGATGAGTTGGAAGAAACTATGGGTGAGATGATCCAAGCATCGGTCTCCAAATGAAGAATAAACACAAATAATTTAAAAAAATCAAAGACACATAAAACAATAGGGGAAATGATAAAGTTGAAAGTGGAGGAAATGTTCAATGTGAAAAAATATTTAAAATGGAAAAAAAGAAAAGATAATGGAAGATAGGTAAGAAGAATTAGTGTCTCCTTTGTTAATGGGAAAATATCAACAGGAACACCCTCTAAAACCAACACAGTGAAATTTGAAGGCACATGGTGATATAATAAAAATAATAGAGGTACACCAAGCAGTAAAACTTAAATACTGAGTAGACAAGAATCCCAAAAAAGAAATACCCAAAAATAAATAGATTCGGGAATGTAAACATGTTTATACCAAAAGTTTTTTTTAGAAAGGATAAGATAAATCAAAAGAAATGAACTACATCTCATGGAATGGGAGAGGGCTCAACAAACCTACTAAACTGAGGATTTTAAAATACCTAGTGGAAAGTTAGAATTTATATGTTTTAGCCATTTAGGAAACAAAAAATGAAGGAAAAAGTTTCCAAAGCATTTAAGATAAATTTTGGGAAAAATCAGAATCCTTTGTTGTTATTTCTACTGAAGCTTTAGCTGGCATAGCATTATTGTGGAATCTAAAAATATTTAGAGGTACTCTACTAATAAAAAAAGGAAACCACATGGCCGTAATGATGAGAAACATTGAAAATGGAAAAATATGGGTTATATCAAACATTTATGCTCCTAACTCACATAAAGAAAGGAAAAAATTATGGCATTATTTATTAAACTTCAAAAACCTTATATTTTTATCTGACTGGTTAGTGTTAGGAGATTTCAATACCCCAGTATTGTGTTAAGAGAAAAAAGGGGGTCCATGGATTATACAGTAGGTATGGAGGACCTAAATGAATTCTTGATGAATTCTAACTTAATGGACATTGACTTCAAAGGAAGAAAATTCACATGGTCAAACAAGAGAGTAAGATCACAACTTATATAGGTAAGATTGGACATAGTGCTTAGTACAAAATAATGGTTTAAGAAGTATATATTCCTTTTTACTCTTCCCAGGATCGGGTTAGACCATAATCCCATTTTACTGACTATGAAAGATTAAACTATAAGGAAAACATTGTTCCATTTTGAGACAATATGGCTCCAAAACGAGGAATTAATAGACCTTATAAAAGAATGGTGAAGAATTAATGTACAAGGGACAAATCTTTATAGACTATTAAAAATAATCCAACGTGTTAAAATGAACCTTAAAATATGGAATAAATAATGCTTTGGAAATATATTCCATAAGAAAATAGAGCTGAAAAAGAAATTCTAGACACCCAAAATAGGAGTGAGGAAGGAGACCTGGGTATGAATCCTATGGAAATCGAAAAGGAAAGGCTGCTAATTTTTTAATATCATAACATATTAGGTAAGGAAGAAAATTTTTAGCAAAAAAAATATAGGGTAACATGGCTTAAATAGGGTGACAAAAACATGATATTATTCCATCTTGCCACCCTTCAAAGAAGAATTTTTGATAGAATCTTTAAAATAAGATGTGATGATGGAATCCTTCTAGAAGAAAATGAAGAAATTAAAGAGGAGGCCATTTCCTATTTCAAAAATTTGTTGACAGATCAGAGAAGGGATAATTCAGAAAAGGAAGAGGAATTCATTAGATGTATACCAAATCTTTTATCCATCAAGGAAAATATTTTAATCTCTAAGGCCCCTTCTCTCAAGGAGGTGGAATTTATAGTTAAGAATCTAAATCTAGACAAGGCCTTGAGACCGGATGGTGTTCTAGCATTTTTCTACCAACAATTTTAGGACATAATAAGAAGGATGTTTATAAAGTGGTAGATGAATTTTTTAATCAAAGAAAGATGTTGAAGGATGTAAAATGCACATTTATGGCTCTTATTCTTAAGATTGGTAACTTGGTGGAGTTAAAGGATTTTCATCTAATAAGCCTTTGTAACACCTTATACAAAATTTTCACCAAGATTTTATCTCTTCACCTACGGTTGCTTCTTCCTTCCATTATTTCGAAATAACAAAGAGGTTTCGTCATGGGAAGAAAAATCCAATATGGAATAATAAATGTTTAAGAAATAATTCATTCTATCAAACTTAGCAAGAAACTGGCTATGGTCATTAAATTGGACATGATAAATCCTATGACAGTGTTTAATGGACCTTCTTGGACAAGGTCTTGGAGATTTTTTTTTTGACAAATCATTTAGATGTATGGTCAAAGCATGTATCTCAAATTCTTGCTTCTTGGTTCTTATCAATGAATTACCTTGTGGCTTCTTTCAAAGTTATTATGGTTTAAGGTAAGGTGATCCATTGTCTCCTTTCCTCTTACTTCTTATGGCAGAATCTTGGAGTAGGAAACTTAATGTAGGAAATATTAAAGGAATTTCCCCTACTGTGGACATTGATAATGTATCTCATCAACACTTTGTGGATGAAAAAATACTTTTGGGATAAGAATATATGTTGAAATAATTCTCATTTAATCATATGTTAGATGACTATATAGAAGTATCAGGGAATCTTGTCAATTATAGGAAGAGTTCGATCTTTTTTCTCAACAGCCCAAAATTATTGGAAAGGAAAATAACTTGAATTCTGGATTGTGATATTAATCTCTCCCCTCCTTTTATCTTGGTATGTCATTGGGAGAAATAATACCCAAAATAAATGAATGAAACTTCCTTATTGAAAGGTTTAAAAGAAAAATTTTAGGGTAGAAAGATAACCTTCTATCTTAGGACAAAAAATTCACTTTGCTAAAAATTTCATTACAAATTCTCCCAGTTTATGTTATGTCACTTTTTCATCTCCTTATGAAGGTGACAAACAAAATTAAAAGCACAAAAAAATGTTTCCTATGGATTGGAATGGAAAGAAAGGACTGCATTCCTTTGGTGGCTTAGAGAAAGGTATGCAAACCTAAGAGACTTGGAGGCTTGGGTATTAGGGATTGGGTGAAAATGAACAAAGCATTAATAGTAAAAATTGGTTGGATATTGTTTAATGAAGCTAGTGTTTGGACCAAGATTGTAAAAAAGAAGTATTGGACAAATTTGCAAGATGAAAAATGGGTTTTTAGACCACCAAGATTTAATGGATCATCCATTAGGAAATTGATAAATTGGTCAAAGGACATCTTAGAAAAGGAATGCAAATGGAAAATAGGAGATGGCACAATGACTTTTTTTGAACGATAAATAGGCTAGCCAATTATCAATGAAGAAAAAATTCCCTAAACTTTTTCAGATATTGGAAAGGAATTATGGCACTATCATTAAAAATTAGCTTGAGGAGGAATGAAATTTTAAAATTTGGAAAAATCTCAAAGTGGAAAAGCTGGACCTAAACCAACAATTGGAGCAGCTCAATAATTTCTTAGGTAGCTAACTCATTTTCAATCAGAATGATCAAGACAAAATTATATGGGAAAAATAGGAGACAAACATTTTCTCCATAAAATTTTCCTATTCTCAGTATTTTGAAGAAGAAAATGAATCAGATGGATTTCTATGGAACAAGGTCTAGAATAAAAATATAACACCCAAAGTGAACATGTTCAGCTAGTCAACTTTTCTCAACAAGCCCCTCACTATTGAGAACCTGAAAAAAAGAGGTTTCAATTTGATTAACATATGTGTTATATGCAAAAGGATTTAGATACTACAAATAATGTATTTATGGAATGCTCCTTTTCTTCACTTATTGTTAATTCTATCCTATCATTTTTTACAGTTGCTTGGGATTTCCTAGAAGATGTGAATAATTTATGGGTTCAATGCACTTCCCATTCAAAATCCAAGTCATAGATAATTTATGGATCCTTTGCATTGGTCATTTATGGTGGGAATTGTGGAAAGAAAGGAATATAAGGATAATTAGGGGTAACAAGGATACTCCTCAGTAAATCACTAAAATATGTGTCAAAGATGTTAGAAATAATTTATCTATTTTAAAAAACAAATAGGTTGAGATTTTGGAAATGAAATTTTTTGTCTCGAGGAGATGTGGGTTGTTGAATGGAGGGGTTAATCAAAAAGGGAACCCAAGAGAAGGGGTGATGTGGAGCCAACCAATGGAAGCTTTTATCAAACTCAACTTTGATGGGGAAGCTAAAGGAAACCCTTGAAAGGAAGGAGGAGGGGTTTTCCAGGATTCTAATGGAAACTTTGTGATTACATATTACTTCAACCTTGGGAACCAATCAACCATGTGGTTGAAGTAGAAATGATGTTTTGGGGAGTTAAGATATCCATGGAGAGAGGGTTTATATAATTAATCATGAAAGGATACTCACTAAATATTATTTCTAACATGAAAGGGAAAACTATAATCTCAGTTTCTATAAAAGACTTCATCAAACGTACCAATCAAAGTCTATCCTTCTTCAATTACATTAATTTCCAACATATATAAAAATAAAGAAATGTGATATCCAATAATTTTACCAATAAGGGTGTTCTGGCCACATAATTAAATATATGTGAGAACTGAGAGGGGATGGATGATCAAATTAAGGTTTTACTTGAGAAGGAAACTAGATCCCAACCCAAGATTAATGACCCTAAATAATAAAAGGAGCATGAGGGCCTTTAAAATAAAAAACTATAATGGGAAGTGGATTTACATGGTCATTAAAATAAATGACAAAGGGAGTCACAAGAATGATTATATTGTTAATACCTTCTCATATTTGAGGTGTGCAAAGGATTGTGGTTATAATTATGATGGGGGAGAAAAGATTTATTGAATTTCAGAAAAAAGGAGGAGTAGGAACTTCGAATGCTAGTCGAACCTATAAGTTTGGATTAGAGTTGACATATGCAATATTATAGCCTCAAGGATGGGAGGAGGTCTGGTAAGAACTAAGCCTGATACAATGATTTAGATCACTAAGGAAGCTAAGGATTTAATTGAATATGTAGGTATGGATACCTTCTTTAAAAAATTTAGAGGCCACAATGAGGATTTAAGTAAGGATGTTGCAAAGTCATGGAACGATTGTAGGGTATGTTTAAGGGGATTTTCCTTATCAATCATTCGTAAGCTAATAACCAAGGTAACTGGTCTGCCATTAGAGGAGAGAATGATTTTCAAGCCTAAATCAGAATGCAGTATGGAAATCTACAGTTTCTTAATTGGTAAGGAAACCTTTAAAAAAAAAATTCTTATTTTGATAGGGAATCTCTTTCATTTACCTTTGATGAAGTTAATCTTGTTTTTATGCAATATGTGACACTTGAGGGAAGGTTTAAAGTGGATTTTTCCTATCATTTCCCGATGTTGAACCACATCATACATGGGAAACTATATTGTTTTCCTAATTTTCTATTTATATCCCTATCTAAATCAATTGATCGTGTGTAAAAGGGGACTTTCACATTCCCTCTCCATCAAGCCCTTATCAAATCCCTGGTTCACATAGGGTTACTGAATGTTAGAAGGGATGAGAAAATTTCCCCAAATTTGGTGAATCCAGAGCCTTTAGAGGTTAGGAATACTTTGGGGAAGTGAAATAGGTATAGGAAAGACAAAGATTCATCTCAGAAGGGAGAAATGATGGAAGATATTGGTATGAACCCAAAGGATGGTAAAATGGATCCTAAAGTTGGGGAGAAATATCAGGTGGAAGGTACTGAGGATAGAAATACTGATAAGTGAAATGAAAACTAGGATAAGATTGCAGAATTTGAATTGGAAGACTCAGGAAAGCCAGGAGGACCTCTCCAATAGGCCAAGACACAAAGAAGGAAATGAAAACTCAGACCCAGAATACTAAGGAAGCCATTAAAAATCTTAATTTGTTTAAAGTGGCTCAAAGGGATCTATTTGCAGTATAAAGAGTGGTGAAAGCTAAAACTTCCAGGAATGAATTTGAAATTTGTAGACTTGATAATAATATTAACAATCATAGGATTATTATGGTGTCTGAGGAAGTAAGAGAGGTCAAGGAGAGAGTGGATAAAATCAAATATTTTATGGTAACTGATCAACAGTAAACTGTTAGCAAGAGGTGTCACAGCATGGAAAAAGAGATTCTGAGCATAAATGACACTATGATGCAAATTAAAATCATACACATCCTTAATATGAAAACCATAATTAATCACCTCTAAAATGAAGTCCGAGTATTTTAATGTGAATAAAAAATCCAAGCAATTGGAAAAATATGGAACTGTCCCTAAGAAAGAAATGATTGAACCGAACTATGAGATGTAGAGAGTAACGATAATAGGTTTAACAAAAGAATGGACATACAACATGCACACTATGGATGAATTTGTAAAGGATTAACTACTTTTAGGTTTTTACATGGATGCTTACTATGTGTTTGGCTATTTTTTTCACCCTTCCTGGTTGTTTTGTTCCAATGTTATGTATTGTTGTTAGTTTGTCTGGCATGTTGTTATTTTTATACTTGTTACTTTAGGGGCTTCAATGGGTATACCCTTGGCCTTGGTTTTGTGATCTTGGATATTTATTTTTGTATGGGGTAGGGTCCCCTTAACCCTTCTTTACTGATAATAAAAAAAATTAATGCAATTTTCCCGAGTTGGATTTACATGTTGATGATAGAGTTTAGGGTTTCCTCATAATAGTCGATGGTTAAAGATAAAGTTTATATTTTCCTCAGGTAAGAAAAAAATACATAATGATTCATTTTCGGTGTAAATAAGTAATATTTGTAGTTCCTTTGAAATATTAACAGTCCACTACCAAGAAAACTATGTGCAATAAGATATTAAAATAAAAATGAAGCTTAAATGGTCGATCATGCTCCATGTGTCCACATTTGGCAAAAAAATCTATGCCATATTGCTTGATGGATTTATATACCAAAACAAGTTGATCAAAATATCTCATTTTAATAAAGGCATGAACGATACCAAAACAGGTTGTGGAATGTAGCTTAGCAGTTGCTACTAGAATTTGCTTGAAATTTTTTAATGCATTTTCTACAAACCCATTCTTTGTATATCGTGTAACCATGACATTCCATGAAACCACATTTATTTCAAGAATTTCGTAAAATAGTTTACAACCTATTGTATGTTCCCACTCCCTATTTCAAACCTCCTAAATTTTTTATGTTGGCAAAGGTGGAATTTGATCATTTGTACTACCAAATGTCCAAACCCTGCACTAAGGCTCTCATTTTTATGTAAGCCAAAGTCATGGAATTTGGGTTTATGACTTCCATCTTCTTGAATATTCCATCCCTTATCCCTCCATTGTGGCCCATGGATTCCCAACACCAACATACCAATCTAAATGATGGACCAAAAGAAACAAAACTTCATTTCCCCCCAAAATCACCCTGATGGGATTTACTATATTATTATTATTATTATTATTATTATTTCTTTTCATTCCATTTTTTTAATTTCCTTCATATTTAATTTTATTTCAAATCTCTCTCTCTTTTGTTTTCTAAATATGTATATATATGTATATGTGTGTGTGTGTGTGTGTGTGTGTGTGTGTGTGTGTGTGTGTGTGTGTGTGTGTGTGTGTGTGTAATTTATTTAGGATCTCGAGTATGCCCAAGCGAAAAATGGAAAAGGGGCACTAAATTTTTCTTCCTTTAAGAAGGGTTTTATCCAAGACACACAATTGTGCATACTACGAGGATATTTAAGGAATAATTTGATTCATAAGAAATAATATAGAGGATTAACATGTATTTTTGGGATAAATAATACCTTGGTGTAGTTGAGAGATATTTCTTGATGTGGATGAATACAAATGTGTGAAAATATGTGTGCATAGATGTAGAGTATGTCAGTTGGTGAAAGGGAGGAGTCAGAAAAATTCATCAATAGCTAGGAAATATGGACAACATACACATAAAATGGGTTGAATTATTACATAGTTAATCATTTATATTGAAGCATAGAAGTGGGAAATTAAGAAACTTTGTAGATGTAATGGGATAAAAACTTATTATTAAAAAGGGAAAGTCCGTGTAGTAGGGTTCAATATGATGAAGGATATCTATGTGGATGGTGAATATTTTGGTGAAACATAGAAATATATGAAAAACTAGTGAGTATTGACCGTGCACCATGTTTGGAGTACTTCTTATAGGAAGGGTTGTCCAAAATAACATAGTTGTGTGTATTGTAAAAATTTATGAGGAATAATTTGATATAGGAGAAACAATATCAAGGATTAGTAGGTATTTTTTAGATACATAATACTTTTATGTAGTTAAGAGAGATATTTCTTTGTGTGGAGGGATATACATGTGTTAAAATATGTGTAGAGATGAAAAATATGTTAGTTGGTGAAAGCGGGAAGTTAGGAAGTAGGTTTATATCAACCTCTACTAGTACATGAAAAACCTTGAGATCATATGAGTATGGATTTTATTTTGAGTGTTCCCAAAATTCGTAAGGTTCATGATTTCATACTTTTTGTTTTTGATAGATGTAAACAACAAATCATTTTAGTGTTTGTAATAATATTAGTGATGGTACACATATTACTAACCTATTTTTAGGGAAGTTATGAAAGTATGTGGATTGACACATAGTATAATATCTGATAGAAGTACCAATTTTTTGGTCACTTTTGGTGAACACTATGGTAGAAAATGAACACAAGTTTGTTGTTTAATTTTTCATATCACAAAGAAATTGATGGCCAAACTAAATTATTTAATAGAAGTGTTGATATTTTAATATGATTTTTGGTAGGAGGGAAGGTATGACCATGGGATTCAATTTTTGTGCTTGTGGAATTTTACTATGATAACTTTGTAAAAAGGAGCATTGGGAACTGACATTTCTAAACTATGTATAGGAAAATTTCCCTTGGATTTATGGAGATGTGAGAGTTTCTGTGAGAAGAAAGGATTGTATAATATGAGGACTTTGTACAATACATGGAGGATGTGCATGAGAAAGTGTGTAAATGGTTGGAGAAAATAAATTTGTAGTACAAGGAGCACATATACTCGAGGATAAGACACTTGTAATTTTAGGTTTGGGACTTAGTTTCTACAAACCTAAAGGAACGTATGATAAAATCTACTGTTATAATATTGAAGTATATAGAATCTTGAAGAAATTTACGAAGAAAAATATGAGATAGAGATATCAAAAGGAATAGAAATATATCCAATCTTTAATGAAAAATATCTATACCCATATTTCAAGGGTTATACATGTACAGAAGTAACTACATATAAGTTTATTGAAGACACCAGGTATCAAAACAAAGATGCAAATAAATTGAGTACATACTAGATGGTCACATGGTGAAGACAATTCATTGAAAGGAAAAAAATATTTTGTGAAATGTAGAGGTGATAATCCAAATATGTATCTTGGCCTGATGAAGTAGGGATAACTAGACTTGGTAATTCCATTGCAGACTTTTAGAAAGCCAATTGAGAAGGGGCTAAAGTTTTTTCATTTTGTGGTGTTTTATGAGGGAACATTTGGGTTCACAATAAATATTACGTAACTGAAAAATATTTATATTTGGTAAATGAATAATTATGTAATGTTGTGTCACTCCTAAACATGCCATGTATAAACTCACACATTAGCCATAGTCTTGTGGAACCTATAAATTATATCTAGTTTATGAAGGATTACATGATACTATTGATGTAATAGCATACTCTCAAGGCTATACAAAATGATACTTCACAATAAAAATTGTTTCCACATTACTCATAAGATGTAAAAACTTCTTGTGCCTTATCAATATGTCACATAACACCTTTTATTATGCATAGAATTCATAAATAATTTCACATTCTTCCTATTCTTTACTGATGCCACGCAAAATCTAAATTACATCAATCATTATTAATGTTGTGAAGCATTTATATTCATGCGGGAACACTACTGATTTCCAAAATGATTGGATTCATATTTGATAATATCTCTTGTCAACATTAATATAATTATAGGGAGGGACACATGGGCCAAAACAAATGACCTAGTAAAGTTTAATGTGACATATGAGATTTATCAAGAGTTATTTTGAAACAAGATAGGAAGTATAAATCATATTTAGAGGAAATTGAGGGAACATTTGCAAGGTTTTAACACTTGTAAAGGGAATATTTTTTCTCCAACTAGAATTGCTATAAATTATATAAATATAAGGGAGATATAAATTTGTAAGGAACTTATGAATCAAGTTTTAGAGGAGGGAAGAAAATGTCTATAAATTTCAAGATATCAAAAGATGTTTCTTATTGGGGAATTTTCAAAATTGATCTGAGGGTGGTCATGTAAAATATTTGAAAATTCAACAAGCTTATGATGTGCCATAGGATTGGAATTATCATAGGATTTCTCACAAATTATTGTCATAGGTATGAAATTCCATTGTGTTTAATTATGTAAATTTTTCTCATATTAATAGAAGAAATTTTTTACCTATGATATTTTTCAGTGAGATATAAATATGATGAGCAATTCATGCTATAATTAATCCCTTAATTGGGACCTATAATTGCGATTACATCACAAATTTTTGGACAAATTTATATGTTATATCTTACTGATGAATGCATGTCATATTTTTCTCAGGAGATCACAGAAATTTGACTGCGAGATGATGAGAGAACTAATATAGTGAGATCATGGAAGGATGGATAATCACATTATAAATTAATCAAGGAAAGAATACTAAGTGGAGCACTATATTCATTTGGTTATGTGAAAATTAAAGTAGATCATGTGCAATGACTTGATGACGGAGAAAGAACAATAACACACTAAGGTCTTGAGAAAATATGATTAAATAGAGTGTGCACATAATTATGAGGGATATTAACATAAATACAAGGCCGATAGGTGGGGAAAAATGTACATATAAAATGCACATAGATGTTTCACAAGAGAATAAATTATGGATAAGGAAAGAAACATAAGATAGAAAAAATAGGTTTGCTTGAAGAGAAAAATAACTTGAGTGGAGAAGAACAATATGTTTATATGTACATTTCAATATCATACCCATATGCTACCTATAATTGGAATAAAGTTAGTATCCATTGGCATGGATTAATGCCTAAATATTACTTAAATTTTGAAAAGGTGGTTCTACTACTTAACCTCTGTGTGTGAGAACTTAGCATCTTCTTATTAGAATTCAGGTTCATATACAATCTTACACCAAACAAAATTGGTTAGCTTATATTTAATGTTTGTACATATCCTTGAGTGTGAAAGTAACAAATTTCTCTAAAAAGGTTCATGATATTGATATGAATCTAGACTAGTCTTCGATAGTTGGTGCAATTCTATGGTGTAGAGTAAAAATTTTGATTTCATGGCTAAAAGTTCTTTCACAAAATTTTGAGATATATAATGCATTATGGAACCTTCACATTATGTACACACATTTCTTGGGATGATGCAACACTTGTAAATTTTTTAGGGAAATCAAAACATTACATAAATGAATAAAATATAGCACAAAACTAGTAAACATTCTAAACATGTACATGATAATGCATAGTGCATTTTTAGGGGATTTTTGTGGAAGTAGAGGTGCATCTTGATACCATGCATCTACCTAAATTTTTTTATGTTATTAGATTCTACATAAGAGATAGTTGAAGATATGATGTGTGTGGGATTCTATTAAAATAGTGTTCCAAGGTTATTAGTAAGTGTAAAGGGATAATTCATCTAATTAACAAAATTGAATTAAAAAATGGGAGATAATGATGAATTAATTTAAAATTACATTAATTTAGCCAACTTGTGCTTACATCAATTAGTCTTGTCCTCTAGATCCTTTGGGAATTATTCCAAATTTGATATTGGCAACATATTTAATCTTTGCATGTGTAGGATGTATTTGGGTCCTTATAGTGTAAATGGTTGATTGTTGTTATCCAAAACTCACCCCCAGGGTAAATTTGATAACATGCATTAGAATATTCAAGTCCCAGGCAAGTAGATTGATTCAAGGCAAAAAATCATGTTTCTGGGGTCCCCTCGGCTTTTTCTTACTCTCCTATCCAAGAAGAAAAGAACAAGTTCTAAAAAGGGGTGGAAAAGTTGCAAAAAACAAGCTTGGGCCAGAAAAAATCATGAAAATCAGCTAAGTCCTAGTCTAGGCAGCACTGGGACATTTGGGACATCGAGGCGCGAATCAGATGAAAAGCCTCCAGGCGGTCTACGCAGCACTGGGATAGTTGGGACATCGGGACGCGTGGGACACGGAAAGCCGATTCGGCTAAAGGAGGAAAAAATTAACTAACTGCTATGCAGAACAGGCTGGGACATCTGGGCCGTGAGGATGCGAAGTACGCGAACCATCCAGATCGGCCGAAATAGAGAACTTTTGTCTAGGATAGTTAGAGCAAAGGGGTGCGTGGGACACAGAAAGATGAAGGCGCTGAGAGCCAATCAAATCATGCCACGTGTCTTCGCCTCAAAGAGGGACAGGGAAGCCCGAATCGGGCGGATCGGAGGAATTTGTCCCAAATAGTTCAGGACATCCAAGCCAAAGGGATGTATGGGATGTGAAAAGTTGGTAGTCTCGTAGATGAATCAGAATAGGACATGTGTCCTAAGGGCTGGGGAGTTCATGGCGCGGGGAGCGAAACAAAATTTTGGCTAAGTGTTCGATGCAAAATTTTAAAGGGGAGAAAATGGAGGCCAGGGCCACGGCAAATAGGAATTGGACACGTGTCCAATAGAGCAGGGAAGTTTTTTACAAAAGTTCTTCGGCCAAAAAGCTAAAAAGCAAAGGTCTTCCCTATGCCCCTGTCAACCAATCAATGCATGCCACGTGTCCCAGGTGGCGGGGCGCGGAGGGAAAATGGAAAATTTTCCAAAAGTTAAAAAGATCAAAATTTTCAAAGGAAAGCCCACGGAAAGGTGGAGGAGAGAGAATTACTCAGCGAACCAGCACCTTACATGTGGCATCCAACCGGCGGAGCGCGGAAATTTTTTGAAAATTTTTCCAAAATGTAAAAAGGTCAAAATTAAAAAAATTTGCCCAACATCCGTTTTTTGGCCATTTTTCCCTAAAACTTCAAACCTTCATATCTTTTGATCCAGAGCTCGGATTTGCACGTTCTTTATATCATTGGAAATCTTATGAAATTCTCTACAGAATTCCATGGTCAATTTATAATTTTGGTTCAGTTTGGATGGAGAAAATTCAAAAAATGTCTCTGGTACGTGTCCATGGCCAGAAATGACATTTCAACGACCAAATTTAATGCAGAATGTGTCGCATTCTCCTCCAATTTGGTCAAAAATGGCAGGGTATGGGTTTGTAAGGTCCTCCATGCCAATTTAATACATTTACAGTCGATGAGGAATGGGCTCCCACGTATTGTATGTTTTCACTCTTCTGGGCTCGACCCATGCAATGTAAAAGCCAGATTTGGCTCATTTTTATGGGGGGAACACTTTTTGGCATAGAAAACTTCTTCTTTCACCTCCAGCATGTGATTGTTGCAAGAATCAGACCTCTTCAAAGATTGTAATAGGTTTTCTACCTCTCTGAGGTTGTAATGCAGTGGTCTTGACATTGGAGATGATAATGCAAGCTTGTGAATGAGTTTCAGTCCTTTGTTTGTATTATTTGCTTCATTTCAGATCCTAAATTATATCTGATTAGCCTGTGTATGTTTTATGTTGCAATCTTTGGTTTGTGTCTATTTTCATGAAAAAAATGTTTCACCACTCCTTTTGGTGCATCACCATATTTAGTTAGTTTCAATTTTTTACATTTCTATCCCTGTCTCCTTGCAATTTAGAGTAGGATTAGGATCTGAACCTCTGTAGTTGTGCAAATATAGATCTAAAGCAGAGGAGTTTGAGGAACCAGCCTCTAATATGGAGATTCCTCTCTCAGTTTCACAAGTCCCACACTTGGAGAGAGGTTTCCATGTTGTGCAATCACACTGGATGCCTAAGACATCATTTAGAACCTTGATTTGCATCCAGGGGTGCTGTGATTCTGTAACAACAGTTTTGGCACGCCTGGTGGGACACTAGAGGTCTCATTTTTATTGCAACAAAGTTGATGTGCATCTGCTGCAATTTTCTTACTTGAAAAGAGTTATTATTTGCATATCTGGCAACTCCAAGGGGGAGAATCAACTGGTTTTAGCAGTGCAGGCCTGAAAACTCATGAGAAGAGTCACCACAAGGTCAAGAGTTGGAGAAGAAGAAGTGCTGTTTGAATACCTGCAATTATCTCCAAGAAGAAGGCAAAGAGGAAGAAGGACTCAAAGGTCTCCATCTCCACCAAACAGAACTCTCTCAACTCCTCCACCTGGTAGGCCTTTCATTCAGTCAACAAGGGTTTTAAGACCAATTAGAATGGAACAAAACAACCCCTATGTCAACTTCACAGGCAACAGCCCAATTGCCCTCAATGCACAACATCCAATTCCTATTGCAGCCTTGAAGAACATTCCATACTTCACTGGAGAAAATCAGACTACTCCAGGTGATCATGTTAAAGATATTGCTAACCTTTGTGTAATTCATGAAATCAATGAGATGTAAGTGGCTGTCAAGTTACTGGCATCTTCATTCAAGGGTAAAGCATTGCAATGGTTTAGAAGCCTTGGAGCTGGTTCTATCACAAATTGGAATTAGCTGTGTATAGAACTTCATGAGTAATTTGGAGAAAAGGGAGACAACTTGTCTCTTTCGGAGCAACTGACAACCATCAAGAGAGCTCCCAATGAGTAGCTGACCGATTTCAACTTTCAAGTTTCAAAAGACTTGGGAGAGAATTCCAGTGGCAGTCAGGCCAACAGCAGAAGGTGCTTTTCTCTACTATCTCAAAGTTCTAAATTCTGATATTTCTATGTTGATTCAGTCCATGGGAGGCATAACTATCCCTATGGCTTATAGCATTGCCATTAGGGCTGAAAATTGTTTGATCCAAGCTGGCAAACTTGCCCCTAGACCTCCCATGCCATTGTTTCCAAGTTTAGAGAGCCCAAACACCAATCAAGCACCTAATTTGGCTCCTTCTCCCACTCCTAGAAATCAGAGTTCAAATGAAGCTTCCACTTCATCTCCAAGTGCCCCAAATGAGCTTTAAGAAGTCATGAAGCAATTACAAAACCTAGGCAATGAGCTGGTTACTCTCAAAAGGCAGCAGGCCCAAGGTTTTAGACCTTCTTACCAGCCCCAAGCTCAGTCTAATAGGCAGCCATACCAACCACAAAGGCCACCTAATCCAGTTGCAAATATGAATCAAACAAGGCCTCCTTCCAATAGACCATTTCATCCCTATAATACAAATGTCATGTCTGCCTCCAAGGCATTGGTGCCAACACAAAACAACATTGCTCAGGAGTATGACTGGTGTTTTCCATGCAATGAGCCTCATAACCAATCCATGTGCTTCAATGGTGCTTTGAATCAAGCACTAATGGTGACAACTACTAGTGTGGAGGGTGAGGGCAGTCAAGGAAACAACCAACAACAAGAAACATTCCAACAGCAATCAGCCCCAAATGACACCACATTAGTAAATTGGCAAGCAGAGGATTTTTGTGGCATGAACTAGGTAGTTTCTCAAGGTGTTGCAGCCAACACAAGGTCAAAAAGAAGGAATTTGGGTGAAGAACAACCATTAGCCCCAACCAATCCACAACCTTCCATGGTTCCAAAAATGGTTGGCAAGCAAAATCCAATTTCAAATGCACAAGGGAAGCCAAGAACAGCCCCTAGGCCAACTCAAATACCAGTTATTGCTACCCACGTGCAAGGAGTGAAGGGAAAACAAAGAGATCCTTCATTACCATTCAGTATCATTGATCAGATGAAGAAGATAAATGTCAATATATCAATGTGGGAATCCCTATCTATCCCAGGCCAAAGAGATCTACTGCAAGCTGCCATGAAGGATTGGCCAACTTCGAATCAGCAAGTGCAAATGCAAGACAAAGTGCTTACAAATGCTGCCCCAGCCTGAGGGAAATCATGGAGGATAGCAAGGTAAAATGTTGAAGCCCCCTCCTTTCTATATTTCATTGATCATTGAAAGCCAGCTAGTGCACAATTGCATGATAGACTCCAGGGCAAGTAGCTCAGTAATGCCTAAACAAATAGCTGATTAGCTAGGGCTCCAATATGAAACAATATCCAAAGGGGTAGTACAGCTAGATGGGACAGCAGTAGCAATAGTTGGAGTGATTAAAAACTTGAGTCTTACCTTGCATGCATGTCCAAATGTTGTTGTTTTACAAGATGTATCAGTCATAGACCTTCCACCACTCTTTTCCCTATGCTTTTCAAGTGACTTCACAGCCAAGATTGGGGGATATTTGTTTGCTAATTGGTCACACATGCTATTTAGAATGAGGTATGGAACCAAAGCCACAATCAGGTCTGAACCTATTGCAAACTTTCACATTGAGCCTTACACTCCAAGTTAGATTAATTCCAATTGCTCAACATTTGATCAAGAATATCACCCAACTACTGATGAAGCTAACACCAAGGTTGGAAGCATCCTGGATCTAACTCTTGATGAATGGGCAAACAAGATACCTGCATTTGGTCCTTATCAAGAAGTGGAAGAATCTGAGCTGGGAGTCTATTGCATACATGAAGAAAATCAGCCTATTCCTAGCATCACCAAGCCAAACCACAGAGATGACAATGAGGTATGGCAGCTATTTTTTGATGGATCAAGGAATAGACAAGGTGCGGGAGGTGGAGCCATGCTTGTTTCACCTCAAGGAAAAAAGTACTATTCAGCTTTTAGATTTTAGTTTGCATGCTCCAATAACACTACTGAATATGAAGCTTTAGTGCAAGGGATGCATTGGGCAATCAAGAAGAAAATAAAGCACTTGCAAGTCTTTGGGGACAGTGAATTGATTGTAAATCAGGTCATGGGACAACATGCTGCCAAAAATGATCTGCTCAAGTGCTACAAGAATAGGGTGTGGGACCTCATGGAAGATTTTGAGGGTTTTGGCATCATATCCATTCCTAGGAAAGAGAATCAAGCTGCTAACAGGCTTGCAGCATTAGGGGCAGCCTTTGACATTGTGGAAAGCATTCAACAAGACAAGTTACAACCAAACATCCACGTGATTGTGAGGCCTTCAGTGCCAGATAACAATGTTAGTTGGCAAGTGTTTGAGAATGACCAGAAAATCATCCATTTCTTGTAAGAAGAAGCTGAGTTCTTAGCCAGGAATCAAGAAAGATTGGAACAGCAGTATGGTGACCAAGTAGTACAGCTGAGAACTAACAAGCTGCCCAAGGGACTTATCACTTTGGAGTCCATTTTTAACCCCAATGATCAGTTTAGAAAGGAGAAAGAAAACATTCAAGTCAAAAGAGAGGATTCAGTACCCATCTTGGTAGAAGAGAACAAACCATTGCAAATTGGAAGGATGGCAACTGAACAAGAAAGGTATGAGTTCATACAACTATGTCAAGAGTTCCCTGACGTGTTTGTTTGGAGCTATGAAGACTTGAAAGGTTTCAATCCCAACTTATCTCAGCATACCATCGAATTGGATCCAAATACTAAGCCTTTCAGGAAGAAACAAAGACCAGTCAATCCACACATGGAGCCTCTCATGAGGAAAGAATTGGACAAGCTGATTGAGTCAAGGATCATATTCCCAATCAAGCATTCTAGTTGGGTTGCCAACTTAGTTCCAGTCAGAAAGAAGAGTGGAGAGATCAAATTGTGTGTTGACTTCAGAGACTTGAATAGAGCCTCTCTCTAGGACCATTACCCACTCCCTTCCATGGAGCAAATCTTGCAAGTTGTGGCTGGATCCGAGAGTTTTTCACTACTTGATGGCTACTCAGGCTACAATCAGATAATGGTGAAGGAAGAAGACCAATTCAAGACAACCTTCATAACCAAATGGGGAACTTTTGCATATCGGAAAATGTCATTTGGGATGTCCAACGCTGGTGCTACCTTCCAAAGGGCAATGGACATGGCATTCAAAGGTTTGATTAACAATGTGGTGCTGATTTACCTTGATGATATCACTATTTTTTCAAAAAATGCAGCAGACCACCTCTCTCATTTAAGGTAAGTCTTCACGAGGTGCAGGAGATTTGGAGTGTCTTTGAATCCTAAGAAGTGTATCTTTCTTACACATGAAGGAAAGCTCCTTGGCCATATTGTCTCCAAAGGAGGATTAGCAATTGATCTAGAGAGGGTTGAAGCCATAAGAGCACTACCATTGCCAAGCCACAAGAAATCCCTTCAGATTTTCTTGGGAAGGATAAGCTTTGTTCAGAGGTTTGTCTCAGATTTTGCAGCCCTTGTCAAGCCCATCACCAAAATGTTAAAGAAGAGCATGGATTTCAAGTGGACAGTAGAAGGCAAGGAGAGTTTTGAAGCAATCAAAGAATCTATCTCTCAAGCACCAACTCTCATCAACCCGGACTTCTCCAAGGATTTCATCCTCTATGCATTTGGAGGTAATGATACTATTTCTGCCATTTTGGTACAAAAAAACAAGGATAATGATGAGAAGCCAATTGCCTTCTTCAGCCGGAGCCTCGATGACTATGAGGTGAGGTACTCTTTTATTGAGAAGCATGTACTTGCAGTAATCAGAAGTTGAAGAAATTCAAGCATTTAGTCTCAAACAACAAGGTCCAGTTGCTGGTCTCACACGCTGGGGTTAAGGACTTCCTCCTCAACAAGGATTTGAATGAGAAAAGGGCAGGTTGGATCACCTGTGTCATAGAGTATGACATTGAGATCAGGATCACCAAGCTGGTAAGAGGGAAAGGATTGCGTGAGCAGCTGGTTTTAGGGAAACAAAAAGAAGTGTGTAATGAAGAAGAGGTTGTTTTGACAGTCCAGGACAGCCATGAGCCAAGTGGCAATCAAGAAGAAGACAATGCTGCCCCCACTCCTTGCTGGACCCAAGGCATTAAACACTTCCTAGGCACAGGCCTATGCCCTCCGGAGATGAACAAGACCCAAAGAAGACACTTCAAATTGCAGGCTGTTCCGTATGCCATTTTTGATGGAGTTTTGTTCAAGAAAGATGTGAATGGAGTGCTGCTGAGATGCATTAACAAAAATCAGATTCAAAGGATGTTGGAAGAGTTCCATGGTGGACCAGCTGGTGGTCATTTTGCACCAAGAGTGACAGCTCTAAAAATCATGAAGGCTAGTTATTATTGGCCTAAGATCTTCAGTGATTGCTATGCATGGATCAAGAGGTGTAAGAATTGTGCATTCTTCATAGGAAAAGAGAGACTTGCTGCCCTTCCATTACATCCAATCTCAGTTGACCAGCCATTCATGCAATGGGGTTTGGACTTCATTGGAGTCATTAATCCCAATTCAAGCCAAGGGCACAAATGGATTTTGACAGCCACGGACTACTTGACCAAATGGACAGAAGTAGTAGCACTCAAAGAGGCAAATGAGTCTAGCATCTTAGACTTTTATGAGGGGATAACAACCAGATTTGGTGTACCTGCTACAATAATCTCTGATAATGCATTGGCATTCATTGGACCTAAGGTAACTGAGTGGGCTGTCAAGAACGGTATCTACCTAAGCACTTCATCAAACTATTACCCTCAAGGTAATGGCCAGGCTGAGTCTACAAACAAGAACTTGTTGAGGATCATTAGGAGGACTCTTGATGAGAATCAGAGATCTTGGCATACCAAACTGAAATCAGCCTTATGGGCTGATAGGATAACTCCCAAAAGATCCATAGGTAACTCTCCATTCAAACTTGTCTATGGAAGAGAGGCAATCTTGCCCACGTCACTTGAGTTTCCAACATTGGAACTCATGAAGTAGCTGGAGTTGCTAGAATTTGAGCCCATGGAGGTGAGGTATGTAGAGTTGATGGAGCTACAAGAGATCAAAAATCAGGCATCCCAAGCAATGGAAAAGGATCAAGCTTTGATCAAGAAGACCTTTGATAGGAGGGCCAAAGATAGATCTTTTCAGGTTGGAGATCTAGTGTTGAAATAGGATGTGGATAGAGCAAAACTTGGAAGGATTTCAAAATTTTATGCCATTTAGAGTGGCCCATACATGGTCACGAAGTGCAAGAACAACAATGCTTTCCAATTGGCCTCATTGGATGGTGAAGAACTGCAGATTCCAGTGAATGGAATCTATCTCAAGCGTTGCTTCTAGAGGGAAATTCACTACCTTGTAAATATTAGATTAGATTTTCATTCCTCCAAGTGCTTGTGCACATTGTTTTGCTGTAGGTTAGTTTTGTCTTCCCTAAGTGCTTTGGCACAACTTGATGTCCATGGAGATGTTTTGCAGTCCTTGCTCCCATCAGGTCATATTCCATCTTCCTCCTTACACATTCTAAGTCAGTTGGGGTTCTAAACAAAATATCTGATGACTCCATGCCCAATGGACTGCTTCAGGCAACTGGTAACTTCATCTAGTAGGCAGATGACCCTGCTGAGTCACCAAATTGTTATCCAAAATTCACCCCCCAAGGTAAATTTGATAACATGCATCAGAATATTCAAGTCCCAGGCAAGTAGATTGATTCAAGGCAAAAAATCATGTTTATGGGGTCCCCTTGGCTTTTTCTTACTCTCCTGTCCAAGAAGAAAAGACCAAGTTCTAAAATGGGGTGAAAAAGTTACAAAAAACAAGCTTGGGCCAGAAAAAATCATGAAAATCGGCTAAGTCCTAGTCCAGACAGCACTGGGATAGTTGGGACGTCGGGGCTCGAATCGGCTGAAAAGCCTCCAGGTGGTTTGCACAGCACTAGGACAGTTGGGACATCGGGACGGGCGGGACGTGGAAAGCCAATTCGGTCGAAGGAGGAAAAAATTGACTAACTGTTGTGCAGAACAGGCTGGGACATCTGGGCCGTGAGGACGCGAACCGCCTGGATCGGCTGAAACAGAGAACTTTCATCTGGGACAGTTGGAGCAAAGGGATGCGTGGGATGCAGAAAGTTGAAGGAGCTGAGAGCCAATCAAATCATGCCACGTGTCTTCACCTCAAAGAGGGACAGGGAAGCCCGAATCAGGCGGATCGGAGGAATTTTTCCCAGACAGTTCGGGACATCCGGGCCAAAGGGACGCGTGGGACACGAAAAGCCGGCAGTCTCGCGGATGAATCAGAATAGGACATGTGTCCTAAGAGCTAGGGAGTTCGCGGCGCAGGGAGCGAAACAAAATTTTGGCTAAGTGTTCGATGCAAAATTTTAAAGGGGAGAAAATAGAGGCCAGGGCTATGGCAAATAGGAATTGGACATGTTTCCAATGGAGCAGGGAAATGCGGAGCTCGGGGGAACTTTGAAGTTTTTTGCAAAAGTTATTCGGCCAAAAAGATAAAAAGCAAAGGTCTTCCCCATGCCCCTGTCAACCAATCAATGCATGCCACGTGTCCCAGGTGGCGGGGTGCGGAGGGAAAATGGAAAATTTTCCAAAAGTTAAAAAGATCAAAATTTTCAAAGGAAAGCCCGCGGAAAGGTGGAGGAGAGAGAATTGCTCAGTGAACTAGCACCTGACACGTGGCATCCAACCGGTAGAGCGTGGAAATTTTTTGAAATTTTTTCCAAAATGCAAAAAAGTCAAAATTTAAAATTTTTGCCCGACATCCGTTTTTTGGTCGTTTTGCCCTAAAACTTCAGACCTTCATATCTTTTGATCCAGAGCTCAGATTTGCACGTTCTTTATATCATTAGAAGTATTATGAAATTCTCTATAGGATTCCATGGTCAATTTCTAATTTTGGTTCAGTTTGGATGGACAAAATTCAAAAAATGGCTCTGGTACGTGTCCATGGCCAGAAATGACATTTCAGCGACCAAATTTAATGCAGAATGGGTCTTATTCTACTCCAATTTGGTCAAAAATGGCAGGGTATTGGTTTGTAAGGTCCTCCATGCCGATTTAATGCATTTTCAATCAATGAGGAATGGGCTCCCACATTTTGTACATTTTCTCTCTCCTAGGCTCGACCCATGCAATGTAAAAGCCAGATTTGGCTCATTTTTATGGGGGGAACACTTTTTGGCATAGAAAACTTCTTCTTTCACCTCCAGCAAGTGATTGTTGCAAGAATCAGACCTCTTCAAAGATTGTAACAGGTTTTCTACCTCTCTGAGGTTGTAATGCAGTGGTCTTGACATTGGAGATGATAATGCAAACTTGTGAATGAGTTTCAGTCCTTTGTTTGTATTATTTGCTTTATTTCAGATCCTAAATTATATATGATCATCCTATGTATGTTTTATCTTGAAATCTTTGGTTTGTGTCTATTTGCATGAAAAAAATGTTTCACCACTCCTTTTGGTGCATCACCATCTTTAGTTAGTTTCAAATTTTTACATTTCTATCCCTGTCTCCTTGCAATTTAGAGTAGGATTAGGATCTGAACCTCTGTAGTTGTGTAAATATAGATCTAAAGTAGAGGAGTTTGAGGAACTAGCCTCTAATCTGGAGATTCCTCTCTCAGTTTCACAAGTCCCACACTTGGAGAGAGGTTTACATGTTGTACAATCACACTGGATGCCTAAGACATCATTTAGAACCTTGATTTACATCCAGGGGTGCTGTGATTCTGTAACAACAATTGTGTCTCCATATATATACATCACCATACTTAATAAATGAATTTATAAATCCCTCATTGAAATATTCCAAGGTGTGGTTTGTAAGGATACATCCAAGTAGAGATCTTTGCATAGGTTTGAGAACATCTAGTTTGATTTAATCACTTAGTGAAACTCTAAAGTGTTTGATTATTTGTAATTTTGTAGGTAGTATGTGTGTATTATTGTTTTAATAAGTATTTGGAATCCAATGTTAATGAATAAAGTTTTTCTTGATGTTATTTTGCTGCATAAGTATATTTTTGTTACAACTACACAGTCTAAGGAATCCCTTCATTGGGACCCCTTCAATGACTTATGCGTTCTATCAATTCTTGCAATATCTCCATAATTTTTAGAAAAATGAATAATGGATTATATGTTCATTATATTCTTCATGATTTATGTAGAGGATGTAGAATAAAGGTCTCAATAATTCCCTTCACATTAGTTTGTAACGTTAAAATCATTTTTTTTGTAATATAAAGGAATATATTGGCCTTAGACAATCCTTTATGATTTTAGATATATTATAAGGGATAATTCTTAGCACCAACCCTTCGATGATAAATAATATTTGATATGTTGCATTAAAAATAAAACCATCAGAAGGAGATCCTTCAAAAACAAAAATATCTTGAGCATTAGTAAAGAGGGTCATGGTGTTTTCTAATTTCATCACTAAAATTTGAATCTCTTAACAATTAAATATTTCCAAAATATAAATTTAAATATATGATCTATATAATCATTAAGTCTTATCCTCAATTTAATTATGACATACTCCATAATTTATGGAAACTATCTTTCTCTATGATGGAATATGTATAGAAATAAATATTTTTCTTATTTTAACATGGCATCTAAAGAGGGGGGAGAATGTTTTTTTTTGCATTTTTGATGAATTTCCATATCACTAATCCCATTAGGAGAGGGAATTGGGTGAATTATTTTTTTATTTTTGAGTCCAAATATTAATGTAGCAGAATCTAGATCCATAATTGATTAATACTATTATAATATGTATTCCTATAAAGAGTTTGGTTCCTAAAGCTGTGTTCATCTTGTCCATTCTTCTTAACCCAAGGCCACCACATTAGTTAGGGATGTGAAAATTTTACATGGATATTATGTTCATTTTCTTCTTTTCTTTAGTCCCACTTGGTAGAAAATTTATTTGTTTATTCATGATGACATTTATCATCTTCCTTAGCACTTTAATGATTGACATATATATGAATTTATTAAAGAGTGGTATGGATAAGATGATATCTTTCAGAAAAGGAAAAATATTTTCCTTTCCAAGTTGAAAGTTTTTTTCAAATTCTATCCATGATCTACTACTAAGATATACTGATATATCTTCCCCCAAATCATGGCATACCTAAATGTGAAATTAATAGAGTACCTTCCTAAACTCCAAAAATGGATTCAATTATTTCCTTATATTGGTTGATAATAATAAAATGTATTTGTGATTTGGAAGGGATTACCTTTTCCAAAAAATCTTCTAATACCTATCTAGAATATATTTTGACACTATAAATTTCTTCTTTGATGGATCTTTTAGAAGAAAAATTTCATCTACAAATTGTAGTTGGGAAATATTATTGAGATTGGACCTAACGGAAACAACTTAGATTTTTCATTCCATCACTACTTCTTTTATGCCTCATTTTAAAGATTCTACCATGATAATGAGAGGTAATGATACACTGGGTCTCCCAACTTTATTTATTTAGAGGAATTTAAAAAACTAGTAGATACTTTGTTGAAAAAGATAAAGAAAGAGGGGGTGGATATAAAAATTCAAACATAATGCCTCCAAACTTCACTAAACCCTAATTTAATACCTAATATAGAAATTTATTGTCTACCTAATTGTAGGATTTCATCATGTTTGATTCTATGAACGTATTAGGTTAGCGACTATATTTTAGAGAGTGAATGATTTCACAGGAAATAATAATAGTATACCTTATTTGTTTTCTTGATATAAAAAACACCTTGCTCTTTGGGAAAGGTCTAATCAAGATATTGTTTTAGTCTATTAGATACAACCTCGGTGAAATATTTGTGCATAGTTACACAATGAAATAGGTGAGAATTCATAAAAATATGGTCTAACCTCCTTTTTGGAATAAGAGATAGAAATGCATTATTCCATTCTTAGAAAATATTTTTCTCTTTTTGCAATCTTCGATGACATCTACTATATGTTCTCTAAAAATATCTGTAAAATTCTAAAAGAAACCACCTTGAAACTCATGATGTAATTTTTTTAAAAAAAATTCTTCACCCAAACCTATGCACATAAGTATTTGATTCATTTATTTTAAAACACATGTTATAATGTATCAATGAAATCAAGATTGATTGGCCACTTTATACACATTATTTTATGAAATTATGTATTTGTATAAGGAAACATCTTCATCCTTATATTCCCTAGCTATTATGACACAAATTTATTTGGAATTATATTTTAATCAATCGTGTTTCTATTCCTATTGCTGATAATAGACACATGTAAAAAATAATAATTTATGTCACCATCCTTAAGCTAACTGATAATTAATTTATATTGTTAGAAGGTTAATTCCAACATTAAATACCTTTTTATCTTGCATCAAGAGACATATTTCCACATCTACAAGGTCTCGGTTCCGTCCACCATGATCTAAGAATACATGGGGTTCTTGTAACTCAAATTTAATACATTTTTTCTTATTAATTTTTTTTATCAAATTTCTTCTTACTCGATACTCTGGAAACCTTTTTTACTTATCTCATATTTTTAGAAATAACATAGTACTTTGATTGTTAATAAGTCCTTCCCTATGGTCTATCTAGGAATCTCTATTGGGGATAAGAGATCCTCTAGTTTGGAGTGGAACTTCTTGATTGAAAGGTTTCATAAAAGAAAACTTGCAGGGTGGAAAGCTAATTTGTTATCTCAGGCTGGAATAATTACTCTTCTTTCTTGCTCACTCCAGAGTCTTCCAGTTTATGTCATGTCTCTTTACCAACTTCCTGGGAGAATAGGGGTAAAACTGGAAAAGATCCAAAAACATTTCTTAAGGAGTGGAACTGAAAGTAAGGAAAGAATCCCACTTGTGGCATGGAATATAGTCTGTAAACCCAAAAAATTTTGGGGTTTTGGTCTTAGAGGCTGAACTAAAATGAATAAATCCCTCTTAACTAAAATTGGCTGGAGGTTAACAAAAGAAAATAGTGTGTGGACTAGAATACTTAAGAGAAAATATTGGATGGATGCAAATGACAAAAGATGGATTTTCAAATAGGCTTCTTTTAATGGTTCAAGCATATGGAAAGCTATAAATTGGGATAAAGAAATTGTTACTAGGGGTAGTAGATGGAAAATAGGGAAAGGAAATGAGATTTGTTTATGGAATGATAAATGGGCTAGGAGTTTTATCCTAAAAGAAAATTTCCCCCAAATTGTAAGGTTGATCAAGGAGAATTATGGGGAAAAAATATCAATTATATGGAAGATGAAGACAACTTTCAGACATGGAAAGATTTAGAAATGGACAGTCAGGAAGTCAAAGAACACTTTTCTACTCTCAATGATTTTCTAAAAAAATATGTGTCTTCTAATAACAAGGATCTATATAGAATTGTGTGGGACAGATAACAAAATGGTAATTTCTCATTCAAATATTCTTACTCACTATTCTTTGAGGGGGGAATTAGAGATTAAGACTTAATGGTTGGATAATTTTGGAACAAGAACATATCTCCTAAAGTTAATGTATTCAGCTGGCTTACTATGATAAACAATATTCTAGCAGTGGATAACTCGAATAAAAGAGGTTTCTAAATGGTCAATAGATGTGTTCTTTTTGAAAAGAACATGGAAACAGTGAACCATCTATTCTTAGAATGCCCTCTTGCTCGCAAGATGCTATCTTCTTTTTTGGTTTGCTTTTCAGTTCCTTAGGTAAACCCTAATGAAATCCAAGATCAATGGATTAAAAGGAAATGCCCTTTCATCAGTTAAGGGAATAAAAATCTTTGGATAATGAGCCTAATTCACCTATGGTGGGAATTATGGAAAGAAAGAAACAGGAGGATCTTCAAAAATAAAAAAAATCCTAATAGGTTATTAGTCAACCATTTCTTTTAGGCTGTTAGAAATAATTTTTCTATCCTCAATAAAAAATAAGTTTAAGTTATTGAATGTGAACAAAATATTATTAGGAATTGGAATTTAATTTATGAGCCTCAACATAAGAAGCCCAACCCTCATGAGGGGGTTAAGTTGACTCCTCCTAGAGATGGCTTCCTTAAACTCAACTTTGATGGTGCTGCTAAAGGGAATCCTAGGAAAGCGTGAGGAAGAGGTGTTTTTTTTATGATGAAGAGAAGTTTCTTATTGCCTATTTTTTAAATCTAGGTATCTAATCAAATAATGTTGTAGAGGTTGTTGCTTTGTTCTGGGGAGTCAAATCGGTGGAAGAGAAAGGTTTCATGCATCTGGTTGTGGAAGGGGAATCCTCATATATTATCTCTTGTGTGAAGGGAGTTTCTCAGGCCTCTATTTCTATAGTTGACTTAATCAATAAATCCAAGGGTAAATTATCCTCCTACAAAACTATATCCTTTCAACATGTGTTTCATGAAGGAAACAAACTAGCTGATATTTTAGCTAATATGGGGGTGGATGCTAAGGAATTAAAGGTGGTCAAGGATCTTAAAGAGATGTATGCTAATTTCATAGACACCTTGAAAAGGGAAAGAATCCCTAATAACACACCTATCAATGAAGATGTAATTATTCCTTTGGTTTGATGTCTCATGATTTCATGTATCTCAACATCTTTCAAACTTTTATTTCATATCTTCACAAAGGAAGGAAACATCTCTATGTGTTGTGGATTCTCACCTTCAAGTATGGTATAGATGTTAACCCTTAGAAGAGAAAGAAGAAAAACATTATCAGAATGGGAGGGGATTTATTACGTACAGAACCAAGAAAGGTCCCAGTGATGTCAAAAAAGGCTGAGGTTTTTCTTGGAAAGGCAAGATTGTTACATTTCTTTAGAATTTTTGATGGGCATGATGAAAATTTGAGTGAAGCTATGGTGAAAACCTGGAAGGAAGGCCATGTTCACATTGGAAATTTCTCTTTCACCATTTCCTCCAAGCTTATTGCTAAAGTTTCTGGTATATCGATGAAAGGAAGGAGCATTTTCAAACCTAAGTCGGACTATAGCCTGGAGATTGAATGCTTCATGCAAGGTAAGGGTGTTCCCGTATCTCTCCATAATGGTTATGCTAGAGGTAATTTTCCTGATCCTTATGGGGAAATTTATTAGTTAATTATGTCCTATATTACTCTTAAAGGGTGTTACAAAGTAATCTATGGGTACCACTTTCCCATGTTGCACCATGTTAGAAACAACAAGCCCTACAATTTCCCATAATTTTTGTTCTCCTCTTTGTCCAAATCTATATCTCAGGTTGAGAAAGGTACTTTTTCCTTGCCATTACATCAAGGTCTCATTAAAGCTATGCTCAGGCTAGGAACTCCCCTCATTGGAAAAAATGAAGAATTGGGGGCCTCTACGAGCCTAAAGAATGATTCTTCATAATGGAATTCTAAAATCTTGGATGTTAAGGAGTTTATTGGTAATGAGGATTTACCTGCTAGGCCTGTGGTAAAAAGAAATAGATTCCACCTGGAAAATGATAGACTCAATAAGTATCATAGGGAGGAGAAGGTTTCGGCTTCGGCTGAGAAGGTGGAAGTTATTTTGGAATCAGAAGAGAATCAGGAAGGTAAGTCTATTCATTCTGCTTCCAGGAAAAGTCAGGAGGAAGAGGACTTGGAAGGGGATCATAGTGAGGATATGGAAAGTTGGAAAGCTCCTGAATCATCCGAGGGAAAGAGATCAAATAACTTAGAGGAGGCTAGAGAAAGCTTGCATGCTCTCAAAAATACCCAAAATAAACTCTTTAATGCTCAAGACTGTGTGGTCAAATCCAATGTTTTTATGAGGGAATTTGAGAATTGGAGGTTATACAATGACATTAACAGACATAAGATCAATATGGTGTCTATGGACTTAATGGAATTGAATGAAAAAGTGGAGAAGTTTTCTTCTATTATTCTGAGTGAACAATTAAAAAATGCTAATGAAAGAAGCCCAGCTATGGAAAATGAAATGTTGAAGATGAAGGAAATAATTCTCCAGATAAGAGATGTTTACATTCTCAATGTTAAAAGTACCATTCATCACCTTAAACTACTTGCTGGGATGATCCATTCTATGGAATTAACTAAGGAGAAAGAAAAATAAGGAAATGGCCCCAAAGTACAGATAGCTAAACTGAACTATAAGTACTGGAAGTCCACTATAGCCAGCCTTGTCAAAGAATAGAATGGATGCATGAGTAATGTGGGGGAACTGGTAAAAGAAGGATGAAGGGGTCTGATCTCATGGATTTTTTTTCTTCTTACTTGTTAATACTCTATTGCTTCATAATTTTAATGTTGTTAGTTACTCGGACCCTTTTTGTTAGTTACTCTTCCACGGGTTATCTATGTAGTTTATTTTAGATGTTTTGATTTGTTGCTCTTTTGTTTTTGTATGGGCTTTAATGGTTTACTCCTTAGCCTTTGTGGTTATCAAGTTGTAATATTTGTACAGGGTAGGGTCCCCTCAACCCTCTTTTACATCTAATATAAAAAAGAACCAACCAAATTTTTTACTATCTTTTCATTTAATGACCTTTGGAATAGACTTGTAATTTTTGACAATTCTAAGCTAACCAAGAACCTATAAAGATTTTATAGAATGTGTTAATAACCTTATCACATATTATTATAGATAAATGTAGATCCATATGACTCAAAATATGAAAAATAAGGCTCCTAACAAAATAAATTTAAATCACACATGCACTAGGAGTTAAGAGCTAACCCCCTATGTTTTTTTAAGGTTTTAAAGATAAAATTAAAATTACCTTTTAAATCCATCCAACTACATCTTGTCCTTATTTAAAACTACAAATATTTATCTAACATCTCTTATAGTCCTCCACCTTAATTTGTCCATATAAATTAGAGAGAAGGAAGTGTGTTTTACCACCATATTCCTTGACAAAGATATTAAAAAATGGTTCATGGATGAGATAAGATTGCAATGACATACCTTAAAATTCTAGAGAATAGCTTTTTTCCTAATCATTCCAACTACATCAAAAAATTATCACTCACAATTCCACTAGAGATGTTTAACTGGAGTTTTAAATTGACTTTTAACAATCGTGGTTTCTTATTATAATAGAATAATTTGTTTTAGTTTCCTCTACTAGCCACCTTATAAGGATACATTTAAGCCTATGACACAACTAAAAATTTTCATGGTGACTTGGCGGTGAGATTTCCATACCCATCTAAATTCATTTCATTGAGCATTTTTGGCTCATGTTCTCTAATTTAGCTTGAGTATCAATTTGAATCTTTTCCTTCTTGGTATTTCCTCCTCTATTTAAACTAATATTTTTGAGGGTTTGATTTTTTAGGATGTAGATCCTAGCAATCTTACAGATTTCCTTATGGGTTTCTTGAACTCTTTATCATATGGTTTATTTTAGTCAAATTATACTTATCCTTTCTTCTAATCCCTAATTTTTTTGAATTGATTTTCTTTAACAACCAGATTGGTCAGTTTTGTTTTTGGGGTCTTCTTTATATTTTTTATTTAATTTCATGATTTTTGGAATTTTGGCATTAATTGAAACTAATTCCTCAACCAAAAGACTAGAAGGGAAAACTTAATATTGAGGAGAAACTGGGGTAGATGTTAGGTTAGACAAATTGCACTAGGATTCATTTTTACTATTTGACATGGATAGTTTGATATGCACTATAGCCATAAAAAATTGAGAGTGATTCCTCTAATAGGTCCATGCCTATATTTATTTTAAAATGATTTTTCTTTTCTATTGTTGATGTACATTTTCCTTACCACCAATTAAGGGATTTTTAAATTGATAATTTATGGGGGCTTTTCCCTGTTAAATACTCCAGAATTTTCCTTGGTTAATTGTATTAATGATCTGTTAGGAAAAAGATTATTCTTACGCCCTACATCTCAACATTGATGACATTTAAATAGAAAGCAATCATAATCTATATAATGTTTCTAACTTCCCAAGGTCATGTTGACCATTGGTTTTGATAATCTAGGATAACATCCCAAATTTTATTTATATAAGAAACTAAAGGTCATTATGGTCAAGACATCTATAATTAGAAAATGGAAACAAGCTAACACATTTATGTTTCCCTTTTTTCATCAATGATATTTCCGAATAGAAAATTAATTTTGTCTTCACTCTAGTAAGAGATATATAATGTAGAGTTTGGATTCATATATAATTGGGAATCATATACTATAGAAAGAAAGATAAAGTGGTTCACACAATGTAATGAAATTACTTAGATAGATCTAAATATCAACATCAATATAACTCTAAATAGAACAAAAATATATCAAAATATCACAATGTGAAAGTATAATGACTTATCCACTTCAAGGGGGAAACATCCAAGCCATATAATAAGAATCAAGTGCTCAATACGATGATCACTAAATCCTCTAGTAAATCCTAGATGATATACTATCTACTAAATCTTATATATACCCTACTATGTTATTCATAGTACCAAGGCTGACCTACTAAGCATATGAAAGCATAAATGAATGTGATATGCCACGATAAGAGATTATGTTAGCCATAATTTGGTCATCCATATTTGTAAATATGACCTATGATTAAGGGCATAACATGCCCATCTTATTTAAATAAACATTTTCCTTAATATTGGTAATCTCTGGATGTTGCTAACAAAATGCTTCATCTTCCCATGTTGCCTCTTCAATGTCCAAATTATTCTATTTGATTAGATACTTGGTGATGACCCTTATCCTTAACTTCTTAGTAAATGTCTATAGGATTCCTTTAGGCTCTAAGATGATATGTATCTCCTCGTCATTCTTTAGTAACATTGACTAATAATACACCTTCTATCCAATGACCTTCTTCAAGTAAAAACATGGAAAAATAGATGTATTTTATTTTAATGAGGAAGCTCCAAATTATATTCCACACTACCAAGTTTTTGAAACACTTAATAAGGTCCGTAGTGTTTGGGTGAATGTATATTATATTTTTTTTGTTGTTTCAAAGAGATTTCTTTATATGGATGCAATCATATAAAAAAAATTCTCCAACTTCAAATATTTTCTCACTAGAGTGTTGTTCATTTTGTTTCTTCATGAGGTTTTATTCCATTACCAAATTATCATTAAGACTAAAGAGAACCTCATGTTGGTTTTGAATGCGATCTTTAACTACTATTACTTTCAGTTAGAGCCTTAAGTTAGAGATGAGGGAAGGTTGATGGTAACCGTACAATGCCAAAAATAGGGATAGTTTGTATGAGGTATGGAATGAAGTGTTAAACCATCATTCTTCTAGTTGTAGCCATTTAACCCATCTCTCTTGCTTATCTAAAGAAAAGTATAATATATACCCTCCGTTATTTTTTACTACCTTATTTTTTCCATTAGATTGGGGATGCTATGATGAACTAAAATCTAGTTGATTACTTAAACATAAGAATAAATCAATCTAAAAATTACTAATAAATATATGAGCACAAACACTTACTATAATGTTGAGTGTTCCATGTAGCATTTTAACTATAACCATAATATATATTAAAACTATATGTGTTGTAAAGGGATGTGACAAGGCACAAAAATGAGCATATTTGGTGAGTCTATCCACAACCACCACAACTACAATTTTACATTCAAACTTTAACAATCCTGTGATGAAATCCATGGAAACCTCTACCCAACACTCATTAGGAATAGATAGAAACTATAAAAGGACTGAAAAATTAATAGTTTCTCCCTTATTACACTGAAACACCAAACATTCTACCACAAATTCTTGGACATCCCCATTCAATCCTTCCTAGAATAAATATTTCTTAATTTTGTGATAATTTTTTATGAACCCAAAATGACCATGTGCTGGAGAAACATGGAGCTCTGAGAGAACCTAATTTTTAATGGTAGAGTTCTTACATAAGTGTAATTTATCCTTATACCATAGTGTATCCCCCTTCCATATAATTTTTATCAAATTCTCAGATTATGTTTGAGATTTTGAATGAGAGTATGTTTCTATGTGTCATTTTTCCATTCTCATCTTTCCTGATCCACCCAATCTTCTTGTAATATGGACATGGCATATAACCATGCTTCTATGGACTCATCTCTTCTGGATAATTCAGTAGTTATCACATTTTATTTTCATTTCTTGTAAACAATTTCAAAATAGTATATCAACATCTTGGTGACCCATTTTTATTGTTCTTATGATCATATTTGTTGCTCAAAGAATTATTTCAAGATTTCATGATTTTTATTCACCATAAAGTGACTACTTATGAGATATATTCTCTATTGTTTGATTACATGAAGAGTAACCATCATTTCCTTATCATAAGTTGGTTTTGATAGGTTACTACATTTTAATTGATGAGTATAAAATTTCATGGTTCAACCATCTTACATAATTACTATGCTTATGCTACACACTGAAGCATCACATTCAATGATCAATGTTTTATAAAAATATAGGGTGGCTAGAACTAGATTGGTACACACGTCCTTCTTCATTGACTCAAATGCCTAGGTTGTTTCCTCATTCCAACAAAAACAATATTTATCCAATAATTTTATGACTGGTGTTTTAATACTATCATAATTATTTAGAAACATATGATAGTAACCCATAAGCCCTAATAATCCCATGAGGTTTTTGATGGTTTTAGGAATATTCCATTCCACCATGGCCTATATCTTATAGGGATATAATTTTACTCCTTTATGAGAAACAATATTCCCTAAGTATTCTACATCATTGACTCTAAAAACAAATATAGAGGGATTTAAAAAAGGTTTTTTTGTTTAAGAATGTCCAACACCTTTTTGACATGATAAAAATGTCCCCCTAGGTCTTATTGTAGATCAATGTATCATCAAATAACACCATGAAAAAAATTCTTAGAAATGGGTGAAATATTGAATTCATCAGACTCTGGAATCTATATGATGCATTTATAAAGCCAAAAGGCATTACTGTAAATTCATAATGGCCCTCATGAATAATAAACAATGTCTTATGAATATATTTATCACAAATTCTAATGTGATGATACACTAATTGAAAATATATTTAGGTAAAATAAACAACACCATGTATTTCATCTAATAAATATTCAATGGT
Source organism: Taxus chinensis (assembly GCA_019776745.2). Classification (NCBI taxonomy): domain Eukaryota; kingdom Viridiplantae; phylum Streptophyta; class Pinopsida; order Cupressales; family Taxaceae; genus Taxus; species Taxus chinensis. The sequence goes on along the minus strand of CM034149.1, from coordinate 465,380,264 downwards.
AGAAAAAAGGGCCTTATCTTTCATTGTCTATTTATTCAATTCCCAGTAGTCTAGAAACATGCATCAACCTTCATCATTTTTACATACCATCACCTCTGGAGAAGACTAAGAACTCGTAATATGGAGAATAATACCTACTTCCAACATCTCAAGTACCATTTTTAAAATCTCACTCTTCTAGAGAAAAGGGTACTGATAAATTCTAATATTGGGTGGTTGGATTCATGGTACTAGATAAATAGGATGATCATGATATTTTTTGGAAGGTACCCCTTTGTATATATTCCAAAAAATAACTGAGTGCTCATTAATAATTGTATGTAGATCTGATGGTATAATACCTTTTGATGGTTGAGATTCTAGTGAGAATATTTATACCACAAACCCATCTACACCCTTCTTAAACATTTTCTACATTTTGTGAGAATTGACCAATTGTGGATATTTTGATTTTATACCATATTACTCAAAATTCCTCCCTTTAGAATGAAACCACATGAATAAATCCTATAAGTTCATCTAAATAGTTACCAGAGTAGTAGGCCATTAGAACACTAACACAATGTTTACACTCCAATTAAAATGAAATACATGGGGATTTATAGCAAGCATATTAGATATATATCTTAATTTTATAGAATTTTCTTGAAAAACTTTACCTCCATCTCAACCATGACCTACAAATTTGGGGATTGATAAATAAATAAATTTCAGTATAAGGAAAAATCATTATTGATGAAGTTGCGAGTACTTAAAAATTCAATTAGTACTACCACCCTTTATTTCTTCATGAATAAAAAAACCGTGAGGGTTTATGGGGTGCTAATTCTTGAAATGGCATGGAAAGAGATAGTTGGTGAGATGTTTTAACATAGGCCTCAAGAACCTATTCCTCCTAACTAATGTAGGTGCATCCTTATGTAAATATACCAAAATTTTGGTTTTCATAGGTTTAGGACCTAATTTATACCAATAGGACATGTTTTTATGCCATTTACCCTTGTTCTATCCCCTCAAACCATTAAAAATAGATTTTCCCGCAAAAAATAGGAATTTAAAATTTTGAATTCTTGATAAAGGTTTATGTGCTTCTTGGGTCCTAAATCATGTGTATTTTACCATGTTAATTCAATGGATTCCTAGGGATACATAGATACATGTTTAAATATGTTTTATAACCTTATGTCTTATACCTACATGTGCCAACTCAAGAAAATCACCACCTTCTATTAATGAAACCAAGGGTATTTATGCTTCACAACTGAAAATTGAAACTAAAAGGAAATATAAGATCATTATCTCAAGAAAAAGTGGACATAAATAATGTGAGAGGGACATTTGTGAATGGAAGAGAAAAATTGATCATGAAAAAACTTCGAGACTTCTTGATATTTACTATCACAATCATACGATAGACTAGAAAAAAGTTTTAACTTATTTTCTTGTAAAACCAATTCCTGAAGCACAATTTAGGATGGTTAAGGGATTAATGAAAGTAATTATATGGTTTTATATATTACCATTTATAATTTATTTCAATTCTAGAATATTTTCATGCTTTTTCTATATTTTTCTTGAGTTATGGAGATTGTTATGAGTTTCCATGTCTTCCTTGGCATGTATGTATATTAATGGAATTATTAGAGTATTTTTAGAATTTTAAAGGTGTGATAAGATATAGTATAATTCCTTACATATATTTGGAGATAAAACTCATTGTCCTTGCACTAATATCGTCTATCTTAGTCCAAAAAACTATGGTTATTTCATTTTTTCCTATTACATAGGTGTTTAAAAACAATCTAAGAGAGTTGTATAAAATATAGGAATGAGCTGTAATGTGATTTTATTTCATTCCATGTAATTGATAATATAACACCACCAATACCTTTACTAATGTTCCATATCACATTGAAAACCTGATTTAGGGTTGTGAGTATTATTCATACCAATTGTATGAGGAAGGATTGACATCTCCAGTTATGTGTCCATCACTAACCAACTAGTTTCTTCTCATCTTATTCCTCATTATAACCCTTGATGTGGAATAATTGATTCTTAGAACATTTATGTCCCTTGCTCCATTTACTATCATAACTATAACAAAGACCATTTTCTCATTTCTCTTCAATTTTTTAGGAGTTAATTGAGTCAATTTTGGGAATTCATGGTGTTAAAATCAAACGCTCCTTACGATTATTGATACCCCCTAATTTTACCATATATATTTTCTCCACTTAATGATAAACTATCATGGATTTTTATATCAAACCTAGATTAAGAAGGTGAACATAAAGGTGGATGTTATCCTTGATTCCACCCAGGATGAGATCATTTATATGACCCTATAATATTTCATCTAATCATAGGGATAATTTTTTTAAATTTTGTATATAATCCTTGATTGTTCACGTCTATCGTAACATGGCTATCTAGATAAAATAACTATTTTTAACATAAATAAATTATTTCAGTTCCATATAAAAGAATTCCATTACCACCTTTTGTCTACTTAGGACTTGATGTAAAGAAAAAATTTAATACAATTTATTGATCTAGGTGATCATATCATTCTCATTGAACATCAAGATTTCCACTTTTGAAATAATGTTACACCATTTGGGTAGAAAATCTACCAATTTTTATAGAGGATCCACCATGGCTAGCGTGGTTTGAATATAAGTGTGCATTGCTTGAGGAACCCATGTAACTTGAATGGAATTTATTTCTAGACCTCAGGAGAGAGATCATATACAATAACTCCTTCCTTAATGGTTCAAATTCCTTTTTATTTCACACTTCATTGTTTGCAATCCATTGTTCAATTTTTCATCACTTCATCCTTTATTAAGTTTAGCATATTTTCAAACTTGACATGGACATTGTTCAACTTATCCTTTTTCCATGTCATGATGTTAGGTGACCATCTCTAATGCCCCTAAAGATGAAGATTCAAAATCCTTATCTTCCTTATTGGGATTCATTCCTGGAGTGGATTGAAAATTCCCTTAGCCTCTAGTTGATCTCCCTGTCATGATTCAAGGTTTGGGTTTGAATGATTTCACAACTTTAATTAAATAATACAAAAAAAATTCCCACTATTTTGGAGATATAGACAAATCTCAAAAATTAGGGTTTTAAAACCCAATTATGGCCCAAATCAAAGCTCTAATACAAATTATAATGAAATTACTTAGATAGATCTGAATCTCAGCAATAATATAATTCCAAATAACACAAAAACATATAGAAAGATAAAAATATGCAAGTATAATGATTAGGGGTTTTGAACCCCATTATGTCCCAAATCGAAGCTCTGATACAAATTGTAATGAAATTACTTAGATAGATCTAAATCTAAGCAACAATATAATTCCAAATAACACAAAATAAATATCCCAATATACAAGTATAATGACTTGGCCACTTCAAGGTGGAATCCTAAAAAATAGATAATAAGAATCAAGTTCTCAATATGATGGTCATTTACTAGCTAATAACTCTTATATATACCCTACTATGCTATTTAAAACACCAAAGATAACCTACTAAGCATATTAAATCATACACAAATTTTTTATGCCATGATAAGAGATTATTTTCACCACAAGTCAACCATCCATATCCTGATATATGACCTAGGATTAAAGACATAACACACATGGATAAATTTAGATTGCAACATTGGGGAAACCTCATATTGGTAACTATATAGGATAACCATATGGAAATAATATAAATATTATGAAGTGAATGTTGAATCTATCATTTAATGCGAAAGGTCCAATGTGCTTCACATTCTATGAATTATTTCATAGAGGTCAACATATCAAAATTTAGTTCACTCTCTAGTGTAATTATTAATAATACTTGGTAGTAACTTGCAAGTTTCATAGAAAAATTTATCATTCAAAAAGTGACCTCCATCATAAGGAGTGTATTTATTTTTTGGGATATTTATTTGTAAAATTATTTTATATGTAAAAAATTTAGGAGTGGGAAAATCAAGAATGTTGGCTCATGTGGTTCCAAGTGAAATAACAAGCAACTTTGCAATAAATTATTACATTAATTCACTATGAATTAATAAATGTAATTTCATATGAGTATGTTAAATTAATAGGATATAATAAATATTAAATGTCAAAAAACTCTATCTAAGTGAAGAAAATTCAAGTGAGTAAAACAAGCTAGAGTTTTGTGGGTTAAAATAAACTTTAAGTGGTTGGTTGAAATTAATTAATTCTAATTGGGATTAATCAAGTGAAAAATTTACAAATGTAATAAACAATATAATGAGTACCCGAAATAAAATAAAGAATGTGGGAAAACTATACTAAGGGAAAGTTAGATCTTATTCAAAAACTAGTTTTCTCAGACAACTTTGAGTGGGAAAATGTCTACATAAGGCATAATATTAATTGTACAAGGGTTGGTTCTTCTTCTCTGAGTCTTGTGAGAGAACTTGCTACAATTTTTTGTGGTGAATGTACCAATGTGTAGTGATCTTCATAGAAAAATTAAATTATTAAAATATTTTATACATTATACGTGTGTAGAATATGGACTTTGCAAGGTTTATATTATGAACTCTTGTGAATGAAGTTTGTACTAAATACATGTACTCATATTCAAGGGGAGACTTTGTACTTCTAAATAATCTCTCGTTCCTAATATGTTGTTGTTCCCATTTCAATGTTCACTTGAGAAGAAGGTTTTCCCATTTATTTTTATTGTTTATGAGTTATCCAAGTGGATCTTCATGTTTATTATGTTGTGGATTTTTAATTTTTCTCCTCTTTCCTCCATTTCCCCTCTATTCTCCATCATTCATTTTTTGTTTCTTTTGTATTTCTTAGGTAAAAGTACCCAAAAAATAAAATAAAATATCCAATCACACAGGAGAATTTGTCTCTTAAATAAAAAAAATCACCCATTCCATGGTAATTTATTGAATGTTGCATGTTTACACCTATACTTGTTGGGAATTTCAACGAGATAAATGAAGAAAATACAGTGATATAAACCATTTTTGGTGACTCTAATGGGGAAAACGTTTTTTTTTCATTAGATTTCTCATATTTCAAGGAATCTCCCCTAAAATGGGTGCCAAAAAATCCACTAGATCAAAATACTTGGTTTTTATCCATTTTTTATTCATGTTATGACATTTGTTTTACCTATCTTATGGGTAAACTATTATGGTCCTTTATCTTAGAGCCAATACAATGAAGTGACAATGAACATGGTAAAACTAACGAAACAAATCATATATGAATTGCATTGAGAAGAAAAAGACAAACTCAAAATACATCATGAATGAATATGTGAAGGATATTAAATCTATGAAGTTATTTGAACTATATAAATTAAAATTTGATACATTGTGAGATGAATTCAAAGAGGATCCTAATCTTGTGATAAAATAAACCATATAAAATTTGTAGTGAGCCTGATTTGTGATAAAAACATGAGTAATCTAGAGCCCGGAGATCATTTTAGGTATGTATGTGGAACTTGTAATTCTATAAAATAAAAACATGTTGAAATAAGGTGGTAATGGTGTTAAAATGGTATGTCTTTCAACTTCATTATAACTATTAACTGAATATAGCCTGAATTTGTGAATTCAATAACAATTTTTTATGGGACCTTTAGAAAGAGCTGAGAAAAAGAGTCTCAAGTTCTGAGTTGGTAGTCTAAGGTTTTTGAGGCGAGGAAAATGAATTCAATACAAATGGATACTAATTGATGATAAGATCTATAAGATCCTAAGAAACTTAGTTAAAATTGAATCCCTAAAATGATGATGATGAAACTCAACACTGTGAAAATAATGTAGTGATAATGAAATGGTGAGGAAATATTATAAGTGAATGTATTTATGTTAAATATCACGTAGGTTTGTAGTTGAATATCTACCCAAACTATTTGTCAACTGTGAGGGCTTCCCATTTACCATTTTAGTCCTTTGGCTTTAGGATAATACAATGAAGTGAGAGTGGGTGTGATAAAAATTATGAGATAATTATACAAGAGTTACATTGAATATTGGAGGACAATCCAAAATTCACCATGCATGAATTTTTGAAGTATAATAAAGAAATGAAGAAATTTTAACTCTATGATTAAAGTTTGATACATTGTGATATGAATTTAAAGACACACAATGAGATAATTCAAAGAGTATCTCGATTTTTTGATAAAATATGAATTGGTGAAAATAGATAGAAGATCCTGAGAAATATAGTAAAACTTGAATCTCTATAATTACAATGATGAGACTCATCACATTGAAAATAATCTAGTGATAGTCAAATGGTGTGGCAACATTATAAGCGAACACATTTATTTGTGAAAACCGTTGGTCCTAAATATCAATTAGGTTCATATTTGACTAGCTTCCTAGACTATATGCCAACTTTGAGGGATGTCTATCAATTGTGAACTAGCCCAAAATTGCTACAACATTGTCTTATGACCATCCTTTTCTAGTCAAGTTTAAACCTCTAGTTAATGCTTCATAGTGCTCATGGCTTACCATTTGGGTGTACGTTTAATTTTGAAAGTATATGACACATTTTTTTAGAGAGATTTAACATCCAAATGTAAAAATGGTAATAGTGTAATATGTTGCTATCTTTTTAGGTATAACAATAGTATATTTTTAGCTTTTTGTAAAAATGGTGACGATGACATGATTGGGAAACCTAAATTATACAAATTTTCATGATAGGTAGGTTTTTACCATTAATGAATTAGATAATGTATTGATGTAGTTGGTATGAATAATGAAATTCAAAGGATGGACAACAAGATAGTATATTGAGAAAAAATTTAAGTTTGATGTAAAAATGGTGTCATGTGAGTTACAATACATGAGTTATTGGAAGATTAATAAGCATCAAGGCATGAAATGTAGAATTCCTTATAGATCTAGGAAGATAAATTTTAGCAAGAACAAAAGAAAAAAAATACAACTATAGCTTCATAGATCAATCAGAAAGAAAAAAAAAAAACTTTGCAGATAAAAAAATAAAAAACAGAGAAGTGGTAGAAAAAAGGAGCATTCAACAGATACTCATCATATTAAATTTTTCACATATTATAAATTACAATATACTATATATTAAAAAGAAGTCACCATATGAAGAATGAAAAATAAGGTGAAGACTAAAGTTAATAGCCTTGATTGAGTAGAAGGAATGGATCTTAACTAAGATGAAAGTAGTGATCCAAAATTTGTGCCAGGTGAACTAAAGTCTAGTTAGTTGGAATTAACCACCAACACCCCCTCTTAATTCTAAGGAGAAAATAAAATCCTAAAGAAAATAATGAGGAAAGAGGAAAAACCCTATGGGAACAAAACCCCCCATTAAACTTAACTATGGAGAAAAAGGCCTATAGAGGAAGAAAAGATGGGTTTTAGCATCAAGGCCATTTTAGGTACCCATTTACATATAAAATTCCCTCAAAAATATAGAGAGAATATAAAAAAGGATTATATGAATATCCCCATAGTGAAAGAGTTCTCATGCCAATGATGAACACCTAAAGAAAAAATATGATCCACTACCTAAAAAAAAAATTTCTCCCCTTAGGAAGAAATTGATCCACTGGTGATTGGAGAAGGCAATTCCAAAATATGGGTGATACTGGAATCCAAATCTAGATGATGTGTGCCTTAGAAAACTACTCACATGTCCACATGTCAGAAAAAAATGATGGCAATCTAAGATCTTGTGAAGATTAATCTCGAGCAAGTTGCAAAGGTGAAGAATATGGTGGGCCAACAATGTTTATGTAGTTGTCATCAAAGAGGAGAGATAACCTCTCAAATGTTTCCTCCAAGTCTAGAATACAAGTCTTCATAAACAAGTGTGAAACTCCTGTCAAGAGATCATCCTAAAAAGATGAACCATGAAGAATATGGATGCCCTACTGCAAGAATCCATTAGAATATTTCAAAGAAGAAACACAAAACTTATAAGTAGCAACAAATGCAAGGAAAAAATATTGGTCCTTAAAGAGAAGACTTATGTCTTAAATAGTGTCATTTAGATATGAAATTAGGGATTCTACAAACAAAAAATTAATTTTTGGTATAAATTGTTCCTAATTAACTAAATCCAAAAGACATAAATTATTCCATTGTAAATAATCACTAGAGGCTATTGAAGAAGCATATCTAGAATCTATATCTGTAACATGTGTTGTTAATGAGGAATCAATAATTTTATCATCCATACAAGATGTGTCCACATTAGATGAGGCAAAATAAGTCTCAATATCATCAATGACCTAGTTCTCTAAAGAAATATCAATTTTAGATGAAGATTCAATGTCTACATACAACTGTCGGATGGTAGTCCAAGTAGTGAAAGGGCACTCAGTGTTCTTTATGTGATGTAGAGTATCCTTAGAAATAGTAAGACATATTAGTCCATAGATAATGGCATTATTATTAATCCATGCATTCTTTTCATCAAGGTCACTTGGATTAGGAATGCATCCAAGGAAATAGGGCAGTAAATTCTACTCAAGGCAGTGATTCTTTATCCCTTGTTTGCAAGAAAAATAGTTCTCTGAAGCTATCCTAACAACAAAATGATGAAAATTGTGTTTAAGAGACATGATTAACCCCTTGTAAATGGAACTTTATCTCAATTTAAGATTACAAAGCATGTATAATCCCCCAATAATTAATTCAAAAAAATCATAAAAAAGAAACCTATCCTTCACATGCAAAATAAGTGGATGATGGTTGTACTTCAAATAGAGTCTAAAAACTCCAAATCATGTCTTTATATTCCACCAGCATGCATAGGATATAAGGATATATGAGAAAAATCTTCTTGAAATTTTTAAGCATAGACCTATCAAATATAAACAACAACATGCAATTTATAGAAAAAATGTTCACCATCCTGGTATGAAACTATATCCAACAAATCTCTGATACCATGTAGAATTCCTTACAGATCTAGGATAATAAATTTTATCAAGCACAAAAGAACAAATTTTTAGCTATATCTTCATAGATCAACTAGAAAGAAAAATAGAGTAGCTAGAGAAAAATGAATCATTCAAAAAATAATCATCATATTAACTTTCTCAAAGATTAGAAATTATAATATACTATATATTAGAAATAAGTCACCGTATGAAGAACAAAAAATACGGTGAAGATTGAAGTTAACATCCTTGATTGAGAAAAATGAAGGGATATTAATTGATATGAAATCAGTGATCCATAATCTAAGCTAGGTGTATTGAAGTGTGGTTAGTTGGAATTAAGCACTAACATGTGACCTTCGGTGATAATAATGAAGTTATATTGAGTGGAGGAGTCCAATGATAACTATGAGTTGAATCAAGAACATTGAATAAAGATGAAAGTGATGAAAGTAGAAGAAAACCAAAATGGAGCTTGGTTTAAAACACACTAATTATGTGCAAGTCATTTCAAAAGAAATGTCATAGATACAGGTGATGAAACAATCTCCATGATCTCAAGGAAGATATTCATTTTCTTTTTTGAATTCATTTCCTCGATGGCCAAAAATAGTTAAACAACACAAAGAGTGGGGTTGATGATGTGATCAACATTGGTGATTGGTACGTGAGATGAGGCATGAGATGGAAGAATAGCGAGACAAGTTTCAAATCAGTGCACAATGAAATTGTGTACCTATCATTCATTGATGCTCATGTACTCCGAACTCAAATAAAACTTATTAAATTCACAATAAGTGTTTAAATCAATTCCTTTTAAATTAATCAATGTAATAAAATGTATTTAAAGTCAAGTTAGGTGAAAGAAAAGTCTAATGGGTAAAAAAATAGAGTTCTGTGGGCCCACATCAATTTTAAGTGGTTAATTTGAAACTAATTAATTATTTTTGAAATTAATCAATATTATCAAGTGTAAAAGTGACAAATGTATATAACACAATGTACTTAGCCCTTCACTAAAATAAATTCAAATGTGGGAAAACTCTACTTACATAAAATTAGGAAGTAAGTGAAGTTAAGTTAAAATGTAGTTAATTATTTCGATTGGGAAAATGTTTACATAACTAATAATTATTCATTGTATAAGTATATATAATTCTCCTCTCATTATTCATAGATAACTTGCTACAATTTTTCATGTAATGAACTTTTCCAAAACAATTAATGAATTATGAGAAAAAGTGTGAGATGTATATAACATCTTATAAAATTGTAATATTATTTGATCATGAACTATGTGATATTATTTGTATATTTAAAAACTATTAAAATATTATATTCATTTTGTATGTAAAATTCAAGCTTTGCAAGATCTATATTAAGAACACTTGTTAAAGGAAATTTGTGCCAAATATAAGAACTTGAATTTAAGAGAAAAAATGTACCTATAAATAATATCTTGATCCTATTATATTGTTTCTCCCATTTCTATTTAATTTGAGAAGAAGGGTTTTTCATTTATTTCAATCTTTTATGAGTTACATAAGTAGTTTTACGTGTTTACTCCATTGTTTATTTATCATATTTCATGTCTTTCTTCCATTTCCCTTCTAGTTTATATCGTTATGTTCTCCTTTTTGTTTCCTTTGTAATTTATGGTTGAAAATACTAAGAAACAATAAAAACCCTCTTAACATATAAGGGAACCACCCCTACTCATTATCTTAATTAGGGTTTGGTGTCAAAGGCCAATCAGTTATAGGTACTACTAATAAAGCAACCCATCCAATCCATAAGTTTCCTAAAGAAAAAAGAGTTTTCGATAGTAAGTCTAGTCATAAGAAGAGAATATGTAACTTACTTCCCCCAGATGTGTAAGGGTTACTATTACATGTCTCCTCTACACTACGGGCATTCAAAAATTTCTATTTTGCTTCCTTTGACTTTGTAAGCCTTTTTATTACCACAACATTTGTGTAATGTTTACATTATTTCACTCATTTTCACACTTCTTCCTCTCCTTTTTATAACACTCCTTTTTCTCCTTATCCCATTCCATTTTTTCAAAACCCATACGGAAAAACTTGAAATTTTTACCCGTATCAAAAAAATGAATTTTTTAATTTGGAAAAATTTACCACCTTTAAAAATAATGATAAAAATATTTATTCCTACGAAAGGCCATAAATGGCCTATAGTATCATGAAAAATAAAATATGAATAAAGGAAAAGAGATTACAAAATTCACTCCAATAAAACAAAAATAAAAGAACAAGTAACAAATAAAAATTTTCTTGTCCTTTGCCATTATTATCATTATTAGGTCCCTTCCTACTCAATATTGAAGAATAAACAAGTTGAATAAAAGAAAAAATTATTTGGGTACCAAAAATTGACTAATCAGTCATTCTAGTGAAATATTAGTAAAGATTAAACATCTCTTGAAATAAAAGAGACAAGCATATCTAGTATTAATAATCCATGAAGTGCTTGAGAGACTTATAAAAGTCTCTAAATAGGTCAAACAATTGTCCTTTGATATCATAATAAGAAAAATTAAAAATAAAATGGTCCCCAATTTCAAGCTCCAAATAAAAAATATGAAAAATATGATGTTCTTGAGGGATATGGTTCTTTTCCTCAACGCAAAGGTGATGTGAAAAAACTTTGAATTGGGTTAAGAGAACCCTCATACTAAAATATAATTATATCTATATGTAGCATAGATGTTGGATGAGCCCATCCTAAAAATGAATAAGATATGTGCTAAAATAATGTTGAAGCTTTAAGGAAAGAGGTTGTCAAGGCTCAATCCAATTGGATTAAAGGTAGGATCTATAGATCTCATCTCTAATACACCTATTTATCTCCCTTTTGGGAACATCATCTACATCAATTATAAAATTATGTGGAGTTATAATATTTATGTCAATACCTACAACGCTCATAAGAGAGGAAACCTTAGTTGACTAACAAATTTTCATCCCATCTTGTACTAGCTACATAGATGTTTTGAATGCTTGAGATGTGTACTTGAATAAATAAACTATAAATTTGGACAGTTATCAAATAATGTGTATTATATTCACCACTTTAAAGATCATAATAGTAATAAGTTGTGTTCCACCAAATTCAACAAGAAATATGTCATGAGGAAATGATCTTTTTGTATAGAGGTGATTAAATAACATGTAGGCAAGTACCCTTTTAATTTTAATTTTATCAGTTTTCCTAAGGTAAGGCCACCACATTTCATCCCCATAAAGAAGAGCAGGTGTATCAAGTGATTGAAAGACATAAATAATTATTTGGGTATCCTAGAACTGAAGTTGAAAACACTATTAACCAAAAGTGATGAGGGAAGCATGCCATTTTCTTAATCTAGACTCAATATTTGGTGAAAATATAAAGTATGACTATAAAAAGTACTCCAAGATATATGTACAAATAGAAAATATCAACCCTTTGACCTTTATTACAAAGAAAACATGTTTGATGATATGATTTTTAGTATTAAAAACCATAACTTTTATTTTTTCAAGATTTCCCTAAACACTACATGTATACAAAAAATTGATGATAAAATAATTAGTTTTCTCTAAATACCTTATTTTGAGTGAGAAATCAAAATGATGTAGTATCCAGATAAAATAAATACAATACAAACTTTATATAACATACAACCATAAATGCCTATATAATTTGAAATGAGTTCATCAAACTCATTTATGTATAAACAAAAAATTATAGGAGAGAGGAAAACCTTGCTAAACCCCAATGGTGCTTCATATATCCATTGTCTCCCAACCCTTGTGTGCACTCGACCAATGATAAAATTATAACATTCCATAACTATAGATATAACAAATTCAGAAAGATCCAAATCCTTGATCTTATGATTGAGTCGGTGGCAAGGAACAATTTTAAAAGAGTTATGAAAGTATACAAAGAAACAATTACCTTACACATTTTAATCCTAGCTTGTTCAATTATAAAGTTCAAAGTAAAAATAGGATCACTGGTGTGGGGATTATTCCTAGCACCAACATGTCTCTTAATCTTAATCTTTTTAGTTTATGCCCATAGAGAGATATGGATGTCCAACGCATAATTTGGAATATATTTTTTCATGTATGTGGAAAATCATGAAGTTTATATAATTATTAGAATCATTTTTGTCTCCATGTTTGTGAATTGGGTGGATGATGTGGTTTTTCAAGGATGGAGGAAAGCCACATAATACGATTTAGTAGAAAAGATTAAGTAGGTAAATAGCTAAGAACTTTGGTTCATGCTCAAATAATTTATCTTTAATACTATCCAAATATTGAAAATTACTAGAATTGAGTTTAAGGATGACACGAAGGCCAAATATATTAGTAAGGAAGTGAAAATGAATAGGCTCGAGGTTAAAATATATGAAAGGTTAGTTAGGCACACTGTAAAGGCTAGATGCATAGTCAAATCTAGTAGGAAGTTCATATATAACAAAAATAGTCTTATTAGGAAGAAATACATTCTGAAAAGGTTTAGGTGTGAAATTAAGTTGATGGAGAATGGATTTACACTTCTTTTCTATATAGGTCTTGTTTTTTCCTCCAAGCATTCTCCTACGATGTTTTCACATATGATTATATTTTTAAGGATTATTAGTAACAACAAACTTGGTTAGCCTATGAATATTTATACAATTGGAGTCAAACCAAGATAACATGGACAATGGGAAATAGTATGGATAATATGGGTTGAATGGGAAACAACCTATAAAGTTAAAGAAAATATGGCTCCGGTGAAGAAAATAGCATGCTTAACTAGGTTATGGATAACATAGGATGAAAAGAGTATAGTTCTGAGGATATTAGTGTAATATTCATCATAATGGTGGTCAAAAGGGATAAAGGTAGTCTATTTGATTTTATAAATGTTTAAAACCATAGGAGGAGAGATGAGAGAGTGCATAAAATATTTTTCATAATGGTCAGAAGGACGTGGAGGAAAAGATGAAACATGAAGGTATAGTATTTATAACAAAAGAAACATATTAAAAGTATAGTCCATAATTAAAGAACCACCAAGAAATGGGAAACAAGTGAAACCACTAGAGCATAGAAACTAAATAAAACATTTGAGTATAATTAAACCATGTGAATTCTCAGAACTAATCACGTACCTCCTATATGAGGATATTTTCCAATTCATATAATTGTGTTAAAGACATTCATTTTGTATGTCCATCAATTAAAAAGAAAGGATATGAATAGATGTCATATCTAGTAAACTGTATGAAACCAATTTGAGAATTTAAGTCATCAAATAATAGGATATCACAAAGGGATGAGGATATTTTATTTCAGGTTGTAGATTTGCAGATAGAGAGTCACTTGTGTTTAAAATTCCAAATGGTGAAGAGTGTAGGGAGAATAACAATCACCAAAGAAAATTTTCTTATAAGGAGCTCTTCTCAATGACACTCATAATAATATATTATGGAAATCCTTACCATCTATTTGGATGAAATATTCCAAATGATCTCTATATAGGCATGCGATTCTCCTAGATCCCAAGGAACAAATATGGTGTGTTAACCTATGAAACAATATCCAAGAGAAGACAAAAAAATTAAGTAGTGGGTTTTCATCTACCTCACAAGTTTTTGTGAAGAATATCATATATATATTTTTATTACATGCTCAATAGACCCTAGTGAAAATAATATATAACGTCTACAATTGTATACAAAAACTGAAAGAGATTGTTGGGGATACATAATATGGCATCAGGAAAAATTCAAGATGACGGAGGAGGCCATGATTTAGACTAACTAAAGGATGAGTGTCCATAATCCATGATATTTCATTTCAACTTATTTCACATTTTTCTTGCTTCCTATCTTCAATCATATTTAGTTTGTTGTCTTTCATTTCTTCACATTGAATTTGTGTGAGGAAATCATCTATATAAATCTTATTAGTAAGGATGAAAATAAAATTTTGGACCAAAGTGTTATCCAAAATTTACTCCCTACGTTAAATTTGGATAACTTATCTTTTGAATAGAATTAGCCATTTTTGGGGGGCAAAGTACGTTCAAAAGGTCTTTAAGTTCCACATTTCAAAAGCATTGGTCATTGGTATTTGAAAACCCACAGTGAATATTATTAAAAGCATTGGTAGGTTATATTAAAAATACTATATATGTCTCAGCACCCATCAAATGAGCTACACCTGAAAAACATCCAATAACCTACAGTAAGTCAATGGAGGCCACAAAAAATAAATAAATGGTCAAAGAGAGGCCCATATGGTGGGATTTTTAATATCTTCAAATCCATTTGGGTTTGTGGACCTCAAACTCATGGAATAAACCAAGGTTGATAATATTTTGGGTCCACAGCAGGGAATAAAAGGTCAATGAAGGTCAAAGGAAACATGGCGGAGTTAGGGGTTGATAGGTTACACGATATCAATGGTCAAGGTAGGGGACACATGTTTCCATTCCAGAGAAATTTAATTCACATCCATTTCATAGACTTCAAGTCCCTAGAATAAACGACAATGGATAATGTTTTCGGGTCTAAGCTATAGCCAAGTCAACAAGTCAGCGAGGTGTTCCTAATAGAAAAAGGTGACATGTGACAACATTTTGATAAGGCAAAAAATTTCTAAGTCCTCCAAAGAGAAAATTTATGATGTGAAGGTGCAACCAATGAAAGGAAAACATGTGCCATACATCGATATTTTCTATTGGTCAATGCTTCATAGTAGTAAGAGGGATCCATAAAATAGAATAACATGTGAAGAAAATATGGATATTTTCTATTGGATCATGCTTCGTAGTTGTCATTCAAGAGATATAAAAATTTTAAAAATTGGAGAAGCATGGTATTTTTAAATTGGCTTGCATTTCTCAATGCGTAAAACCTTTGCATAATCCAAAGAAAAGAAAGGGAGTAAGGCCTGATATACGAACCAATGAAGTACCCACACATGGAAAGGAAAAATAAATGCACACGTAATCAAAGGAAATCCCCCAAGTAAATTAAATGCTGCCACTTGTTATTCTCTCACTCATCCTGACATGTATAACTTCAAATGCTCATATATTTTGATTCTCTGCTCTAAATTTTACATAATCCATCTTGTTGGAAAGATCTACTTGAGCTCTTCAATTGGGTATAGTTAGAATAATATATTAATAGATTTTGATGGCATAATGGAGAAAAACATCTTCAGCATTAATACGCAACTCCAAGTACCTAAAAAACTATGTTTTGGCGAGATATGATGCCTTGGATTCTTCAACAAGAAAACTAGCACAGGGAATGGGCTTGACAAGGTGCCCATCACTGTTTCTAGAGTTTTAATGCATTTTGTTGGTGGATGAAGAGTGAAATTTGAGTTTCCCTCTAATTTCCCACTTCTCTCTCCCCTCGATTCTATATATTGTAAGAAACTTTTCATTTTTAATGTTAGACATTCGGGTAATGCTTGTGTGTGCTTTCTAAGTATTTCATATGTATGTATGAGCTACAAGCATCAAATTTGAGCTTTTGTATCATGAACCTTTCCTCTCACCTCCATTGTAATGAAATATGCATCCTTTAATGAAATAAAATACTTGTTTTGTGGATACTTTTGGCCCTAGTTATGTTTTATTAACTTTTCATTTCATTTGCAGGTATTTTTGTACATCTTATATTCTCCTTACAGGTTCAAATCAATTGTGCTTCATGGATATAGGGGTTTCAAGGTTGTATTAGAATGTGTCACTTATTTTTTCACTATATGTTACCATTTTCCCTCATTTGAGATCATCTCTCTAGACTTTTATTAGTGTTATCAACTCTATTAACTTAGGATTTCCCATTTTTATACACTTCTCTCTCTCCCTGGTCCCTTGGATTGTTAGAATAGGAGTAGATAATTGCATTTTATTCATTAGGAGTATCTTAGCATTAGAATTAGGTAAAGGAACAAAAATTCTATGGAGGTTGATCTAATTTATGCAAGTCCCACACTTGTGAGATCATCCCATGTTAGCTAAAAAGTAGGGATCTATATTAGACAAATTCTAGGGTGTTACTTTTCTGACATAACAGTTTTGACATGCCCGGTGGGACTATAGAATTTAATATTTCCAATTTTTATAAGTTTGGGTGTGTATCTTGGTAAAATTTTAGCCTTTGGAGGCTCTGTAACAACACATCTAGTGACTCCAAACATTAAATTAAATGGTTTTAGCATCCAAAGTGCCTTAAGTTCACTAGAAGACTTCAAACAAGGTTTACAACAACAAAAGGAGTTTTTGAGTAACTGTAACTATCACCTAGAAGGATAAGAAGAGGAAAATTGGTTAAAAGGCCACCTTCACCACCAAATAGGACTTAGTACACACCACCTTCTAGTAGGCATTTCTTGTAGCCTACTAGAGTTCTCAGACCTATCTTAATGGCACAACAAGGAAATCGACCATTTGTAAAATTTATTGGTAGTAGTCCTTTTGATCTTAATACCACTCATGACATTCTAGTATATGCACTAAAGAGTATCCCTTTCTTAACTAGTGAAAACCGTACCACCCTAGATGACCATATGTTGGTATCCAAATTGATTCTCCTTTGCAAGCTGAGCATCATCATAGATTTAAAAAGAAGCCTAGATACAGATAAATCATCATGTATGTCGTTTTGTAGCTGGGAATGTGATTCAACTGCCTCTTTGTCACTCAGATGTTTGAGAAATGGATAGCACCTTAAAAAGGATTTGATCTATCCTCACTACTTTAAGTTGTGCCTTTTAACCAGGGTGAGAGGACCCATTTTGTAACCTTTGTTGGTGAAGGAGAATGTAGATATCCTTCTTTGCAAAAATTTGAATGGAAACCTTGAGAAAATATGATCAATGCACCACAATTTAACTCTCACGAGTTGTCACATCTAAAGAATGGTGATATTTTCTAAAAAAGGTTAAGGTTAGTAAAGAAATTATGGAATCTTGATTGCTTCTATATATTTTGGCAATAGAATTTATTCATTTGTGGACATACAGGGAAAAAAAGGGTAGTTCAGGTAGGATTCATTGTTTTTGAATAAATTTTTGTGGGAGATTAAGTAGGATAAACTTGATTTTTCTAGGTCTTTGAGAACCTTCACAACAATTGGAAAAATAAATGGCATAATGCTTCATAATAGCTAAAATTTTCCTTCAACTAGAAGGTGTGCATCAATGGAGGCCCATATTTGCACAGTTTCACACAATATCCAAGAATTTAACATGAAGGATCAAGTTAAAAGGCTCAATTAAACATTATCAATCTCTCATTCATCACGTCTAAGATACACTCAAAGACTTACGAACAAACTCTATCAACAAATGAGAGTAAAGTGATTTTAAATTGTTTATTTCATTACCAGATGAAGGATTTTCTCATAATTAAATTACAAATGCCACTAAACCATCAAAGGGATGTGATCTTGTGTGATTTAGAGAGATTATAATATAAGATTGCAATAGGAACAAGAAATACTATTTGTAGACATTTTGAAATAAAGCAGACACAAATTTTCCCAAGATTAACATAGATTAATTCAAAGTTGATTAGATTCATCAGCAGGGGAAGGTTTCTTGAACAATCTTAGAGCTTGTAAATGTTGTTACACTTGCAACTAACTTGACATGATCGAATCTAAAACATAAGAGATTAACAATTTTCTTAGATGGTCTCTCATAACGATGGTATTTCTAAAATTTTCTCGTAAGAATTCAACCCCCAACCACTTGCATGAATAATTCATGCCCTTTATAGCACTCATTTACATTAAAGGTTTTCCCCCAAACAAAGAATATTCGAGGAACCTTTGTTTGTTACATATTTGATCATGATTTCTAGAAAGTGATTTTTAACAAACTTACAACAAAAAGTTGCTAGGTGTTCAAAAGGTGAATCATTTCAGATATTTCTATCATTGTTGTAACTTGGGTATCCAATCATCTCCTCTGGAAACATGCTTTTCATCCTTTGCACCTATATCTTCCTTCTCCTCATTCTTTCCTCTACAATTTGCTCTACTAGATCTAGTAATTCATTTTCTACAAGTGCTCGAGTAACTCTCTTTCAAAATATCAACTCTTACATTTCCTTGGATTCACAAATTTGAGCTCCACAACACTTCAATCACACTTTGTTGATAGAAATGACAAGAAATAATTTAGATTCACCATGAAAAATGATGCGTATTTGCATCCC
This sequence comes from Taxus chinensis, assembly GCA_019776745.2. Taxonomy (NCBI): domain Eukaryota; kingdom Viridiplantae; phylum Streptophyta; class Pinopsida; order Cupressales; family Taxaceae; genus Taxus; species Taxus chinensis. The sequence continues at coordinate 465,361,064 of CM034149.1, read as the reverse complement.
TTGAAGTCGTGGAATGTTAATGGTGGCAAAACCAAATGCATCGCGCTATAACCATTGATTTTTCCTTTTCACGAATTTAAATTAGAGTCATCCACATGGAAGATTAGAGCCAAAATAGGCCTGGGGTTGCCTTTTGCATTTTATGACTTTAAGAGAAAATGCATAATTTTCACATTTTTCCCTACCCCTCTGCCTTCAAAATACGTGCTCGACATGTGGCTTAATCTAGGCCTTTGATTTAGTCATAGCTCATTTCTACAATTTTACCCTTTTTAACAAAAAGGAAAAATTTCCAATTTTCCTCCGGTGACCCGCTTCCCCACCTTTAAATTTTCAATGCAGACTTCATTTGTTTCCTGGCGGGGCCACGCTTCACTTTAATACTTTATCCCTTTTTCATAATAAAGAAAATAGTTTCAAAATGCCCCGACAACCTACCTCTCTACTTCTAACTTTTGATGTGGGCCCTAGCGGAGTTGTGGGTTATTTCATAAATTTTCTCCTTCATGCAAAGACGTAAAAAAATTCAAAATGTTCCACCGCCTCGCTTCCCCACTTGTAACATGAAAAAATTCCACGTGTCCTTCTTTGGGGTCAAAGTAATATTTTTTCCCTACCACTTTATATTTATTGATTAACCAATTAGATGCTAACAGGGCCGTGGGGCCAATTTGGTATTTTTTTAAAAATGAGACAAAAGTGGAAAATTTCACCAAAAAGACCTATCAGACTGCATCGAATCAGAAAGGACCACGTTTTCACAGATGTTAGAGATAAATTTTGACAGAGAAAACATGTTTGTTGAATAGTAAGATGGAGGGGAACTTCACCATTTACACCTAGAATTGTATATTTCTTTAAGGACAAACAATTTGTAAATAATTCATGGTTCAACAGCAATCCATGACCATAGAGAAGGATTGACAATAACACCTTGGCAAAGATAAAAATTGTACGCATCCACTCGGGGAGATAGAAAAAAATTCAAACCGTGCAGGCTGAGACATTTTTGAACAAACAGGGTGAGATTAAATTGAGCACCAACATCGGCTCTAACTCGGGGATGAGCACTCCCTGCAAGTTCCATAAGAACAATAGAGTAGACCATGTGCCAAAAATATATTGGGAAATGGAGTCAAAGAACAAGCTTGTAGAGAAGAATAACATAACCAAATACCTAAAGATGAACTAAGAAACCAACAAAAACTAGTCACCAGGGACCAAGACGAACCAAAACAGAAAAACATGAAAGCAGAATGAAACCAATAGACTATACACTATACAATGGTGTGCACCCTAATTCAAAGAAAATAATCAAGGAAAATTTTCAAGTGCCTTTGATTCTTTATATGACCATGCTAAGCAGTTTTGATACGTCTTTAACAACTGGTCATATGGTTATTTCTCTTTTCCATCCAACTTGCTATCTAACCACATTTTTTCAGGCTTATCCTTTGTGCACATGTCAAGTTTTTCAACATCTCTCAAGGCTGCATCAAACATAAAAGTCCTATGAAAATCAATCTTCTGAGGATATTTGCATTGATCAATATCATACTCCTTGAAAACAACATAGCTCACAAAGTTATCAACATCAGTGTTTATGTGCAATACTTCATAAGAGGCATTTTTGGGGTCCTCAATGAGATATAACATTTTATTTTCACCGGGTAACTTCACACGACTTCCCTCAATTGATATGGTGGCATAAGACATGACCATTTGCATACTTCCACCCACACTAGTTTCCCACTTTCTGGATAATAACATTCCCCACTTAGCAGGACAATCCACAATTACTACATTCAAAGTTAAGTACTTTCCTGGATAAGCTATATATTGAACTACTACACCCTTGACACATCCAACTATTAGCACCTCTCAGAATCCATGCCAGTGCATTTCCCATAATTTGTTGTCACTTTTATATCTAATTCATTCATGACCTCAAGAGGCATAATATTGCATGATGCTCCATAATTAAACATACAGTTGTGTAAAAACCTGTCCCTAATAATCAAAGTAATGAAAATTGGATCTACATTCAGTTGGGACTCAACCAAGGATGTTCCCAAATATAATTTAGGTGGCTCACCTAGTTCTTATAGTAATTGGAGCTTTTCTAACTCTGCAATGGTAGGAGGACTCTCAACATTGTTTACATTTCTACCTTGGGTAATCTTTTCTTCTTTCAATCCCAAATACTCAAAGGCCCTTTTCTTGTGATTAGGAATCCTAAGAAACTCAAAAATTGGAACAAAAATATTGATCTGACTCAAGACTTGGGAAATGTCATGAGGCACGTATTTGGGCAAGGAAACATTTGGAGGAAGACTAACAAACTCATTTGACAACAAAGGATTATTCATAGTCTAGCATGGGCAGGGATACCAGTTCTGTTTGGGGAAAAAAGGCGTTTGCTAAATGTATCTTTCTTAGGAGTTTCTTTTGGGATATTGGTGAGAACTGGAGTTTTTGGTTTGGCCTGAGGCCCTGCCCCTTTGACAACTTTAATCCTAGTGTTATATTCATTTTCTTGGGAAACCACAACATTCATTAACAACTTCCTATTCTCCTCAAAAGGTATTCCTCCATCATAATTTTTAATCATTAATTCCCTTAAGTATTCAAAATAATTATTAGGCAATTCAAAAGCTTGTACCATATCTATTTTAAAAGTATGAGAGGGAGGAAGGGGTAATACCTAGTGAATGTAATCCCAAAAATATGCAATAGTTCTAGCACTAATTAATTTAGTTGAAGTTACTCCTTTTCATGAGCTTTTAGAGCACCCCATCATGCACACATCATCATTAGTGTCATCATCAGATTCCTCAACTTATTTTTCTTCATCACATGGTGCATGTGGAAAGAAACATCTGTCAAACCACTCAATTTCATTGGCTTCTTCCATAACAAAAACTCTGGTAGCCAAAGGATCAAGAATGATTCTATTTTTACGGGCTTGGGGCTGTCTATTTCTTGATGCTATGGATCCTTTACCTCTGTCATCAGATATCTGATCACCCCTAGGATGATTTGAAAATATTTCTTGACCTTGTGCTTTATGATGACCTTGGGAACTTTGTCCAATTCCTTTCTCTACTCTGTCTAACTTTTAAGATAATTCTTTTACAACTCCAGCAAGATTTTTTACAACCTCCTCCATATCGACAACCTTGTTTGATTGAGGGTTTTCTAGATTTATCAATTTGATGCCTTCTCTCTTAGGAGGTTTACCAATTTCTTTAATGTTGTTTTCAATCTGCAAAGCCATAGTAAAGGCCTGCCTCAAAGTTCCTGGGTTTTTGTCCCTTAAATAGTACACTTCCTTTTTGTCAAATGCATTAGAATACTTTATTAGACAAGATTCATCATATGGCCTTAAGTTTATAGGAAATCTTCTCAATGTTTTGTTGAATATTGTATTGAAATCATGAACAAATTCATTAGGATTCTTCTTAATATTTTCAAATTCTGATAAAAGAAACCTAGGGTCTGTTTTATCTCCATACTACAATCTAAAAGCATCCTTCATTTCTGTCCATGAATTAATGAAGTTTTTTGGAAAATATTTATACCATTCCCATGCGTCCTCCTCTAGAGTATGAATAAACAATTTTATGTACACATCCTCAAATTTTATCTCAAAGTCTTCCATCATATTGACAAAAACCTTTAAGTTTTGATCACTAGTAATAGTATTATTTCCTTGAAATTTAGGCAGTCTATTTCTAACATCTTGGGGAACAGTATTTGGATATCTATCCATACCTCTAAAATTTATAGGACTGAAGGTATTAACAACAAATGGAGGTATAGGTGGGGGTTGGGCCATGTTGTTTTGAGGTAGTGAATTTACACGATATACAAAATGATGAGGAGTGAGGGGTCTGTGGGGCACATGAATATAATTCTTAGAATGAATGTTCTCTAAAAACTATGTTTCTTGGAAGATCCTATCAGCTTTGGAAAACACAAGGATAGAATGAGATGTAAACTTTTCAAATACAAATGAAGGCCCCTCTCTAGATGGAGAATTCTGATCTACAAAAAGAATACCTGATTCAGAAACACTTGAGGAAGTATGGTAATCTTCAATGACAATCTGATCAGTTTCCACAATTGATAACTATTTTCTTGATTTTTGATCTCCAACAAATTTCTAGATTCTTCTTCCTTTAGATTTTTTCTTTCCCAATTTTGGAAACAACTTCTTCCTTCCAGCTTTACAAAGATTAGTGATAAATTTCAATTGATAGAGGTTAAGACACTGGAATTTATCAAAAATTAATTCAACACGGAGTTGCCACTAAGGATTTTCACCTTAGTTGTGTAAATTCACTAAAATTGATCTGTCAAATGTCTTTCAACATGAAATTCATGCAAATATTCATAGATATGACCTTATTTTACCCATATTTAACATTGATGATGCAAAATTAGTGCAAAAAACAACAAAAACGTGAAATATTACACACAAAACTTGTAAATTTTCTTGATTCTTACAAATCTAGACATAGGATTACGTTTCAACAACTTATTTTCACTTTAAAACTTATAAGAATCATTTACCAGGGTCTATATGCATGGTTCATTGTGTTCAAACTTTGCACACACCTTCATGTCCGTGGCACAAGTGCCAATCTAGTGTTGTTACTACATGAATAGGTCCGGGTGTTCAAATAATCCCCAACAATGGTGCCAAAATGGTGTTGTTGCCACATAAATAGATCCTAAGGTTCAAATAATCCCCGAAAATGGCACCAATCTAGTGTTGTTACCGCACAAATAGGTCCCAGAGTTCAAATAATCCTTGACAATGATGCCATTCTGGTGTTGTTGACGACACAAATGGATATGAAGTGGAAAAACTTCAACAAATCATCCCCGAAAATGGCACCAATCTTGGTTTTTTTCTGCACAAATAGGTCTTGGAGTTCAAATAATCCCCAGTAATGATGCCAATCTAGTGTTGTTTCCGTACAAATAGGTCTCAGAGTTCAAATAATCCCTGGTAATGGCATCAATTTGGTGTTGGTATCCAAATTGATTCTCCTTTGCAAGCTGAGCATCATCACAAATTTAACAAGAAACCTAGAGACAAATAAATCATCATGTATGTCGTTTTGTAGCTGGGGAGGTGATTCAGTTGGCTTTTTCTGACTCAGATGTTGGAGAAATGGATAACACCTTCAAAAGGATTTTATCTATCCACACTACTTTATGTTGTGCCTTTCAACTAGGGTGAGAGGACCCATTTTGTAACCTTTGTTGGTGAAAGAGAATGAATATATCCTTCTTTTCATAAATTTGAAAGGAAACCTTGGGAAAATATGAAAAATGCACCACACTTTAACTCTCACAAGTTGGCACTTCTAAAGAATGGTGATATTTTCTAAACAAGGTTAAGGTTACTAAAGACATTATGGAATCCTTATTTCTTCTACATATTTTAGTAGTATATTTTATTCATTTGTGGACATACAAGGAAAATAGGGGTAGTTCAAGTAGGATTCATTGTTTTTGAATAATTTTTGGTGGGAGATTAAGCAGGATAAACTTGATTTTTCCAAACCTTCGAGAACCTTCACAATAATTAGAAAACTAAATGACAAAATGCTTTAGAATAGCTACAATATTCCTTCAACTAGAAGGTGTGCATCAATGGAGGCCCATATTTACACAGTTTCACACAATCTCTAAGAATTTAACATGAAGGCTTGAGTTAAAAAGATCAATTAAACATTATCAATCTCTCATTCATCACGTCTAAGATACACTCAAAGAATTACGAACAACCTCTATCAACAAAGGAGAGTAAATTGATTTTAAATTGTTTATTTCATTACCAGATGAAGGATTTTCTCATAATTAAATTACAAATGCCACAAAACCATCAAAGGAATGTGATCTTGTGTGATTTAGAGAGATTATAATATAAGATTGCAATAGGAACAAGAAATACTATTTACAGACGTTCTCAAATAAAGCAGACACAATTTTTCCCAAGATTAACATAGAGTAATTCAAATTTAATTAGATTCATCAACAGGGGAAGGTTTCTTGAAAAATCTCAGAGCTTATCAATGGTTTTATAGTTGCAACCAACTTGACATGATCAAATCCAAAACATAAGAGATTAACAAGTTTCTCAGATGGTCTCTCAGGAAGATGGGATTTCTCAAATTTTCTCGTAAGAATTCAAACCCTGACCACTTACATGACTAATTCATGCCCTTTATAACACTCATTTACATTAAAGGTTTCCCCCCAAACAAATAATATTCGAGGAACCTTTGTTTGTTACATATTTGATCATGATTTCCAGAAAGTGATGTTTAACAAATTTACAACAAAAATTTGCTAGGTGTTCAAAAGGTGAATCATTTTAGATATTTCCATCATTGTTATAACTGGGGCATCTATTCATCTCCTATGGCAACACATTTTTCATATTTTGTGCCTATAGCTTCCTTCTCCTCATTCTTTCCTCTACAATTTTCTCTACTGGATTTGGCAATTCATTTTCTACACGTGCCCGAGTAACTCTATTTCAAAATATCAACTCTTGCATTTCCTCATATTCACAAATTCAAGCTCCACAACATCCGAATTGCACTTTCCTTATAGAAACAACAAGAAATCATTCATATTCACCATGAAAAATGATGTGTATTTACATCCCATGAAGTCGTGGAGCGTCAATGGTGGAAAAACCAAATGCATCGTTCCATAACCTTTGATTTTTCCTTTTGAAAAATTTAAATTAGAGCAATCCACATGGAATATTAGAGATGAAACAGGCTTGGGGATGCCTTTTGCATTTTATGACTTTTGGAGAAATTTCTCAATTTTCACATTTTTCTATACCCTTGCACCTTTGAAATACGGGCTTGCCATGTAGCTTAATCTGGGCCTTTGATGGAGTCGCAGCTCATTTCTACAATTTTACCCTTCTTAACAAAAGGTAAAATTTCCAATTTTCCTTCGGTGACCCGCTTCCCCACATTTAAATTTTCAATGAAGACTTCATTTGTTTCTTGGCGGGGCTGTGCTTCAGTTTCATACTTTATCCCTTTTTCATAATAAAGCAAAAAGTTTCAAAATGCCCTGGTGACCTGCCTCTCCGCTTCTAACATTTGATGTGGGCCCCAACAGAGTTGCAGGCTATTTTATAACTTTTCTCCTTTGTACAACGAGGCAAAAGACTTCAAAATGTTCTGCCGACATGCTTCCCTGCTTGTAACATGAAAAAATGTCACGTGTCCTTCTTCAGGGTCAAAGTAATACTTTTTCCCTACCGATTTATATTTATTGATTAACCAATTAGATGATATCAGGGCCGTGGGGCCAATTTCATATTTTTAACAAATGAGACAAAAGTGGCAAATTTCTCAAAAAATACCCATCGGCCCACATCCAATCAGAAAATACCATGTTTCCGCAGATGTTAGGGATAAATTTTGACAGGGAAAACATGCCCATCGAACAGTAATATGGAGGGGAACTTTACCATTTACACCCAGAATTGAATATTTCTTCAAGGAAAAAGAATTTTCAAATAATTCATGGCTCGATAGCAATCCACAACCATAGAGAAGGATTTACAATAACAAGTTGGTAAAGATAAAACTTGTACACATCAATTCGGGGAGATAGAAAAAACTTGAAACCATGCGGGCTGAGACTTTTTTGAATGAACAAGGCGAGATTAAATTGAGCACCAACACCATATTCAAGAAATTTCTAATGTCTGTGTTAGTCATCAAATTTTTGAACAAGATGTGGCTATTAGGATATTAGATTCTTCATTCAAGGGAAGGGATATTTAATGGTTCATAATTCTAGGAGTAGGAACAATTACTAATTAGAATGAACTTGGAACAACCCTTTGTAACCAATTCAGGGAAAAGGGAGATAACCTCTCCTTGTTAGAACAACTGAAAAATATAACAAGGGATCCTAATGAGATCATGGCATACTTTAATTTTAGATTTTAGAAGACATGGGATAGAATTACAGTCCTAGTAAGACCAGCTATAGAAGGTGTTTTTCTTTACTTTTTAAAATCATTAAATTATGATATTGTTGTCATGATTTAAGGTATGGGGGTATAAAATTTCTTAGTGCTTATACCATTGCTATTAGGGCCAAAAATTATCTAATTCCAGCTAGGAAGCTTTATCCTAGACCACCAATGCCTATTTACCTAGAGATTGGGAACCCAACACCTAAGTTATCCCCTATCCGATCCCCAAGAAATCATATCTCTAGTGAAGAATCTACCTCCTAAAGTACCTCAGATGAATTGTCAGAAGTAATGAAGAAATTATAAAATCTTGGGAATGAGTTATTATCCATTAAGAGGCAACAAGCCCAAAGTTATAGATCTTATTATCCTCCATACCAACAAAATAATCCTCCTACCTAGACTAAAAATCAAAGTCAGAACTAATTAACTTCTGCTAGGCCATTTCAACCTTACAATCCCAATGAAGCCAATTCATCTCAAGCTTTGGTTCTGTTGGTCTGAAAATCTGTCACCTGGATAGATCTATGGATAGATGAGCCAACAGTGTGCAGGGCATGCCCCTTTTTGAGTCAGCAAAGTGAAACTGGTTTATTGCTATTCTACCAGCAGGAATCTATGCAAGTCTCATAGATTCTACCTTCGGGGGTTTGGGATCTCATCCCAGTAGGTGTGTTTCCGACTGCGAAAAGAAAGGAAAGGAAGAGGGAATGAAGAAAGAGCAGGTCCGAAGGAAGAAAAGAAATGAATTCCAAAGCAGAAAGGTCAGAAGATTTATGTTTTGGGGTTGGTAGTAAACAAAGCCAAACCTACTTGCATAAACAAACAAAGCAATACTGATGATGAATAAATGACAAAAAAGTAGATATGAATCTAACAGAATAAACACATAAAGATCTAACATAAGAAAGGTCTGATGCATAACACAGCTATTCATCACAAAGTCTCAATATTTGTATTACTGTTTTCTTCTGTTACAAGAAAGCTTAAAGTCTTTTTTCTTCACTTCTATTTTTCATCTGAAAGATATCCATCCCTCCCACAATGCTACCAGTATTGGAGTATTTATAGAAGAAGAAGAGAAAAGAAGGAAAAAAAGAGCCAACAACTATTTACAAAATATCTAAAAGTCATGTTGACTTTTTACAACTTGGTGGATGACATCATCCCATGATGCAACATGGATGACATCATCATTTGTATCAACATACTTCAGATATTTCCAAAAAGATGAAGAAGAGAAAGAGAAGAAGGAGAAGAAGAAGAAGAAGAAGAAGAAGAAGTAGCAGCAGCTATTCGTCATCATCATCTTGCGGCTGAAAGGGGGTGGACTGCTTTTGTTGCTCCTCAGGTGACGAGATATGGAACTGAGAGTGGTATTCCATGAACTTGTTGATTATTGGCCCTAGTTGATCCTGGGAAGGATCCTTGTGCCTATCACTTATCACCTCACAAGTCTCCCGCTCATCTATGAGCTTCTTTGGGAGTTTGGAATAGTCTTTTTCCACCTCAATGAGGAACCCGATGAAGTCTCTACAGGCCAGCAGGTTGTTGATAGATTCTGTGTCAAATGTGACCTCTGGCCCTGTTCCTTGAGAAGCAATCTCCTTGAAGATCCGGGTGGTTTCATTAGCTTTCCTTAAAGTGAAGGAAGGAGTAAGTAACCCTGGCAACATATTAAGAACAATTTGTTCCATTTGGTGCATCGCATCTAGGGCTTCTTCCTTGACTTTGTCAATCTTTTCTAGAATAAATTCTAGCTGATCCACCCGGTAATCCAGAGTGGACATGATTTTGTTGAGGGCCCTTGGATGGCTGAAGATGCCGAACTTGACCAGATCTTCGACTGAACAGTCAAACATTTTTTGGAAGGTCTCGTGTTGCAGTCTGGCATGTTCCAACTCTTCTGATATGGGCCCTGCTAACACTTGGAGCTCTTTATTCACCTTACTGATGTTCAGGTACAAGTCGGAGAACTTGACGATCACTTTTTCACTGTCTTTGAGGATTTGGCTCCTCCAAGTGGAAACGGCCATACCCTGCTTGCCGATTTTGGCATACTCATTAATTTTCTCCTAGCTGAGAAGCTCAGAAGTCTCGGTGGCAGTTGTGGGAGGCGCACTACCCATCTTCTATAAGGCTTGGAGCAGATATTTGTTTTGCTCCTTTAGTTGCCTTTTCTCTTCCTTGATTTCCTGAAGCTTTTTGTAGAGGGTGTCAACTGCAGAAAGAGCCTCCCCCTGAAGACTTTCGGAAGATGTCCCCATTGTGACTTGGGTCACAATAAAATCTGTAGGAGACAGATCCTTTTTCTCCTTGAGGGGATTGGGGTATGCGATTTCCATAACTCTCTCCCCTACAGCACTTTGAGAGAAGCGCGTGACAGGCTTCTGCTTCTTCGCCCCCTTAGATGGGATCACAGAAAAGTCCATCAGAGCAATGGGAACTTTCCTCTTTTGCTGACTTAGCTGCTGAGAGATCCAAGCTGGACCTATGGTAGAAGGACCGGAAACAGAGTAGGGGGAAGCTGCAGTAGAAGAGGGAAAAAACGTGGAGACACATGGCAGCGGCATTGAGAGAATAGCTGAAGAAGTGCCCATGGAAGGAAGGGAAACTGCAACTATGGAAGACATAGGAGGGGAAGGGAGCTCGGAGATGAGGGAAGAAATGGAGGAGGAAAGATCAACGAGGGAAGAAAAGATAGATGAAGAGGCGGGGGAAGCAGTAGAAGAAGGGGAAGAGGACACGACCAAAGGGATGGTCACTTGAGTCGCTTAAGGAGGGGAAGGAAGAGAAGAAGAAGGGACGGAAGGGACCTCAGTTGTTGTTACCGTGCCGACATCCTGAGTGGATGGGCCTATTGGAACATCCTCTGTTATTTCTTCCTCCAGAGTTATGACTTGTTCTGGTGCTGTGGAAGGAGGACTTTTAAGAGCTTCTTCTTGGGTGGTGCTGGACTCACCCTCTACGCCTTTACCTTTACCTTTAGGCTACTTTTTGGATCGTGGAGGTGCGTTTCCCAATGGGGATGTTGTGAAATCAACCCCGAGGTAGATTAGGCCGTTCATCCGGCACCAATGTTCTGTCCTTCGCAGAGTCTCCTTGACCCTCTCCTCAATTGTCTGAGGGGCCTTAGTTCTGTCAATGGCTGGAAAGGGCCAATTGTCCCCATCTGTGTCAGTATATACCTTGTTTGTTTCATCTTCCGTAGTTTGGAAGCCTTTGGGGACGATGGGTACCCCATATTGGATGATTTCTGCCAAGGCTAGGAGAGAATGATCCTTTCTTCTGAGCTCCACCTCATGGATGATGTCAATGTAAATGTCCTCAATCTGAGGGACGTGGATTGGATCAAGTTTCGCCCTTGGTAGACAACTCCTTGGGTCGAAGGTAGGCCTGGCTGGGAAGTCATGTTTCAAATTGAGTAACTCCAGCTCTGCGAACATTTCCTTCACCTTATGGTGGGTAGAGCATGTATATCAGCCTACTGTGAGGGGGAAAGGAGTTCCACCCTTCTTTCTTTTAAGGCATTTCTCATGGTATGTGATTAGCTGCCTTGACAGTTCCAACAGAATCAACTTAGGTCCAGCATACCTCTGTAGCCTGGTTGGCTCTCCCAAAAAGTTGATAGCCCTTAGATAGGTGAATGTAGGGAACTAGGTAAACAGGGCCCCCCATTTCTCGGTGGCTACTACTATGCTTTTGGTCGTGCGACCATAAGTCATATTCGGCCTCAACAGGAAGATGATGTGGTAGAAGAATGCATCGTTGATTTTGGTGAATTGGGAGATGCTATTCTCCAGCCTCAATTTTGGATAATACTCGTATATTTTGACCTGAGGCCAAACTCCACTCCGCGTCAGGCCTGGATAGTCCCTCTCTGATGCTGCAGTGTAGACCACATAGGAGTTCATATGAAATGTCCCCGTTGTGCTGAATTGTTGTAGCTATTCGGAGATTGTGCTGCTTATAATTTCTCCCCAGCAAAAGCGCGGATCAGGCATATTCTTGTTCATGGTTTCTAAGTACCGCAGCATCCATTTATGGAAATAATGGGCATCAGAAAGCCCAAAGACCCTGCTCAGGAATGTAATGGTGTCGCTGAGCTCTTCTGAGAAGTCACTGCGGTGGATGATTTGGGGCCACCGGGTTATTACCTTCTTGTTCTTCAGATAGACTTCGTTCATTAGTTGCATACATTGATCCTCATTGTCATCCCAGGCCTTAATGCACTCCGCTTGGCTGACGGCCACAAAGTGCCGGTGGTGAGGGATGTCGAGTATTATCTCAAAGTGACGGGCAGTGAGGTTGATGACTACCTCGCCCTTGCTGTTTTCGACACATCTTGTGTCTTTGTTGTAACACTGGGCAATCACCATCAAGAATTAATTGTTGACGGCGCTGACTGGGATTCCTCTAGCGAAGTGCAGGGCACTGCCTATTATTTTGTCCATCCATGGACTCCTTGTGACTTTCTGAGTCCTGGCCCAGAATTCCTCCATATCAATATGTCCCAATTCTGAATCTCTGACGTCCATGTTACACTCAGCCTGGGACTTAGGCATTCTGACCCTCTGATATTTATATTTCATCTCTTCTTCTGTAAGTTTGGCCTTTCCTTTGGATTTGGTGGGTCTCTTGCTAGATGTAGACATATGTTCTTTCGAACTCAGTTGCTGATCTGCATGAAGAAGAAGCGAGACCCAATCCGAAAAGGTTGTATTAGCCATTTGATCTTCCATTGAAATGTTAGTAGAAGAAAGAGTTATAGATTTTGAGACTCAAGGCGCATGGCGCATGAAAGCCGCAGCTTACAGGGCTAAACAGGTAAGGCGCACGGGGAAAGTGTGTTGCAAGGGTTAAACTGGCGCCAAAGGTGCATGGCACATAGGGACTGCAGGATGCATTTTACAAAAGGGCGCATAAAAATATCGTGTTGCATAGAGACAGGATGCACCAAAGGCGCATGGATTTTTCATGTTACATGGGGATTTGGTGCACCCTTTGGTGCATGTATCTTTTGTGTTACATAAACTTCTCGTGTGCCAAAGCTAACTTGGCGCAGCGCATGGAGGGTTTACATGACATAACGCTTTTGTAACGAAGAATGCACCTGCGCTTTCAAAGTCTTGCACTTGGTGCAGATTAAGCCGGTGTTTCACAGATGCAGGGTGCACCGAGGGGGTGCATAGATATGTGATGCAACAAGGAAGGTTGATGCGCCAAAGAGGGTGCAAGGCTAGTGTTTGCAGCATATGGAGGAGGCGCGCCTTGAGGGCGCAGAAGTTTATGATGCAACAGGCGTGATGGGTGCGCCATTGACGCGGGTTTTATTCATGTTGCAGGGGTGACAGATGTGCCAAAGGGGCGCAACTGTTTTTGATGTTGCAAGATGCGCCGGTGCGCTAGGGAAAAACAGTCCTTTTCTCCATTTCTCTCTTCTTTTGTTTAGTAGGGTATTTGGGCAGTGAAACAGCTCAAAGATGAGGAAAATAAAACTATGTTGTTAGACAAGTTCCCCTATAGTACTTCTGGACAGAGGGGGAGGGATATGGGAAGATAGCTGAAGGACTGGCTAGATCGACATTTTGATATCCCCAAACACAAACTAAAACCAGACCACCAAGCACAAAGAACCAAAACGTGAAACGCATGGAAGAGACAAGAACACTTACCCGGATAAATAGTGAGAACTTGCAACGGGTCCACAATGCGCTGAAAATGATAGGGTAGGGGCTGACAAGCCAGAGAAAAGAAATCATGTGCTCTGTCTGGTGAAAATGACATTTTGGGCGCGCAAAAACATATATATAGGCGAACAGGTCATAAATCCGCCACTAACTTTGGAAAGGGCACACCAAAGTTACTGTCAACATGGGAAGGCATGCGCCCTTTGGCGCATGAAAGCATCCGCTAGCATGAAACTAAGCGCGCCTTTGGCGCACCAAAAGTTATATTGACATGAGATTATGTGCACCCTTTGGCGCACCAAAAAGTGGCGCAACAAAAGTTGTGCTAACACGAAGGCACATGTGCCTTGGCGCACGCAGAGAAGAATCAACATACAAAGCGCACCGAAAGGTGTGTTGACACTGAAAAATATGTGCCAAAGGCTTTAAAGGGGGCACACCAAAAGTTGGTGTTACATATTCATTCCATGCGCCCAGCTAGAAAAGACCAAAAAGACAAAGTTCAGAAACCAGATTTTCCCGGAAAGGGATTTTGCAACGTTCCGAACGCAAGGGATCCCTAGCGAGGGATCAAAACAAAATTTTCGGTATGGTTATCGGTAAAATTTCCCTTGTCAATTTCACAGGATAACAGGTTCCTATTCAAAATAATATCAGGAAAGATTATGAGTGGTGTTTTCCTTATCATCTTCCACATAACCAAAAAAATGCCCCGATAACATTTTAAACCATGTTTTGATGGTCCAAAATATGTTTGTTTCTCAAGATACACATGCAGAAGAAAATTAGCAGCAATTTTTCTCTCAAGAGGTACCTCAAAGTGACACTTCACTTGTGAATTGGAAAATGGTTGAATTTTGTGGATTAAATCATAATGTTTCTCAAGGTATGGATGCAAAAACTATATCCAAGAAGAGAGCTATTAAATAATGATAGTTTGGAAATGTAGACCCTTCTTAACCTTCTTTGACATTCCACGGAGGTGATAGTTCAAACATGGTTCCAAATATGTAAATTCAACCTAAGGTGCCTTCCATACCAGCCCAAGTGTAGGAAAAGGTTGTTTAAAGTAAGGTGAAAAAAAAGGATAATTCCACTCATTTCAATATCCTTGAATATATGAAGAAAACAAATATGAGCATAATGATTTGGGAGTCATTGGTAAGTCTAGACCAAAGGGATATCTTGAAAGTAGCTATGGCCAACTTTTCTATTCCAAATGAGTCATTCAAAGAGAAAGAAAAGGAGGGTCAACCAAGTAGAAACATGAAACCTCAACCTTTCTATGTATCTTTTATAATAGGAAATGACTTAGTGCAAAATTTCATGATTGACTTTGGAGCAAACACATCAATGATGCCAAAGCAGATTTTAGACTAGATAGTCCTCAAATATGAGCCTCTCTCAAAAGGTATAGTGCAGTTGGATAGAACATAAATAAAAATTGTTTCATTTATTATATTTCTAAGCCTCATACTACATGCATGCCCAAACTTTTTAGTATCTCAAGATGTGTCCATAATTGATCTAACTCCACTTTTTTCTCTATGCTTATCCAGAGATTTCACTGCCAAAATTACAGGATACTTATCAAAAGATTGGTCTCATATGCTCTTCAAGACAATTTATAGAACTAAAGATACTATCAACTCTAGACCAATTACTACATATCATGTATAACTTTATTTGTCTGGCCATATCAATGCCAATTTTATTGTGTTTGATCAAGAAAATTCCCCAAGCATTTAAGAGATAGACACTCTAATTCAAGCATCCTTGATTTTCTACTTGATGAGTGAGCACAAAAACACTATAACTATGATCTATATAAGGATATTAAAGAGGTTGGTTTTGGTATTTATTGTTTACATGAGGATAATTCAAGTTTACTTAGTATTACAAAGCCAAATGATAAAGAAGAAAAAGGTGTTTGGTAGATGTTCATTGACAGATCAAGAAGCATACAAGGTGCAAGAGGATGTGTGGTACTTATATCTCTAAAAGGTATCAAGTATTATTATTTTTTCATATTTCAATTTAGCTACTCCAACAACAGAATAGAGTATGAGTCCCTTATCCATGGCTTGCAATGGGAAAGATATAAAATATTCAAAAAATTGTAGACATTCGTGGATAATGAGTTGATTGTGAATCAAGTCATGGTATAAAATTAAGTCAATAATGATTTACCCAAGGCCTACATGCATAGAGTGTGGGATATTTTAGAAGATCTAAAGGCCTTTCACATTCAGGCCATTCCAAGAAAAGAAAATGAAATTGTTGGTAAATAAGCTGTAGTTGGGGCCAAACTTGATGTTTTCGAGAATATTAAGAGAGAAAAAGTTCAACCTCATATTAGGGTGATAGTGAGGCATGTTATACAAGAAAATATCACAAATTGGTAGGTATATGAGAATGATCAATAGATTACCAATTTTTATTCAATAAGAAGATGAGTTTTCTTCAAGGAACCAAGACAAATTAGAGAAGCAATATGGAGACCAAGTGGTTCAAATCAAAACAAACAAACTTCCTAAGGGCCTAATTACTTTGGAATAAATTTTCAACCCCAATGACCAATTAAGAAAAGAAAAAGGAAATATAACAATCAAGGGGTATTGTAATTGGTGGAGGAAAATTCCTTCAGATTAGCAAGGTAATGAGTTTACAAGAGAAACATTATTTTTTATAATTTTTTCATGAATTTTTTGATATTTTTGTATGGAGTTACGAAGACCTAAGAGGTTTTGAAACTAATCTATATGAGCACACCATTGAGTTGGATTCAACTGTATAGCTTGTCAAGAAGAAATAGAGACCTGTAAATCCTCACATTGAACCATTATTGAAGAAAGAATTGAAAAAGTTAATTGAGGCAAGTATTATATTTCCCATTAAGTACTCATCATGGGTGGCTAATCTAGTCTCAGCATAGAAGAAGAATGGAGAAATTAGGATGTTTGTGGACTTCTGAGATTGTAATAAGGATTCCTTGAAAGATCGCTACCCACTACCTTCAATGAAACAAATATTACAAATGGTAGCAGACTCTGAGAGGTTCTCTCTTATAGATGGATACTCAAGGTACAACCAAATTATGGTAAAGGAGGAAGATGATTTTAATACAACCTTTACCACAAAATGGGGAACTTATCCTTAGAGTAAAATTTCATTTGGGCTATCAAATGTTGGGGAAACATTCCAAAGATCCATGAATATGGAATTTAGAGGACTTATTAACAAGATTTTTCTTGTCTGCCTTGATGATATAACAATGTTCTCCAAGGATACAACTGATCATCTTCTTCATCTCAAGAAAGTCTTTGAAAGGTGTAGGGAGTTTGGATTTTCTCTTAATTTTAAGAAATGTATATTCTTGGATGACGAAGGTAAAATACTTGGCCACATTATCGCTAAAGAAGGATTGACCATTGATCCAAAAATATTTAGTGCCATTATTACATCACCATTTCCTAGTCATAAAAAGGTTCTCAAAATTTTCTTAGGGAGAATCAACTCTGGTGGAAGTTTTGTCCCTAATGTTTCTAACCTTGTGAAACCACTAAAATTAATGTTGAAGAAGAGCATGGATTTTAAGTGGAATGTTAAAGGAAAGGAAATATTTAAATCCATAAAGTATTCTATTGCATAGGCCCCAACTCTCATAAGTCTAGATTTCTCAAAAGATTTTACTTTATATGCCTTTAGAGGCGCAAAAACAATATCACACATACTTGTGTAGCTGAATGGAGAAGGATTGGAGCAACCTGTTGCATTTTTCAGCTAGATTCTTGAATATTATGAGGTGAGGTACTCTTTTATTAATGTTATTTCTATTGTAAGAAGATTGAAAAAATTATAACATTTGGTGTCCAACAAGATACATCTACTAGTTTCACATGCCGGTGTGAAAGACTTCCTCCTGAACAAGGATCTAAATGAGAAGAGGGCTAGTTAGATAACCAAGATCATGGAGTACAACATTGACATAAAAATAAATAAGATGGTTAAAGGTAAGGGGTTGTGTGAACAACTAGTTTCATATCAAAAAACTGGTGAAGATA
The DNA here is from genome assembly GCA_019776745.2 of Taxus chinensis. Lineage (NCBI taxonomy): Eukaryota > Viridiplantae > Streptophyta > Pinopsida > Cupressales > Taxaceae > Taxus > Taxus chinensis. Next base: position 465,343,278 of record CM034149.1, on the reverse strand, counting down.
CTATTTTGATGCTTCATGATGACCAAGAGAAGACAACTAATGCTTTGCATATTCCTTGTTAGACCAACAATGTAATCGACTTTATCCAAATAGGTCAGTGCCCTCAAGGATTGAACCAAGCCAAGTGAAGTTATTTCAAACTTCAATCCATTCCATCTGAGCTCATGAATGGAATCCTATTCAAGAAAGATGTGAATGATGTCTTCCTAAGATGCATAAAAACAAATCATATGGAGAAAGTGCTACATGAATTCCATGATGGAGAAGCAGGGGGTCATTTTTATCCAAGGGTGACATCTCTTAGAATACTGAAAGTTGGGTATTATTGGCCTAATCTCTACAATGACCGTTATTCATGGGTGAAAAAATGATAAAAGTATTCCTTCTTTACATGAAACTAAAGACTACAATCCCTCATACCCCAAACCATCTCTATAATTGAACCATTCATGCATTGGGGGTTATACTTTATTGGATTAATAAATCCAAATTCAAGATTGGGTCAAAAATGGATCCTTACAGCCATAGATTACTTCACCAAGTGGACAGAGGAATTTCAAATCAAGGAAGAAAACGAGGTTAGAATTTAATATTTTTATGAAGGTATTATGGCGAGTTTTGGTATTCCTTGAACAATTATTTATAATAATGTTATGGATTTTCTTGGGAAAAATATATCTGATTGGGTAGTTAAGAATGGTGTATATCTGAGCACGTCTTTAAACTATTACCCACAGGGTAATGGGAAGGTCGAGTCCAAAAAAAGAACCTATTGAGGATCATAAGGATGACTTTAGATGAAAATTAGAGAACATGGCACAAGAAAATTAAATCATCCTTATGAGCTAATAGGATTACCCCCAAGAAATCAACTAATAATTCTCCTTACACGTTATTTTATGGAAGAGAAGCAAAGTTGCCAATATCCCTTGAATTACTAGTATTGGATCTTATCAAGCAACTAGAACTATTTGAGTTTGAGGCCATGGAAGTCATATATGTAGAGCTCATGGAGCTAGAATAACTGAGAAGCCAAGCTATGCAAACAATGGATAAATACCGGGCTCAAATCAAGATAAGTTTTTGTATGAAGGAAAAGTCTAGGCACTTTCAATAATGATACTTGGTCCTAAAGTGGGATATAAATAGAGCCAAATTAGGTAGACACTCCAAGTTTGATGTGATATAGAGTGGCGCCTACATGATCTTAGGATGAAAATAAAACAATGATTTACAGGTAAAAAAATTGGATGGAGAAGATTTATATATCTCGATCAATGAGATATATCTAAAGAATTTCTATTGAAGTGAATTTCCTCCCTTGTACATACTAGATTAGTTTATTATTTCCTTTAAGTGCTTTCAGCACATTGTCTTATTGGTAGATTATTTTCTGTCACCCTAAGTGCTTTACACATATTTTTTTCTTTTGGATGGCATGGTTTCATTACATAGTGATTCATGAAGGACTTAAAAGGAGATATGACTAGAAAGGATGAGATTGGAAGAGTTTTAAGGTTGTAAGGATCAATTGTAATATTTCAATACATCAAGTGTAGAATAAATAAATCAAATTTTGGGGCAGCTCCTCAGTTTCATCATTGATTACAAGGGAATATAGGGTGAAAATACCAAGTCAAAATTTTTTTCCACTCCCATAAATATTAATTCAAAAAGTCCTTATGGTGAGAATGGTTAGTTTGAGCTCCAGATCATGCTAATTCCATGCATTGCTTTATACAGTTCAAAGATGTGTTCTTCAATTTTAGATCAGTTATCATGTTATTAGGGCTTAACTCCATGCCCAATGGATGCTTTGAGGCCACTAATATTCACATATAGTAGTTAGATTACCTCATGAGTTTCCAGTTGCTATCCCTCAGGTTAAATTTGGATAACTTATCTTTTGAATGGACTTAGCCATTATCAGGGGGTAAAGTACATTCAAATGGCCATTAAGTTCCACATCTCAAAATCATCGGCCATTGGTATTTGAAAACCCATGGGGAAGAAGTTTAAAATAATTTGAGGGTTCTATTTAAAAACCCATAGACATCTTAACACCTATGCAATGAGCTACACCTGCCAAACATCCAAAAATTTGTAGCAATTCAAAGAAGGCCACATGATGCAAATCAACTATTAAAACAAGGGCCACATGGTGGGATTACATATCTCTTAAAATCCATTTAGGTTCATAGAAATCAAGCTCATGGAATCAACCAAGGTTGATAATATTTTGGGTCCACAGTGAGTGAAGGTAAAAGGAAACTGTTACCCAAATAACTCTCCTAGTTATTTTGACAACTCGTATACATCTTCTGGCTTTGAGATCTTCATTGCAAGGTTACACAAAATCAAGATTCACTTGGTACATTCCCTTGGTTGCTTTTCCCCATGAATTTCCCCTTCTCCCCTTCATTTTTCTTTCCCTCTTTGTTCCACTCCTCCCTTGTGCGCATCCTCTACACATACACCTTCTTCTTAGTAGTTTTTCACCGTACGTGCGTGCCTCACACTTGCTTCAATAAACCAAGTCCTTGGCCCTTGCATGTGCCCCACACATTATCTTTTAATTCTTGTGCCTTAACCATGTGTTCTCTTCTCACCAGTTTTCCTCATTTCTGAACGTGTTCCTTCCTTCTACCTTCTCCCCATGCCCTTTTCTTCCGTGCATGTATCTTTGTGCCCTCCTATGCACCTTTCCATACCAAATCATCCTCTGACATGCTTGAGTGTGCCATATGTGACCAATAAAAGTGTGCCAATAGGGTGTCAGATCCTTATAAAAATTCAATGAGTGATACGTGGCCAAAATGACAAAACATTTACACAGTTGGCCATCCTTTTAGCCAAGTCATGCACACCACATGTTTTGCATGTGCTGAAGAATTTAAAAAACTTATGAAAACCATATATTTTTTTACAAATATTTGATTGGCACGCACCTAGACTTGTCAGATATCTACTGACATAGGCTATAGTGCTAGACATTCAAATTCAAATTCTTGGCAGGCCTGAGGGTGAGAAATGGGAAAACATCTTTGTAAGAATTAATAAGTGGATATAATTACTCCAACCACCTGATTTATCATGAACCACTTTCCTTCCTTCTCCTAGGGAAGTGTATTTGGTAGAATTACAGGTGGATTTGTAGGCATTGAATGCTTCTTGTTGGTGGTTGCATTTTAAATTTAGATTTTCCCTCCTTCTTCTCTTCTTCTTCCATGGATTCATCTATAAATGTAATATTTGGGATCATTATTAATGTTGGACACTTTGGATCCTTACGCACTTTGCTAAGGACTTCATCTTTTCTATATTTTGAGTTATAGATCTCTAGATTTGGCTCTTGCATGTGGATATAAGCCTGGTTCACCATTTTAACAGCTCTATGCATTTTTGGAAGTAATATAAGCATCGCTTTGTGACTATTATCCACCCTAATGTGTTTTCATTCCTTATTCTTGCCTTTTCTTTTCATTGCATGCCCATTGTGCCATTTCACATGCCTTACAACTCTTTATTTAGTTGTGTTCTATGAAACTGATTTGGCAAATATGTTTTAAGTTGTGCTACACGTGCCTAGCATTCTTTCACACATTTCACTTTAGTTTCACTCAGAACAAATAATGCTTATCCCTCTTTTTTGGTGGTATCACCTCTTAGTGTAGTTTCCTTTCATGTTATCCTTCTATCCCTAGTCCCTTGGCATTATTATCTTAGTTTCTCTTTCAACACTAGGAGTAGTAGTAGCAATAGAAATAGATAGAGGAACTGGCCTTCTCTGTAGATCTGTCCCAAGCATGTAAGGTCCCATAACTTGGGAACAATTCCATTATTGTCACAAACAACTGAGTTGTTCCAAATCCTAGACGCGGGTGCATGTTTGAATGACCAACTATTTCTGGCATTCCTAATGGGACCAATCAATGAAAGCTTAAATTTCATATTGCTAAGTTCTGGTGAGTGGACTTAGTATTTCAACCTTTAGAGGCTCATTTAAACACATCTGGTGACTCCCAACATTTGTAGATCTCTGTCTTAGTATCCTCGAATGCCTTTCCTGAGAAGAGTACATATAAGAAGAATTTTAGTAGCTAAATATTCTTTCGATTACCTCCTACTATCCCCAAGAAGAGTTCATTCCAGAAATCCCACATGCACATCTCCATCTCCTGCACACCACACCCATTCAACTCCTCATCACAATAGATAACTAGAGCACCCTGCGATGGTGCATCATCAACCTCCTCCACTAAGGAAATTTGCTAACTTCACTGGAGGAATTCCCCTGGTTATGGCCGTGCAACATGATATGCCAAATAGTGCACTCAAGAGTATTTCATACTTTATTGGTGAGAATCAAGTCACCCCTTAGGAGTATATACATGATGTAGAAAATGTATATTCCCTCTATTTGATCACACATGATGATGTGGAAGTTAGGCTACTTGTGGCCTCTTTCAAAGGAAAATCACTTCAATGGTATCGAGGCTTGAGACTTGGATCCATTTCCATGTGGGATGATCTGGGAATAAATATTTTCAATTACTCTGAAGATAAGTCAGATCACTTATATCTGGTGGAGCAACTAACAATAATAAGGAGGGCACCTAATAAGAAGATAACTGATTTCAACATCATATTTCAGAATACTTGAGATAGAATCCCTCTTTTGGTAAGACCTATAACCCACCATGCTTTTATGTATTATCTAAAGGCATTGAACAAGGATATCTCAGTCATGATTCAATCTAGGGGAGGTAGGACTTTACCAGTTGCTTATAATATTACAATAAGGGAAGAAAATAGTCTTCCTCAGGTAGGAAAGATATCTGCTAAACCGCATATGCCCTTATTCCCAAAAATTTTGCAAGTGCCCTAGCCTTCTTTAGGCCCTATTACTATTCCTGAGAAAATCTTGCAACTTGTTGAATCAATATCCTACTCTCTAGTGAAACATAAAGAAGATGAAGAGTTGAAGACCCTGATTATAAATTTGTCAAATAAAGTCATATCATTAGAAAAATAATAGGCACAAGTCTAGAAAGGAAATTCTAATCAGGTACATACCCAAAGCAATCAGCCTTGGTGGAATAAATATGGAAACCAAAGATATGCACCCAACTAGTAGAATGATAAATTACATGATAGTGCACATCTTCCCTTGTAAGTTGTTCCTCATGCACCCTCTCTTCTAGCAACCAATGCAAGTTAGGAGCTTGTTCCAGTTCAGAAAAAATTGGTGCAAGAGTTGGATTGGTGCTTCCCTTCTAAAATGCCTCACATTAAATATCATTGTGTCAATGTCACATGCACCCAAGCCTACATGATCCAAAATTCTTAAACCTGTGAGCCTTCAACAAGTGCTCCTACAGTAGGAAATCAAGGAAGGACAAAATCTCCTCTAGAGGTAAACTTGATATTCTTCAGCACTGGGGAATTCTTTGTTATTAACTAATCCGCAGAGGACACAAGAAACATGTGCTCCTAAGTTGTGGAAAACACAAGTTATAAGAAAATAATGCTTGATTCTAGTGCATAGGTCACCATCCTAGCAACACAAACGTACTAGAAAAAGTAGAAAAATTTATCCAAGACATCTAATAGTATAATCACTCAATTCCCTCGATAAGAGGCCCCATGTAAATATCCTTTAGAAGTAGCACACACCCCTCCTTTGGTAGGTCAATCCTCAGCTTTGGCTAAAGCTCATGTTTTTGAAATTGAGAAGTCAAGAAAGGATGTCGTAGTGCCACAAATGCACAAGTCAGTGGGTCCTCCCTTTAGAATTGTGGACCAGATGAATAAGACAACTATAAATGTCACAATATGGGATTCCATGACCATTCCATCTCAGCGTAACCTATTGCATAAAGCTCTAGTACAACTTCTGCATGTTGATCCAACTATTCAATACCCGTGCACTTATATCAACATCTTCTGAGAAGAGGTGAAGTAAGTAAGTGTTTTTGTTAAAACCCCTCCATTATATATGTATTTTATCATAGGAAAACACCTAGTTCATAATTACATGATAGACTCGGGTGCTAGTACCTTTGTTATGCCTAAGAAGATAGCTAATGTCTTAGGTCTCAAGTATATCCCCCTAACAAAAGGAGTCATGTAACTTGATGGTTTGACTATTAATACCTTAGGAATCATCAAGGATCTTGATTTTACCCTTCATGCATGTCAAAGTTTAACAATTACTCAATATGTTTCAATCATTGACTTACCTCCTTTTTTTTCCCAATGTCTATCAAGAGAATTTATTGCAAAAGTGGGTGGTTACTTGTCTTATGATTAGTCTCATATGTTACTCAAGACAAGGTATGGTACCCGATTTACCATACAAGATGAGAAAATATTTTCCTATCATGTAGAGTCATATGTCCCATCCCCTCTCCAAGCTAACTATTTAATCCAAGAACAAGCTTTAGTTCTGGAAGAGCATCCTATTCCACCTTCTATTCCTAATATAGTACTTGATGAATGGGTGAAGAGGCACCATAAATTTGATCCATATGGTGAATAAATAAAAGCCTATGAAAATGGGCTTGGTACTTACTACATTTTTGAAGAAAAATTTGTACTATCATGGGTGCTCAAGAAAAACCAAGTTGAACCTGGTCTATTGAAGTTATACTTTGATGTTTCTAGAAGCAAAAACAACGTGAGAGGAGTTGTTATCGTTTCTCCTAAGGATGAGAAATTATTCTTCATGCATAGGTTACATTTCACATGTTCTAACAATGTCGGAGAATATGAAGCATTAATGCATGGCCTTCTTATTACTGAAAAGAAATGGATTAAGGTGCTGCAGATTTTTGGGGAAACATAATTGGTTATCCATCAGGTTACCAATAAATTATAAGAAATTAATAAGCTCCTCAAAGCTTATAAACATAGAGTTTGGGACCTCTAAATTTACAGGTGGTGCCGCAAGAAATGAACAAGGAAGCTAATCAAATGGCCATGATCGGTTCACTGTTCTCTGATACTGAGAAATTTTTCAAAGGAAAAAATCAACAAATTAATATGGTGATCATGTCATCCATTCTAAACAACAATACTAGTTGGAAAGTGTTTGACAATGATGCATAGATCGTCCAGTTCATTCAAAATGAAGTTGAGTTCTCATCAAGCATGCAAGTTGACTTGTAGGATAGCTATGGTGACCGAGTGATTCAACTAAAGTCAAATAATTTTCCTAAAGGGTTGGTCACCTTAGAGAAATTTTTATCCCTAATGATGAGTTAAAGTGAAGAAAAGTATATGCACGTCGTGTAGGAAGACTATTCCATAGTCACTATTGCATGCAAGAAAGAGTTACTACTCAGTAAATTTTTCACGCATGAAGAAAAGGAGGCCTTCATCTCTCTCTGTCAGAAATACAATGATATATTTTCATGGGAGTATGAATACCTACAAGGATTTTATCCAAGTGTTTCTCAACACTCCATTGATCTTGATCCTGGTAGCAAGCCCGTGAAGAAAAATTAGTGACTATTTAATCCAAAGATAGATCCCCTCATGATAAAGGAGTTATCCAAACTCATTTATGTGAAAATTATATTTCCCATCAAATACTCTACTTGGGTAGTGAATCTAGCTCCAGTGCACAAGAAGAACAATGAAATCAGACTCTGTGTTGATTTTAGAGATTTAAAAAAGGAATCTCTGAAGTATCATTATCCTTTGCCTTTAATGGAGAAGATTCTACAGAGTATGGTTTATGTGTAAAGATTATAAATGTTAGATGGGTATTCAGGTTTCAATTAGATTCTTGTCAGGGAAGAGGATCAATTCAAAATGACATTTAGAACCAAGTGGGAAACATATGTGTATCAAAATATGCCCTTTTGTCTTTCAAACACAGCTAAATTTCAACGTGCCATGGATATTGACTTTAAAGGATACATCAATGATTTCATCTTGGTTTACCTTGATGGCATAACAGTCTTCTCAAATTAGAGCTCGGATCATATGGTGCACCTGGAGAAAGTATTTGAGAGATGTAGAAAGTATGGGGTGTCCCTTAACCCCAAGAAGTGTAATTTGCTGTGGCATAGGGAAAAATATTGGGCCATGTGGTTTCAAAGGATGGCATCATAATTGATCCTGAGTGTGTTTCATTCATCTTGGATCTTTCCCTACCGGCACATCAAAAAATCCCTAATGCCCTTCCGTGGTAAGGTAAATTTTTTTAGGTGTTTTATCCCTAACTTTGTAGGACTAGTTTTTCCCATTACCCTGATGCTCAAGAAGGACACATCCTTCAGGTGGACAATAGAAGCAATAGAAATCTTCAAAAAAATCAAGCAAGAAATTGCTTGTGTGCCAACACTCATCAACCCATATTATTCCAAGGATTTCATCCTTTATGCTTATGGTGATGATATGAGTGTTGTTACTGTCCTAACACTAGAAAACGAACAAGGTCTAGAACAACCAGTGGATTTCTTCAGCCAAAAGCTGAAGTATTATGAATTAAGATACAGTCACATGGAGAAGTAGGTCTTCGAGATCATGTGCACACTCAATAAAATAAAAACTATGCTCGCCACAAATCATATTAAGGTGTTAGTATCCCACACTTTTGTCAAAGACTTCATCATGGGAGTAGAGATTAGTGAAAAGAGAGCACAATGGGTGACCAAAATCATGGAATATGATGTGACTATCAAAGCCATAAAATTGGTAAGAGGTAGCATGCTTTGCAAACACATTACTGAAGATGCACAAAATGAATACGAGACTTCATTATTTCTAGATGAAGGTCTCCCACAAGCAAAACTTGAGCCAAATATAGATGTTGGCATGCATGACTGGATGAAGGACATGATCAAATTCCTTTCCAAGGGTGTATACCCTCCTAGTTTAAACACGTCAAAGAGAAGACATATAAGGTTACAATCTATCCCTTATGTTTTGATTGATGGACTTATCTTCAAGAAAAATCTTCATGACATGCTATTGAAATGTATCAACGACGTGCAAACTAAATAAGTGTTATCATAATTTCATGATGGATTCTATGGTGGAAAGTTTTCTACCAAAAATACCACATTGAAGATAATAATGGAAGGAATATTCTGGCCAAACCTATTTGTATATGCACAAAAATGGTTCACAAAATGTAAGGTATGTACTTTCTTTGTAGGAAAGAAAAAATTTGTAGCTCTTCCCCTCCGACCAATCCAAGTGGATCAACATTTTGCAAAATGGGGTCTTGACTTCATAAGAATGATCATCCCACCCTAAATCTATGGACACAAGTGGGTGCTAACAGCTACAGACCATTTCACGAGATGGATAGAAGATTTCACACTCAAAGAATCAACTAATTCAGTCATCCTTAACTTTCTTGAGGGTATAGTTACAAGGTTTTGTGTTCCTCAAACCATTATCTCTGATAATGAAAAATCTTTCCTTGGGACTAAAATCATTAATTAGGCATTAAATATAAGCATCTAACTAAATAACTCTTCCAACTATTACCCTCAGGGTAATGGTCTAGTAGAGTCAACAAAAAAGAATTTGATTAGGATCATGAAACACATAATGAACATCAGCTAAAGACTATAGCATACAAAGTCTCGCACATGCTCTGGGAAGATAGAATCATAATAAATAAAGGAAATAAGAACTTAGGCTTACAAGTTTGTCTATGGAAAAGAGGATACCCTTCCTTTGAATTTGGAATTAAATTCATTAGCACTTTCCCAATAGCTGGAATTCAAAGGCACAAACCAGAGAGAAATCAGAATGGCAGAGCTAGTTAGTCTTGAAGAGTCAAGAAACTCCGCCATGATCAAGATAGAATAACAAAAAAAAGAAACAAATAAATGGTTTGACAGAAAGGCTAGAACCTAGCTTTCAAATTTGGGGACTTAGTTCTAAAATGGGATGCTAACAGAGCTAAACTAGGACATCATTCAAAGTTTTATGCACTTTGGAGTGGCCCATACATCATCAGTTCGTGTGAAGAGGCTAACTCTTTTAAGTTAACTCATCTTCATGGAGGCACGTTGTAAATACCAGTAATGAGATCTATCTCAAACACTTCCATTAAGTTTGCTACATCATTATGTATATAAGAGAGTATTTTCAATTCCTCTAAGTGCATTGTGTACACATTGTTTGTTTGTACCTAGTTATTTCTTCTTGCGTGCTCCCTATGCAAGCTCTTCTTTTGCTTCTAGGATGTCGATCTTCTTCTAGTAATTTTCAGAAGCTTACATGATTCAGAATTAAGTAAGAATGATCCTTCAAGTGACTTCATGGATAGTTATTCAAATGATTACATAGTAGACTCCATTCCCAATGGATGCTCTAGGCTATTGATCTCCTTCATCTAGAGGGAAGATGGCCCTGAAATTTGCCAAATTTTTTATCCAAATAACTCTCCCTATTATTTTGACAACTTGTATACATATTTTGTCTCTGATATCTTCATTGCAAGGTTATGTGCACTCAAGATTCGCTTGGCACATTCCCTTGGTTTCTTTTCCCCATGCACTTCCTTGTCTCCCCTTAATTTTCCTTTTCTTCTATGTTTCACTCCTCCCTTACGTGCATCCTCTACGCATCCACCTTCTTCCTAGCATATTTTCACCATGTGCACATGCCTCACACTTGCTTCAATTGGCCAAGTCCTTGGCCCTAACGTGTGCCTCACACATTATCTTGTAATGGTTGCACCTTGACCATGTGTTATCTTCTCACAAGTTTACCTCATTTCCCTACGCGCGTTGTGCATGTCTTCCTTCTACCTTCTCCCCGTGCCATTTTCTTCTACACATGTATCTTTTCACCCTCCTTTGTGTCTTTCCATAACAATTCATCCTCTAACATGCTCGAGTGTGCCACATGTGACCGTTGAAAGCATGCCAACAAGGTGTTGGATCATTTTAACAAATAAATGAGTGACATGTGGCAGAAACAAAAAAACATTTACACAGTTGGGAATCCTTTCAGTCAACTCATGTGCATCACATTATTTTCTTATGTTTATGACTCAGAAAAAATTCTAATATTCGTATCTTTTATTATAGAGCTCCGATTGGCGCACACCTAGACTTGTCAAATAGTTTTTGAAATAGGCTACAGTGCTAGACATTCAAATTCAAATTCTTGGCAAACCTGGTAGGTGAGAAATGGGAAAACATCTTTCTAAGAATTAATAGGTAGATCTAATTGCTCCAACCACCCAATTTGATATGATCTGCCCTCCTTCCTTCTCCTAGGGAAGTGCATTAGGTAGAATTGCAGGAATATTTTCAAGCATTGAATACTTCTTGTTGGTGGTTGCATTTTAAATTCAGATTTTCCCTCCTTCTCTTCTTCTTCCATGGATTCATCTATAAATGTAATATTTGGGCTCATTATTAATGTTAGACACTTTGGATCCTTACACACTTTGCTAAGGACTTCATCATTTCTATATTTTGAGTTATAGACCTCTAGATATGGCTCTTGCATGTGTATATCGGCCTCTTTCACCATTATAACAGCTCCGTTCATTTTTGGAAGTAATATAAGCATCGTTTTGTGACTATTCTCTATCATAACGTGTTTGCATTCCTTATTCTTGCCTTTTCTTTTCATTACATTCATGTTGTGCCATTTCACATCACTTATAAATCTTTATTTAGTTTTGTTCCATGAAACTGATCTAGTAAATACGTTTTAAGTTGTGCTACACGTGCCTAGCCTTCTTTCATGCATTTCCCTTCAGTTTCACTCAAATCAAATAATGTTCATCCCTATTTTTTGGTGTTATCACCTTTTAATGTAGTTTCCTTTCATGTTATCCTTCTATCCCTAGTCCCATGGAATTATTATCTTAGTTTCCCTTTAAACACTAGGAGTAGCAGTAGCAGTAGAACTAGATGGAGGAACTGGCCTTCTCTGTAGATCCATCCCAAGAATGTAAGGTCCCACAACTTGGGAATAGTTCCATTGTTTTCAAAAATAACTCAGTTATTCCAGATCTGAGACATGGGTGCATGTTTAAATGACCAACATAAACATGATGGAGTTAGGGGTTGATAGGTTGTGTGAGATCAACGGTTAGGGTAGGGGACACATGTCACCATTCTAGGAAACTTCAAGGAAGATCCATTTCAGGGACTTCAAGTCCCTTGAATAAACCACAATGGATAATTTCATTGGGTTTGAGCTATAGCCAAGTCAACAAGTCAGAGGGTTGATCCTAATAAAAAATGTGGACATGTGGAAACATTTGGCTAGAAACATTTTGATAAGGCCAAAAGTTTCTAAGTCCTCTTAAGAGAAAAGTTCCAATGTAAAGGAGAAACCAATGAAAGGAAAACACATGACATGCATGGAGCTTTTATATTGGTTAATGTTTCACAATAGTAAGAGGGAGCTATCAAATAAAATGACATGCAAAGAAAATGTGTAGATTTTCTATTGGCTCGTGCATCACAGTTGTCATTTAAGAGCTATTAAAAGTATGACAACCCAAGGAACATGACATTATTTAATTGGCTCACATTTCTTAATGCAGAAGAACTTCGCAGAAGCCAAAGAAAATAAAGGGAGTAAGGTCTTACATGCGAACCAATTAAGGACTCACATGTGGAAAAGAAAAATAAATTCGCATATAATCAGAGGAAATCCCTTGAGAAAATCAAATGATACCACTTTTCATTCTCTCGCACATCCCAACATGCTAAAATTCAAATGTTCATATCTTCTGATTCCCTTCTCTAAATTTGACAAAATTGGTCGTACTGGAAAGATATCCTCAATCCCTTTAATTGGGTATATTTAGAATCAGAAATTGATGGCGTTTGATAGGAGAAAAGAAGGAAAACTTATTCAAAATTAAAGATGCAACTCTAAGTAGCTCAACAACTAGATTTTGGCGAGATATGGTGCCTTAGATTATTCAAGAAGTAAACTGACAAGGTGCCCATCATTTTTTTCAAACTTTTAATGCACCCTGTTGGTGGGTGAAGGCTATAATTTGAGTTTCCTGCTAATTTCTCACTTCTCTCTCTCTCTCTCTCTCTCTCTCTCTATTTCCATATATTGTAAGAAAATTCTTATTTGTAATGTTAGACATTTCAATAATGCTTGTGTGTGCTTTCTAAGTACTGTATATGTGTGTATGAGATGTAAGCCCTAGATTTGAGCTTTTTTATGGTGAACCTTTCCTCTCGAGCCTCGATTGTAATGTATTATGCATCATTTAAAGCAATAAAATACATGTTTTGTGGCTACTTTCAGCCCTAGCTGTGTTCTATTGCATTTTTCCTTTTCTTTTCATTTTATTTGTAGGTATTTTTGTGCATATTTTATTCTCCTTATAGGTTCAAATATTTTTTGCTTCATGGATATATTGGTTTTAAGGTTGTATTATACTATTATGTTTATTTTTTCCCTCTCTATTACCATTTTTTTCCCATTTTACCTCATTTGAGAGTGTCTATCCACCCTTTTCGTGGTGCTATTGTCTCTGTCAGCTTAGCATTTCCCATTTTTATGCAATTTTCTCTCTCCATGTTCCCTTAGATTGTTAGAATAAGAGTCAATAACTGAATTTTCTTCATTAGGAGTAGCTTATCATTATGATTACGTAGAGGAACCATCTTTCTCTAGAGGTTAATCTCATTTATGCATGTCCCATACTTGTGAGATCATCCCATGCTAGCCAAAAAGTAGGGATCTATATCAAACAAATCCAAGGATGCTATATTTTTGACATAACAAAAATATCCTAAGGTATGTCATGAGATATCCTACAAATGAGTAAAATAATAAATATTCTATGCAAGGATAACTCTTTAAAAAGAGTAAATAATTTCCCAATCAGAAAAGGAACTAAAATTTATAGGTTTAGCTATAAGAGTGATAAATATTGGTTAATGATGTTATCAAGTGTGGATATATAATTAATAAGTTTATGAACTTGAAATAAGAAAAAAAAATCCTAAGAAGGAAAAGTTTCAATACTAATTTGGTCTTAAAGTTACCATGATTATGTGATCTATATTTAAATGAAATTTCACTAAACACAAAAATTAGTTACAAAATCCCTTCTTATAAAATCAATGAATGAAGCAAAGGTAAAAGAATTTGATGTAATTATGATGATATCTATTGTAACATAAATGAAATATTTGATGAAAATATTTATATAAAGATCTAGTGATATATACGAAGTAACATTTTTTTTTGTAGAACTATTATTCCTTCTTTTTGGGGAAAGTACCTTAGAATATACAATATGTACACAAAGAAATTTAGGTAATCTAGAGGGAAGATAAATCATTTTCCCTAAGGAATCTCATAAATCCTCAACTATATATGGATAATGACAAATAGGGATGGTGGATAAGGATGTAGATTTTTTCGTTTATTTAAAATTGGTTCAAAATAGTGTTTTTAAATTTTCAAACCTTTTGGGGTAGTTATTGGGGGTCAAACATAGTCTACCAAAATTTGACACAATTTCTTCATGTTTTTCAAGTTCTAAGATTTGTGAATTGATTCCCAATTTTATAACCTTTATTTGGATTCCTTACCATGCTACAAATATTTACTCTTTTCTTTACTACAACTTGATAAATGGTGAGTACACACAAGAGGGGAAGATGTTTTTCAAGATTAGATCAATTCTCATTTTTTGATTTATAAACCAAGTGGGGATTCCATAAAGGGTTATCACACACATATTGTATGTAAATAATTCATGTGTATTATTAAATATTGATAATTAAAAATAACCAATATGTCCAATTAATTATCAATGACATATACACACTTTATTACACAACATAATTACATATTTGAACCCAAACACATATAAGAGATGACTCTAAAAACATGAATTTAGATGGAATCAACTTTAAATTTCAATAAATAATCCGCTCAAGTGATGTAAATGATCAAAACTTTAGAGAATTGAAAAATCAAGGGGAATGTCATAATGTTAACTTACATATACCTGAAATTCCCCACAATTTACGAATCAAACCACACATGATACAATGCTTTGAATTCAAAAAATATTATAGGTTCATACACACATCAATATGAAAATAACGATAAAAATGATCTACAAAAAATGAATGATAGAAACGTTATGGCTGTAAAAACATTTTAAACACCAAATTTGAACATTTGATTAAATGATTAGGTAATAATTAACATCATCGAGTTCAAATATATGAAAAGTGAGATTAGTACTTTATGAATAGACTTGTTCGCAATAAAATTCATGCAAATGCAAATTTCTTGTGCTAGATTTGAGGTTTATACAATACACATTTATACAAGTGAATGAAAAATCATGTAAGATTATTTATTTAACTCATAATTATCATAAAACAAAAAGGGAAAATAATTGTAATGAATTTTAATTCAATCACCTAGCTAAATGTGTTTTTTTTATTAGGCATAGGGTCATCTATCTATCAAATTCATGAATTATTGAGAAAAATAAAATATGAGACACATTTTACAAAAATGAAAACATAAAACGTAATTTTGAAATTTTGAAAATAACCACCCTTACATAAAAATTCTATTATTAAACTAAGAATTATCCAAATGAAAATGAAAATTAACAAATACACTAACATAATATTAAAAACAAGTTGCATTAGACTAAATAATTTAACATTTAATCACAAATCCTTATACACATAATATGGTAGATTGAAGGCCTATTCCTATATTAGTTTTATTGGAAAATTAATCCCAACAACTGACATTAATTATTTTCCCTGTGTAACCCCATTTAAATTATTCTAATTTGGATTATCTAAGAAAAATTTTGTGGTAATATTTGAAATGCATATTAGACAATGATTGACTCTTTGGTGGCTAGATTTTTTGGCGAAGAAAATAAATAGAGGGAAAATGCATATGACCATATTTTTGAGTGGAGAGAGTAATTGAGCCAAAATATAGAACATCATTTCTAAAAGTGGCGTGGGAGAAAGATGTAAGAAAATATGAGAAATATACCAAAATAGAACCAATGATCTAGAGTAGAACATCCATTAGAGGAGTCCATGATATTTAGGAATGTAAAACATTAGTTGTTTGTGTGCAATTTTTATATAAGTTTATTGTAATTTTCTTCTTATTATAAACATAAATATTTGGTGTATATAACTATGCAAAAATTAGTAGCTATGTTTTATTGTTTTTGTGTCCATTTTATCATACAAAATCATCCTCCCTCTCTATTTTCCCACAATATTGGTATCAAAGTGATGCATGTTAATCTATGATGTTTATTTTATATTTATAGTGGATGGAAATGACAGTAAAATTTGGAAGTATCCTCTAACCTTTGATGGAAAAAACTATGATGTGTGGTCTAAAAAAAGAAGATCATTTTCATTGTTAATGATTTATGAGAGCTTGTTTTGATTGGATTTTCAAATTCCACTAACCAAAAAACCTATGCATCCCTGTCAAATGATCAGAAAATTTAGTTGAAGGAGACTAGAAGGAAATATGCAAAGGCATTGAGCCTCATTGAATATGTAATGAAGGAACTCATTTTCCCCATAATATAAACAACTTACTAATCCAAAGAAGCTTGAGATATTATACAGAATCCTTATAATGGGGATAATATGGTGAAGTTATTTAAACTCTAGTTCCTTAGGAGAAATTTTGAAACTCTATAAATGAAATAAGATGAATCTATCTCTTATTTTCACACTATAATTTCCATCTTTTTAAACCACTTAAAGATTAATGGAGAGACCATTGAATATCACATTGTTATTTATAAAATTCTTAGAAGTATGCCTATAATTTGTGAGATTTTTGTAGTGATTAAGGAGTCCAAATACTTTCCGAAATGATAGTTGATCACTTGATGGGCTCACGAAAAACCCATGAGAAAATCATTAACAAAGAAGCCATTTCTTCCCTAAAATAATATTTTAAATCTCAGACCAATTTAAGAGGTAGAGGATAAGAATAAATACCTAAGATAGAGGAAGATTGACAAGCTACTTTGGAAGTTAAAAATCAAATAGCCAGGAGGGAGAAATAATTTAAAAATAAAACAAAGGAGCAATACCTCAAAACCAAGGTATGAAAATAACAATGTCCAGTGATACTATTCTCATAAGTATGGAAATTTGACAAGTGAACGTAAAATAAGAGAACATGATCAATCACGATAGAGTGCAAATGAAAATGTATTTGAATTTGATCAAAACCAAATTTGTTTATTATGTGTAATAATTATTATTAGAGAAAATATGTTGTTTGGTACTTGGACAATGGTTGTAGAAACAACATGAGTGGTAATAAAAATTTGATTGCATTCAATGAAAATAATGTTTGGTATAAGATTAAGATAATGAAAATGTTTTATTTTTTCGGTCTAAGATTAAGATGGGAAATAAAGAATATTCAGTCTAAGATTAAGACTTCTATTATGACCCAGACATAAAACGTAATCTATTAATCATTGAAAAAATGATCCAAAAAGGATATACAGTCTCGATGGAGAATGGAGAGTGCATAATATTTAACAAATATGGGAGTAAAAATAATATTACGGTTATGTAAAAGAAAAAAAATTGTTGTTTCCTCTTAGGATACAATATGATTTCTCTGTACATTCTAGATCTACACATACCAAGCACAAGGATCACTCCAAAGCCTCATCCCAAAGGTATAATTTAATATTGTCATCAAATATCCCTCAAGAATATGAAATTTTTAGTATGGACATTTATGTTTCTCTAGACTTACTATTTTATCTAAAAAAGACATGTTTAAGGGGTTACCGACTATTTTAGAGATTGAAATTAAATGTGAGGAATGCACTTTAGTAAGGAAACATATAAAAGCCTTTCAATTAGGGAGGAATAAGAGAGTAAGAGAACCATTGAAACTGGGGCATTCATATTTATGTGGCCCATTGAAAACCCCCACTTTATCCAAAATTTTATATTATATGTCCTTCATATATGATTGCAACAAAAAGACATGGGTCTATTTCTTGAAGAACAAGTATGAAGCCTTTGAGAAGCTCAAATAATTTAAGGATCTTGTAGAGAAAAAAATGGAAAATTCATCAAGGACCTTAGAATGGATAAAGGGGGAGATTATATCTCCAAATAATTGCTATTTTTTCACAAATACGAAGGAATTGAAAAGAAATTTATAGCTAGGTATACTACAAAACAAAATGGTGTGATTGAGAGGAAGAATAAGATCATTAAAGAGATGGAAATAATCATGGTGAATGTCAAGGGATTTTTAAATAAATGTCGGGATGCATCTATTGTAACACTAATATATTTGTTGAGTAAATTTCCCAAAAGTAATGTACATTACAAGATTCAATAAGAGGCAAAAAATCAAAGAAAATACAACATGAAGCACCTACAAATATTTGGATCTATGACATATGTGTTTGTATTAAAGGAGATAAAGAATAAGTTAGATGATAGAGGAGAAAATTGTATCTTCATTAGCTACAATGAAGAGTCCAAAGCATACAAACTATATAACCCTATTATAAAGATGCTTTTCATTAACAAGGATGCTGAATTCATTGATAATACACTTTTAGATGACATGATTGACACATCCTCTAATATCTCAACAATGGTAGCTATATCTAATGTAGAAGGTGGAAATTTAGGAGTTTCTACTGATGAATTTTAACTTGTCATTGGACAACATGGTGAAAGTTCATAAACACTTCCTTCTTCTTCAATATCTAAAAATGCTCCATAGTCCAGAAGCTTTAATAGTACAAGGTATCCCTATAGAGAGAGTTAAAATATAATGTTGGACTCAAAGAAAAAGATATTGAGGGAATTTTTAAAAAACTTAAGGTATGGTGATTTTGAAGAAAATCTAAATTTTGCATTATTTTCTCAATGAGATCCTCCTTTTTTTTAAAGAATTAGTGAAAGATGAGAAAGGGTGTAAGGAAATGGATGAAAACATAGAGGTGATCGAAGCATCACAATGTTGAGTGGAGTCCCTGAGGATATTTGGGGTACAAAAAAGGAGAGAAATTGTAATGCCATATTTTTTTTGTTTTTTTTTAAATAAAAAAAATGCAAGCACACTAATTTTTTTTTAGATTTTATATGTAATGTACAACTAAATATTTCAAGTGTATATTTCATAACTATATATTTTGCATATTTCTAAACAACAACTCTTCCAAATGAAGGCATTGAAAATAAAAAGTTCTTGGTTTCATTATAAACTCAAATGACAATCTTACAAGATTCTTGCAACTATAAAATAGAAACTATCTTAGTGATGACCAATGTTTTCAAGAGACAATAAGTACAAAATGGTTATATACAAGAGTGAGAAACTTTACAAGCCACATTTATTTACAACAATAAGTTAATGCCCACAAAAGATGAGGATGACCAAGATGGCAAGAGGCTTCAACTATCTCCAACTTGAGCTCCAACTCTAATACTCCTACAAGAATCCAACTCCAAGAGAACATGGCTTGTTTACCACCCAACCAATAGGCATCATCACATGTCTTTCCATGGTTGGAAGTCATGCTAGCCTCCCCCAAGCTCATGGGAGAGAGGAACTAGCTTCCACAATGTGTACAAGTATAAAGGGGATTTACACACAACAAGAAAACATAAGACCATTTAACCACTTACTACACATGAAAACAACAACATGAGGATAACAATGCCAACCTCACAAGGGGGAAGAGAGGAAGAAGGATTCCCAAATCAAGGTGTCCAACCATAGGAGCACCAATAAATACATATATACAAAACTCCTTACACATCCTAATCATTCATCCTCCTTATTCCTCCTTATGCTATAGAAATCCTTCTTGCGAGGATTTTCAAACCCAAAAGGGTTTCCTCACCAAGAATGGGGAAAAGTTCAAGCCATATGAACCTTTCTCCCACCTCAAACCATATGAGGGGATGAGAAGGGACCTTCATGGCTTGACCTACAACCATGAGGTTTGAGAGGGAAATCCCTCTCTCTTCCCCTACATTCTCCAAAAACCATCATTCCAAATGATGGTGGAGAGAAAACAAAGAAAAATAACAAGAACAAGCAAACAACCACATTCACCATACAACTTCACAACACATCATTTCACACACTATTTTATCGATCAAGCATAGTTTACAAGATAAACAAAACTAAGAAGGAAAAAGGTTAAGAACCCTACCTCTATAATGCTTTCCAAGACTCTAAGCTTTTCCCCTTTGTTCAAGCTCCCCTCCAAGCTCCCAAAATTCTCCAAGTGCTACAAAAAAAATGAACCAAGAAGACCCATTCCTTCCACATGAGGAAGAATAAGAAGAGGAGCTCAAAAGTTTCCTCACCAATGGGAAAGTGACAAGTGTCACCCCCTCTCCTCTCAAGAGTCAAAGATTCCAAAAACCAAATAAGTAAGAGTAAACTCACCTTTTATCCCTTTTTACCCAAAATTCCAAAAACTAAAATAAAACAAAGTGGAGAAACTTTTAACAATATCACACAACCCAACCATCTTACATGGATGGTGACTAAAGAGGGCAAAATGGGAGGGAAACTCCCTCCAAACCTTTGAAATAGGCCCCCCCACCTATTAGGTAGGGTCCAAGGGCCCATTTTCATGCTAAGGGAACCCCCAAACTAAAAAGGGGTCCCTAAAAATACCCAAAATAACCCAATTTCGGGTTTGGCATGCTTGGGCACAAGGGTAGAGGGTGTGGGGTCCACCCAAGGTTCACGTGTGGTCCCCAATCCCTTCTACCAACACACACACACTTCCCAAAACCAGCACTTAACTTAAGATAAAATCATTAACCCCTAAGCTAGTTTACTTAATAAAATACACCCTAAACCTAATTAATTTTACAAAACAATATTACATTACAATTGAGGGGTTCACCCAATGGTGCCCAATTAAATACATCTAATCTAAGGCCTCAAACATTTAGCATGGTTAGGACTCAGCCCGTGGGCCACTTGTGCACAATTGCGTAGCTACCCTGAAACCCATGCTCTCCTATACCTGTCACCTGCACACTCATTGCACACATTAACCGCATCTGTCCAATATAATAAACATCATCTATATATCACAATATCAATCAAACTTATAATGTCCGAACATAATTTACAATTGATAGTGCAATGCATACAATTACCCACATAGTTTGCCATGAATCATCCACAAATAAAATTACAAAGACATACACTTAGGTTAGCATGAAAATTACTATCATTAAATCCAAAACACTATATCATTAATCAACTCAACCACAAGAGACTAACATCTAACCAATAAGTCTATCATATAACCCTGTTAGTGTCATCAACATCATAAGAAATATATCAGTATACAAATCTAATGCAATTGGCGCTACGCGCCCAAAATGCCATAATGTCCATGAAGAGAGAATATCAGAGTAAAATTTCCAAAGTCTATCAGAGTCTCAATCACAACATGTCTAGGAATAAAGGAACCAACAGATAACTAGAGCTATAAAAATGTGGGCACTACATCCCCCTCTCCTAGAATTAGACTTCCTCCTAGAAGTCATTGGAAGAGATAGGGATATCTAGCCCTCAGTGGTGTAGCATCCTCCCAGGTAGCTGATGACTTGTCATATTGGTCCCACTGCACTCTAACCTGGTCCAAATCTCGACCCCGAAGGGCCAACCTCCGGTGCTCCAGTATGCGTACGGGCTCCAATCTCCACTACTCTCCATCCTCTACCTGTAATGTCGACCAATCCAAAACATGAGAAACATCTGGTACATATCTACGTAGTACAGAAACATGAAAAACGTTGTGGGCCCATGCAAGGTGTGGTGGCAAAGCTAGGCGATAGGCAACTAGACTAATGACCTCAAGAATATCAAAAGGCCCCACAAAACGAGGCGATAGCTTAGAACCCTTTCCATAACAGATCGGACTCTTATGAGGATGAACCCTCAAGAAGACTTTGTCACCCACTGAGAAGTGACGATCGATCCTCTTGGTGTCCACATACGCCTTCTGGCGTGCTCTAGCCTGCTCAAGACGTTGCCAAATCAAAACAACCTGCTGCTCTAAATCTTGAAGATAAGCTGGTCCCAAAATAATCTTGTCATCTAGTCTATCCCAGCTCAAAGGTGTCCTGCAAGGTCATCCATACAAATCCTGATAAGGAGCCATGCTAATGGAGCTATGATAATTGTTATTGTAGGCAAACTCAACTAAATGCAAATAGTCTTCCCACTTCTTCTACTGGTCCATCACGTACATCCTCAACATGTCCTCAAGAACCTGATTAACCCTCTCTGTCTGCCCATCTGTCTCTGGATGATATGCCAAACTAAAATTAATCTGTGTACCTAAGGCCTCCTGAAAAGAAGTCCAGAAAACTGATGTGTAGATGGTGTCTCTGTCATTGATGATTGTCTTCGGAATCCCATGCAATCTGACAATGTCCTCCACGAACATTTTGGTGATGGCCTATGCATTATAGGTGACCTTGGTTGGCGAGAAATGCACAACCTTGGTCAACTTATCCACTGTGACCATAATGGCATCATGACGATAAGAGGACATAGGAAGTCCTACTATGAAATCCATGGAGATCACATCTCATTTCCACTCAGGAATTTCATGAGGGTATAAGAGTCCTGCGGGATGAGAATGCTCTGCCTTGACTCTCTGACACTCAAGACATCGTGCTATCAAATCTGCTATGTCTTGATGAAGACCTAGCCAATAATATAACTCTCTCAAATCGGCATGCATCTTCTTCACTCCTAGATGTGCTGCGTATGGGGCTCGATGAGCCTCAGTAAGGATGAAACTACGCAGATCACCTGCCTTAGGCACATAAATTTGCCTATGGAACTGAAGCAACCCATCTGACTCTAACATGCATCCTAAATATCTACCCTCAAAAGAACCCTGAGAATCCAACATCTACCTAGCACCCTCGTAAAACCTATCCTCAGGAAGATGCTCAAGTATCCTGGCTCTCAAATCTGACTGCAGTGTCAAGGAAGCAAGCACATGCTGTCGTCTACTAAGTGCATCTACAACAACATTTTCCTTTCCCTTGATATACTGCACCTCCATCTCATACTCACATAGGAACTCCATCCAACTCCATTGACGAGCGTTAAGGTTCGGCTGAGAGAAGATATGTTGTAAACTACAATAATCTGTCCTCAAGATGAAAGGTCTATCCAAAAGGAAATGTCGCCAACGCACAAATGCATGAACAAATGCTGCAAGCTCTAATTCATGAGTAGGATAGTTAAGCTCATAGTCCTTAAGCTTACGAGACTCAAAAGCAATAACCCGATGCTCCTGCATAAGAACTGCTCCCAAACACTCTAGTGATGCATCAGTACAAACAACAAAATCCTCTGTTGGGTCTGGAACTACTAAGATGGGCACCGTGGTTAGCCTTTCCTTAAGCAACTGAAAGGCCTACTCACCTTTTTCTGACCAATCAAAATTCTTCCCTTTCCTCTGAAGAGAAGTAATAGGGTGAGAAATCCTAGAAAATACCTGTACAAACCTGTGGTAATACCCTGCTAAACCTATGAAGCTCCTCACCTTAGTGACTGATGTGGGTGATGGCCAATCCAAGATAGCCTGAATCTTAGAGGTATCTACGGAGATACCCTCGCCTGATATGATATGACCCAAGTATTGAATCTTTATCTGAAAGAAGCTACATTTTCCAAGTTCTCATACAACTTCTGCTCTCTCAAAACCTGAAGTACCTACCTCAAATGCTCCTCATGTTCCTCCTCGGAATGAGAATAAATAAATATGTCATCAAGGAACACCAAAACAAAGTGATCCAAAAATTTCCTGAATACTCCATTCATGAGGCTCATGAAGACAGCTGGGGAATTGGTCAAACCAAATGGAACCACTGTGAACTCATAATGCCCGTAACGTGTGTGAAATGTTGTCTTATGAATGTCTGCATCTGAAATGCGCAACTGATGATACCCTGACTTGAGATTGATTTTGGAGAACACTCTAGCTCCCTGCATCTGATCAAACAAGTCATTAATCCTAGGGAGTGGATAACGGTTCTTTATTGTGACTTTGTTGAGCTATCTGAAATCTACACAAAGCCTGAGAGAACCATCCTTCTTCACAAATATGACTGGTGCTCCCCAAGGAGATACACTAGGGTGAATGAGACCCTTCTCTAATAACTCCTCTAACTGAATCTTGAGCTCATGAAGCTTTGAAGTTGTCATCCGATAGGGTGCCCTAGACACTGGTGTGGATCCAGGCACTAAGTCAATGGTGAAATCCAATTCCCTACTAGGTGGTAAACCTAGGAGCTCCCCTGGAAACACATCTACATACTCCCTCAAAATTGCATGATCATCTAAGGGTGAATGCTCTGGAATGCTCTCAGATCGATCACTGATAGAGATACCAAACAACTGGAAACCTTTACGCATGCTCCGCTTGAGTTGCTTAGCCGAGATCATGCGCAAGGAAATGGGTCTCTGCATCCCTGAAATCACAACTGCACTACCCAAATCATCCTGACACTCAATGACCTTCTCTCTATAATCCACCTTAGCTCGATGAGCCTTGAGCCAATCCATACCCAACACTACCTGATAGGATCCTAAAGGAATAACTCGGAGGTCAAGCGTAGTGGAGAAGACTCCCAAATCGAGTACACAAATCTCCACATACGAGTCCATGGCGAGTTTAGCCCCAGAGGCCAACTCAACCTGCCAACTATCTGGCTGCCTAGCCACCACTAACCCACACTGGTCCACTATAGAAGGTGATATAAAGGAATCAGAAGCACCTGAATCAAAAAGTACTGAGACAGAAATACCCCTGATAGTACCTGTCGTCTCAATGACTATGGCCTGATGCTCAGCCTGGCGGTTGTCAACCGCTGCATACACATGATGGGTGCGTCCCATGTCACCCATCATCTGCTCGGATCTAGGAGCTCTCTGCATATCCGTAGTAGTGGGTTTTTGCGGACACATACGCACATAATGGTCTGGAGCCCCACAAATGAAACATCCTCCTGTACCCCTCTGAGATGGGGTCCCTCCTGTGCTCTGGTGAACTGAACCTGCTGGTCCAACCCTAGCAGACTGCTGTGAGCGGGTTGGCTGTG
The DNA here is from genome assembly GCA_019776745.2 of Taxus chinensis. Lineage (NCBI taxonomy): Eukaryota > Viridiplantae > Streptophyta > Pinopsida > Cupressales > Taxaceae > Taxus > Taxus chinensis. The sequence continues at coordinate 465,318,133 of CM034149.1, read as the reverse complement.
AGTGATGAGTACCCGGCCTCCTATCTCTAGACCCACCAAAACAACCTCTGGACCCACCTCGCTGAAAAATCTGAGTCTATCTACCCCTCTGATTCTGGTGTCCTTGATGCTATGTCTGCTGTGATGGGTGTGGAGGAGCTCTCGATGCTGTTGGAGAAGACCATAATCCTCCTCTAGGGGGTGGTGCTATTCCCCGTGCTCTCTGACTCTGGAATGCCTGAATCCTGTCCTGGAACTCGCTCTTGTTCCTTTCTCTGTGCTCCTGAGCCTTGGTCCTTTTCTCCTCACCCAAGTAGGCCTTCTCAATGGCCTTCTCAAGTGTAGGAGGAGATAACATCCTAACAGCTCCTGCTATATCTGCATTAAGGCCCCGAATGAACCTGTTTACCTGTAACTTCTCATCTTGTAGGTAGTCTACATACTGCAAGAGATCCAAGAACCTGCTCTCATACTGCGCCACTGAGCCAGAACCCTGTCGTAAGTCGTGAAACTCATCGATCCTCTTCTGCACAAAATTCTCTGACATATACCGGGCCTTGAATCTCTCCTCGAACAACTCCCATGTCACTGTATCCCGAGTCAAATGGAGCTTCCGCTCCTCATTCCTCCACTAAACACTTGCTGCATCTCGAAGGAGGTGTATGGTGAACCTGACTTTGATGTTGCTCTCATGAGAGTGCAAACCAAAGCAACTATCCAAGCTAAGGAGCCAGGACCCTGCCCTAAAGCCATCTGTCGAACCAGTAAACATAGGTGGCTGAAGGTGAAGAAGGTCTCGAATCACACTGCCTATGTCTCGATCTTGGTGATGTGGTCTAACAGGTGAAAGAGGTCACCTATCTCCAAATGACCCCTCGAAGCTATGTGATTGGCTGTGACGAAACGAGGCCACCCTCTTGCCAAGGATGGAAGGGCTGCGTGACCTCTCTCATCTCGAAATGTCGTGCTCAGGTGGCTCTGGATGGGCGTCCTCGCCAAGCAACTCCTCATCTCCCAACTGAATATCCTCCTCTATCGGCACCTGCAGTGGTGGAAGGCGCTCCTGTATGACACCTATCAGCTACTACAGGGTCTCCAATATCTGAGGCCCGAAATCGGGGGCCGGTGGCTCTCACGTAGGTGCACTATGTCCCAAACCTCGAGCCGATTGTCCCCTCTTAGGTGCCATCATGAGCCTGAAATAAAAAAAAGTTTTATAAACTTTCTAAACGTTTGTTGGAAGCGTTATATTAATTTAATTTTTTTTTTGAGGTGATCAATGATTATTAATACCTACTTAAGCCTCTCACGTTAATAATTAATTTATAATAATAATTAATTCTCCTGAATTAAATTAACACTATCCTAATAATAATTTAATTTATTTTACCCTATCAAACTTCCTAGGGTTATGATTAAAATTCCACACTCCTAGACAAATAAATAATTTTCCCCCTTATAAAATTTTCCTTACACACTCTTTAAATTTAATTTTGTTTTTCCCCTTTTAATTTAATCTACCCCCACACCCCTCTTAATTTATTTTTTCAATCCCATTAAAAGTCATGTTTTAAAGAAAAGTAGGGTTGAATGAGAGCCCTAGGATCTAATCCAATCTTGGCCATTTATTTTGAATCTACCCTAAAAGTGCTCTAAATTTCTCTATGTCTCTTTTCCTCTTGATTCTTTTCTCATTTGTTTTGTTTCTTCCTTCTTTCTACTTTTCTTACTTTGTTTTCTTTGTTTCCTCTTGTGCAGGTGGAGGAGCTATGGAGGGTTGGCTCCATGGATATTTTTTTTTCTTTTTTTTTTGGCTTTGTTTCATCCGTATATGTATATGTATATACATCTATTTTTATTTATTTATTTATTTATTTTTATAAAGAAACCCCAAAAGGGTCAACTGTATATTTTTTTTATTAGGTCATATATGTATATTTTTATTTTTGGTTGTTGTTTTCTTGGGCGCGGGGCAGGGGCGCAGTGCGCGGGTGCATAGAGGGGCAGGGGCGCGTGGCAGGGTGTGCAGGAGGAACATGGCGTTGTGGCGAGGGGGTGTGCTGGGTTCGTGGGGGGTGCTGTGGGGTCTATGACGGGGAACTGGGATTCCGGAGGGGGCGGGGGACAGAGATCCGGAGGGGGGCGAGGGACAGAGTTCGGGGAGTCCGGGGTGGGTAGGGCAGGGTCGTGAGGAGGGACGGGTCTGAGGTAGTCTGGGCGCCAGGGAGGGGGGGTCATTGGAGTCTGTGGGTACAGGGTTGGGGGGTCCATTTGGGGCTACGGGGGGGGTTTGGGGTTCCGGGGGCGTGGTCTATGCGCGGGGGCAGATTAGGGTTCGGGCGGGGGATAGGGGATAGGGCTGCGGGTAGGTTGGGGGCTTCGGCCCCCCCCCAAAAAATAGTTTTGTTTTTTTTTTTGGTTTTTTTTTTTTTGTTTTTTTAAACTATACATATACATACATACATACATACATACATACATACATACATACATACATACATACATATATATATATATATATATATATATATATATATATATATATAAAATAAGTGATATATTACATTGTATATTACACTTTTTTTTTTTCCATTTGAAAATTTATTGAATAACATTTATATTTTATATATATAAACATATATATATATATATATATATATATATATATATATATAAAATAAAAGTATGATAAACCTATGGATTTTGCACTTAGATATAGTTTTAAACATATATAAATCTGTAATACTTATTTCCAATAATAAAAAAATAAACATATGACTTATATAAATTTAATTTATTTTATTATTATACTTTTTTTTTTTGGATATATTCACATGTGATCTATAAATGTGCCCATCTTATTTTGACAAGAAGAGAGAAGACTAGTAGTATTCTACTCTTTAACCTTTCAAAAAAAAAACTAATAAGTAAATACATTTCAAGAATAGTATATATATATATATATATATATATATATATATTATATGAACACATGAAATAATAGTTTTTAAAAAGGAAACATATATCAATAACCATATTTCAAATAAATCAGTTTTCCTTTGAATCACAAATAATCAGATTTTTCATGCAAGGAAGATTACAATAAGGACATATATGTTTTTTTTTTTTTTGTTCAATGCAAGACTAAGACATCTACAAGTTACCCAAAAGTCTGTGTGTTTGAACCACATCTCTGATATTAAATGTAATGCCATATTTTTTTGTTTTAAAAAAAAAAAAAATGCAAGCACACTAATTTTTTTTTAGATTTTATATATAATGCACAACTAAATATTTCAAGTGTATATTTCATAATTATATATTTTGCATATTTCTAAACAACAACTCTTCCAAATGAAGGCATTGAAAATAAAAAGTTCTTGGTTTCATTATAAACTCAAATGACAATCTTACAAGATTCTTGCAACTATAAAATAGAAACTATCTTAGTGATGACCAATGTTTTCAAGAGACAATAAGTACAAAATGGTTATATACAAGAGTGAGAAACTTTACAAGCCACATTTATTTACAAAAAGAAGGTAATGCCCACAAAAGATGAGGAGGACCAAGATGGCAAGAGGCTTCAACTATCTCTAACTTGAGCTCCAACTCCAATACTACTACAAGAATCCAACTCCAAGAGAACATGGCTTGTTTACCACCCAACAAATAGGCATCATCACATGCCTTTCCATGGTTGGAAGTCATGCTAACCTCTCCCAAGCCCATGGGAGAGAGGAACTAGCTTCCACAATGTGCACAAGTATAAAGGGGATTTACACACAACAAGAAAACATAAGACCATTTAACCACTTACTACACATGAAAACAACAACATGAGGATAACAAATCCAACCTCACAAGGGGGAAGAGAGGAAGAAGGATGCCCAAATCAAGGTGTCCAACCATAGGAGCACCAATAAATACATATATAAAAAACTCTTTATACCTCCTAATCATTCATCCTCCTTATTCCTCCTTATGCTATAGAAATCCTTCTTGGGAGGATTTTCAAACCCAAAAGGGTTTCCTCACCAATAATGGGGAAAATTTCAAGCCATATGAACCTTTCTCCCACCTCAAACCATATGAGGGGATGAGAAGGGACCTTCATGGCTTGACCTACAACCATGAGGTTTGAGAGGGAGATCCCTCTCTCTTCCCCTACATTCTCCAAAAACCATCATTCCAAATGATGGTGGAGAGAAAACAAAGAAAAATAACAAGAACAAGCAAACAACCACATTCACCATACAACTTCACAACACATCATTTCACACACTATTTTATTGATCAAGCATAGTTTACAAGATAAACAAAACTAAGAAGGAAAAAGGTTAAGAACCCTACCTCTATAATGCTTTCCAAGACTCTAAGCTTTTCCCCTTTGTTCAAGCTCCCCTCCAAGCTCCCAAAATTTTCCAAGTGCTCCAAAAAAAATTAACCAAGAAGACCCATTCCTTCCACATGAGGAAGAATAAGAAGAGGAGCTCAAAATTTTCCTCACCAATGGGAAAGTGACAAGTGTCACCCCCTCTCCTCTCAAGAGTCAAAGATTCCAAAAACTAAATAAGTAAGAGTAAACTCACCTTTTATCCCTTTTTACCCAAAATTCAAAAAACTAAAATAAAACAAAGTGGAGCAACTTTAACAATATCACACAACCCAACCATATTATGTTGATGGTGACTAAAGAGGGCAAAATGGGAGGGAAACCCCCTCAAAACCTTGGAAATAGGCCCCCCTACCTATTAGGTAGGGTCCAAGGGCCCATTTTTCATGCTAAGGGAACCCCCAAACTAAAAATCGGCCCCTAAAAATACCCAAAATAACCCAATCTCGGGTTTGGCATGCTTGGGCACAAGGGTAGAGGGTGTGGGGTCCACCCAAGGTTCACATGTGGTCCCCAATCCCTTCTACCAACACACACACACTTCCCAAAACTAGCACTTAACTTAAGATAAAATCATTAACCCCTAAGCTAGTTTACTTAATAAAACACACCTTAAACCTAATTAATTTTACAAAACAATATTTCATTACAATTGAGGGTTTCACCCAAATGGTGCCCAATTAAATACATCTAATCTAAGGCCTCAAACATTTAGCATGGTTAGGACTCAGCCCGTGGGCCGCTTGTGCACAATTTCGTAGCTGCCCTGAAACCCATGCTCTCCTATACCTGTCACCTGCACACTCATTGCACACATTAACTGCATCTGTCCAATATAATAAACATCATCTATATATCACAATATCAATCAAACTTATAATGTCCGAACATAATTTACAATTGATAGTGCAATGCATACAATTACCCACATAGTTTGCCATGAATCATCCACAAATAAAATTACAACGACATACACTTAGGTTAGCATGAAAATTATTATCATTAAATCCAAAACACTATATCATTAATCAACTCAACCACAAGAGACTAACATCTAACTAATAAGTCTATCATATAACCCTGTTAGTGTCATCAACATCATAAGAAATATATCAGTATACGAATCTAATCCAATTGGCGTTACGTGCCCAAAATGCCATAATGTCCATGAGGATAAAATATCATAGTAAAATGTCCAAAGTCTATCATATTCTCAATCACAACATGTCTAGGAATAAAGGAACCAATAGATAACTGGAGCTATAAAAATGTGGGCACTACATAAATCTATTCATCTCACAGCTGAAAGTTAATGATTCAACACATATCACCACTCTAGCACTTTTTACCTCCCTGCAGATGATAAAATCGAGGATTGAAAGGGATTCAAAGAAATAATACCTCTTGGGAAAGCTAGAGGTGTTCAAGTTGTTTTTCCTAATAGTATGTTGCTTTTATGTTGTTTAGTTGCAGTTATATCCCTATCTTGCTTTATATTAGTATCTTCTCTTTTGACTACTGTTGAACTTATTATAATATATGGATTCAAATCCTATTTTGCTATTTTTTCATGTTGATCTATGATCCTTTTTGTACCATGGTATAGTCCCTTCAAAACTATTTTCCTTTAATAAAAAATATAGATGTCAGATAAAAAAATATGGGAACTGAATGATTTACTTATGGGTAAACATGTTATTATATTTAAATACGTTTATATGACCAAAAGTACAACTAAAGGAAAAATAGACAGGAACAAAACAAGGCCGATTATTAAATGATATAAAAAACATCCTAAAAGAGATAATAATAAAACATATGCTCTAGTTTCAAGAATGGAAACCATGTGTTTTTTATTAGAAATAATATCCTAACACAATTGGAAATTATTCCAAATGGATGTAAGTATGCAGTTTTGAATGGATTTATGAAATAAGAAGTTTATATTGAATAACCACCTAGGTGTGAGGTTACAAGACAAGAATAAAAGGTTTACATGCTAAAGAAAGAAATCTAAAAAGTCAAGTAAACACGAAGGGTTTGGTATTACTATATACATGTGTACTTTCTAAGAAATGGATTCAAAAAAAGTAGTGGTGATCCCATACTCTACATTGAGGAAGTTAATGGTAAAATTTTTATAGCTATGTTGTATGTAGATGATATGATTTTCATAGGAAATAAGAACATATTGATTTCTTATTTTAAATAAATAATGAAAATAGAGTTTGAGATGATAGACTTGGGTCCATTAAATTTTTTCTTCGTATTGAGGTAAAAAAATGGATCATGGCTTATTCATTTATCAAACCAAGTATGGATAATTTTTTTTGAATAGGTTTAGAATGTTGAAAAATAATCCTACATCAACACCAAAACCTACAAGTATGAAAATAAGTAAGGAAGATTACAAAAATGAGGTAAATCCAACCTCATACAATAGAATGAATGGAAGTTTAATGTATTTGACAACTATGATTAATTTGATGCATGGATCTTGATTTCTGGATTTATGGAAACATTTAAGGAGACACACTAGCGAGAAGAAAATAAAATCATGAGATATACCAATGGAATGAAAGAACATGACATTTTGTATACTGCAACAAGTAACTTTGAGATAGTTAGTTGTATGAATAGTGATTGGAAAGGTAGTGTAGATGATAAGAAGATCACATCTGGATATGTGTTCTACATAGGTTTAGGATCCATTTCATGGAAATCCAAAAAATAGCCCATAATTTCTCCCACCAAAACAAGGTTATTATGTTGCAGTTAATATAGTGACATCTTAGGCTATTTGCCTTAGAAGAATCTTAGTGGACTTGAACGGGGAATATAGCGATGAAAAAAATATTTTGTGAAAAATTATCCTTAATAGACTTTAAAAAGAATACATTTTTCAACAATATAATCAAGAACATTGAGATATGTTATTATTTTATCATGGATTTGGTGGAGTATGGAAAGATAGAAATTCATTATTGAAGATATGAGAAGCAACTCACAAATATTTTAATGAAACCATTGTCAAAAGATAGTTTTAAGAACCTAAGAGAAATATTGGGTATCATAGGTGTTGTAAAAGTAAGATCCATACTCACTTTGGAATCATTTAAGTAGCTCTTGACTCTTTACATAGGAAGCTCTGTACTCATACATACAAATTTAGACTCACACAATCAGCTCTATAATTTCCCCATACTCATACAAAAAACTTCAAACTTATATAGTCATCTCTAGAATTTCTCTAGACCCCTACAAAAAACTTTAGACTCATATATTTTCTCAATAGTTTGTGTGGACTCACATAGAAAACTATGCCCTTATATAGTCAGCTCAAAAATTTATACAAAGCTACTTATAAAACTTAGTACCCATAAAGTCACATCCAAAATTTCTTTCGACTAACACAAAAATCTTATAAATATTAGTAACAAGCACCAAACTACTATTTTGTATTTGAAAATGCTTAAAAGTGGTAGTTTCTATTAAGTGATATTGTTGGAAAATTAATCCCAATAACCAATATTAATTATTTGTCTTGTGCATCCCCCAACTAAATTATTCTGATTGGCATGATCTAAGAAAAATATGGTACCTAGATTTGAGCCATACATTAAATGATGATTGGTCCTTTGGTGGCTGGATTTTTGGGTGAAGAAATAAAAAATATCTAGGGAAAATCCATATGTCCATATTTTTGAGTGGAGAGAGAAGCTAAACAAAAATATAAAACATCATTTCTAAGAGAGGTGTTGGAGAAATAAAAGAGAAAATCTCTTCCAAAATAGAACCAAAAACTATCTAAAGTAGTAGATCCATTTGACAATTCCATAGTATTTAAGAAGAAAGAGGAATGTACAACAATAACTATTTGTATGTAATTTTTGTATAAGTTTTTTGTAATCTTTTTGCTATTATAAATAAAAATATTGGTGTATACAACTATGCTTAAAGAAACAATTATGTTTTATTGTTTTTGTGTCCATTTTATCTTGAAAAATTATCCTCTTTTTTTCCCCATCATGTGATACTTTAGACCTATATAAACTATAATATGAATTGAAAAATTAGATCATGCACAAGAGAAAATTCAAAATACTCATTGTTATATGATTATTGTAAACAAGTTAGAACATGAAAAAATGGACTCTTAATAAATCCTTGTTTCATAAAATTATTGAAATTCATAATAGAAGAGAAGAGAAGAGTCATAGAGTCTCTAGTATCATCTAAAATTTTGAAGGATGAGGAAGAAACAAGTGGAAAGATTAGAATTGATCTTCAAAATCATATAGCTAAATTTCTCAATTGCTTTAGACAGGACAACTCAAGCATGGAGATGGGAATCTTATGATACAATACATAGAAGATTTTAATCTGAGATAAAATTCAAAATATTCTTAGTATATTAATCAAATGAAATGTTGGCAGACACAATGGTTGTATGTTTTCACAACAATATTTTCAGTGATTCACATGGTTAAGAAAAAAATCCATTAGGATCAAGTTATGAGAAAAATAGTGATCTGAACACATTATAATTGATAATTGTTTTGAAAATAAATTTGTTTTAGGACTGTAGAAAGGAATTTGTAAAATCACAACGTGAGACTTTTCACTATCATCTTGATTTTTAATTTTTTTCCATGTAGTTCTTTGTCATATGTGTTTCTTACACTTTGATGTTATTATACCCATAAGGGTGAGATGACACTCACCTTTATTTCTTTTCTTTGGATGTTAAGGGTGATAACAAATCTAATTATCTCAACCATGTCAATTTAGATTTCAACTTTATATTGTGTTTGTATAAGAAACCTTAATATTGGTAAAAATGAACAAAATGTGTTATGATGTGGATCCTATTTTCATGTGAGGAAGTGTTGAAGAATGTACACTAAAAGCATTATACAATCTCCATAGTTTTATCACCAGGGTTTGGGCCTTGAAAAATATTTTTGATACCTTAGGAAACATGTTTTTCTCATTTGGGTCGTATTTTGAACCATAGGTTTATAGGTTAGTTTTAACCTATGGTTTTGGTACCCACAGTATTGTAAAACTACTTACACAATTACCAATTGATGTGATTCTATGCATATGGTAGGGTATACATAACATTGCATATGTGTAAGTTAAAGTGTGAATTTAGGAGAGTTTGTTGAGCATAAATCCATTTAGATTTGGGTATTGTATTGAGAGAAAGAGGTGGCTTGTAATAAAATATGAGCAAGTGATTCTTGGTGGATGTACCCCAAATTGAGTGAACCACATTAAATATTGTCTCTGTGTTGTGTTCTTTTATTTCCTACACTTTTATTTCAGATATGTGATATTTTTTATGCATATTAGTTTCTACTATTGCAATTCTGTGTGGGATTGTTCCACATATTTTATCCCTTATTTCCTAAAATTTTTTATCAGATCTTGGATTGTTTTGCTGAAGTTTTGAATAATAAGGAAATTTTTAGGTTGAGTGGGAGCTATGAAATATGACAAAAGATCAAAGGTTGATAAATTCAACGAGCATAATTTTAGTCTTTGGAAGATGTATATGGAATATTACCTTTATCATAAGGATCTTTATATTTTATTGTATGAAAAATGGAATAAAAACTCAAGCATTACAGATGTGGATTGGGATTTGATGGATAGGAAAATACTTGGGACAATATGGCTATGTCTTACATCTTCAATATTATTTAATGTTTCAAAGGAAAAGATTACAAAAGAACTTATGGACGCATTAGGTAACTTATATGAAAAACCCTCTGCCTCTAACAAGATATTTTTAATCAAAAATTTGTTTAATATGAATACGTATAAAAATGGTTTAGTAGAAGAAAATTTGGATGAATTTAATATAGTTTTGAATATTCTAGCTTCAGTTACAATATATTGTTAAGAAGTTAGGAATATATTAATTCTTTGCTCCTTACTTGAGATTTGGAATAACTTGGTAATGGCAGTAAAAAACTCAGTTTCAAGTAACTCAAAGTTAAAGTTTGAGGATGTTTTATGGGTGATTATAAGAAAGGAAATGTGAAGAAACATATTAAGAGAATATTCTACTTTAGTGAATGATTTGATGGTGGAAAGTAGAGGGAGAAAAGAAAACAAGAAGCTGTGGAAAATTAGAAGATCAAGAAAGGTAAAAACCCAAAAGAAAGATGGTATGTTGGAACTGTGGAAAGCTTGGGAATGCAAAGATGGACTATTGGGATCTTCAAGACAAGAAAGAACAACACAAAGAAAACAAGGAGGTGAATTTTGAAAGAAGTAATGTCTATTAGGATGCTTTGATTCTCTCTTTGGATAATATTGTTGAATCTTGGGTTTTAGATTCAGGGGCTTCTTTTTATGCTACCCCACATAGGCATTATTGTGTTGATTATTTTTAAGGGGAATTTGGGCATGCTTATCTTGGTGATGAAAATCCTTACAAAATAGTTGGAAAAGGTTGTGTTCAATTTAAGATACAGAATGGAAAGATGTGGTTATTAAAGGATATTAGACATGTGCCTAATTTAAGATGAAACTTAGTATCAGTGGGGAAGCTGGAAAATGATGGTTATACTATGATATTTACACTGGACTCTTATAAGGTTACCAAGGGTGCTCTTGTGGTGGTAATAGGTAAGAAGGTTTGAACCTTGTATTTAACCACTAATAGCACTAATGCTTGTAATATTATGGCTTCAGATGTAGATAAAAAATTATGGAACTATAGGCTTGGTCATATGAGCCATAAGGGAATGTAGATCATAAATAAAAATTTCTTGTATTTATAGAAACAATTTTTTATTTATGTGAGAACTCTGTATATGGGAAATAGATATGGGTAAAGTTTCTCAAGGTTTGACCTACGAATAAAGAGAGTAAGTTGGATCTGGTACATTATGATGTTTGGGGGTCAGATCAAGTAGAATCTCTTGGGGGTTCAAATTATTATGTTAATTTTATTGATGATGCAACAAGGAAATTTTGTGCATATTGTATTAGAAATAAATCTAATGTATTTAACACTTTTTTTAAATGGAAATCCTTGGTAGAGAATGAAACATGTCTTAATGTAGAATGTCTTAGGTTAGATAATGGAGGGGAGTATTGTAGTAATTATTTTGATGATTATTGTTCTAAGAATGGAATCGATAGGAAAATTACAATTCTAGGAACTCCACAGCAGAATGGGGTGTCAAAAATGATGAACACGACAATAATAAAATGATCTAGGAGAAAGAGATTACATGCAAGACTCCCTCTTTCGTTTTTGGGTAGAAGTCATGAGAATTTTTTTTACTTGATAAACAAAGGACCCTCAAGTGCCTTATATGTAGGCATACATGAGGAGGCTTAGTTTGGTAAGAAGGTTGATTATTCATTTCTTAGAGTATTTGGATGTGATTTTTTTTTCCATATTGACAAGGATGATAGGACCAAGTTAGAGGTTAAATCAGAAAAAAACACTTTCATTGGTTATGGTGGTTATTGGTAGAGTTATTGATATTATGAAGTTTTTTTTATGATGTTTATAGGATTTATATGAGCATTATTATATACCATGAAATCCAGAAACATATTAGAATGATAATAATGAAGAATATTTAATATTTTACATAAGGAAAATGCATAAATACCATGATATGTGTAAATATCCACTAATTACTAGTTAAGAATGTAAATAAGAGCTAACCAATGGTTCCACGAGTCATTGTGAGTGAAAAGAAATAAAGTAAACATTTTAAAGGCTATATAATGATGTAAAATTAGGGGAGAAGAATATATCACAAAAATGAGTGAGAAGAGTTAATATAATCATGATGAATAAAGAGAGAAATCAATGTAAGAAGTGAGGGATATGAATATAATTGATTTAAACATATATTTTTAAATTTTATGTCGATGTGATCAATATATATGGGATATTTATGGTTTAAACCATGTATGTGTTGATTAATATGTTTTTTCATGTTTAATAAAGGATAAATATTTATTTTAGAAGAGATAGATACCCTTCTTTGTAATGTTATCTTTATCTAGGAAAAACAAACTACTTAACCCTCAACGATACAAACTACTTAACCCTCACATTCTCATTGAGGCCTACTATCAATATTTTGTGTCTAATCCCAAGTACAACTAACTAATATATTTAGGAGGGTAGAAGAAGGAGGGAGATTATTTTAAAAAGAGGGGAAAAGGAAGAAAAAATATGCATAATATTTTTATGAAAAACATTGACATGAAGATTTATCTCGCCCTATTTTAGAGGGGTTTGACATTGAGGGGATAATGAGTGAAAAAAGGGGGGGTCCAAAGGAATGTATTTTTTTATTAAAAATATATATATAGTGGTTAGGAGGAATAAATAGGTAAATACAATAAAATAAAATATAGATTGAGAGAAGAGATACAGAGAAGAAAATATGGAAAAATAGAGATTGGAGAAAGGAAGTTAAAAGGAAGTTAGTAATTACTTAGTTGTTAGAATAATAGCTAATTAAGAAGTGATTATTCTTCACTGACCATAATATATTATTATGAAAATGAACCCCTTATAAAAAATGACATCCCCCATGATGTTGGAAGGTGTTATAAAAATGAGAGACTTAATTCAGAATGAAGGATAGACCATTAAGGAATTCAATCAAAGATTCAATAATATAGTGGAGAAACTAGATGAACCACCAAATGAGAAAAAGAGAATTGAGTTGTTTATTGTGGGATTGTTACCATATTTAAGATTATTAAATGATGGAAAAGAGTTCATAATAAATATAGAAGAATTAGAAATGACATTAAAACTAGAGACCATGCAGAATGAAATAATGAAAATGAAACAAATACTTCATCAAAGTAATAAAAGAGGAAAATTTTGGAGATATGAAAGAGCTAATGGATATTGTGAGTGATAGCAATTAGATAATGGAAGAGGATACTATCAGGGATATCAGAGAGATAATAAAATGGGATACTACAGAGGATACCATGGGAGGTATGGAGGAAATAACTATACTAGAAGAAAATATCATCATTATTATGGAGGTAGTAACTAAAATAAAGGATGGGATGTAAAATATCAAAAATAAAGAGAAAATGGTCAATGGAGAAGGTTGATAACATGTTGTTGGTATGGAAAAAATGGACACATAATACAAAATTGTGAGAAGAAGATACACGTTGAACAAATATATTACAAAGAGGAAGGGATACAAATAGAAAAGGTGACCAAAATAATATAAATATATGATAAATATATATCCTTATAATTAGATAGACCACAACATGAGAAATCATGGAAGGCAAAGCAAAATCATATGGAAGATAAAATAGAAAACCAAAAAATGGAAAGAGAAAAAGAGATAATGAAGTTAAGTTTTAAGGGAGAAAATTACAATGTGACATTGTGTGAGGATGTTGGTGAACAAAGGAAGGAAAAGTTAGAGAATGAAAAAAGAAAGAAAAAAAAGAAAAACCAAGAGGAATTATAAATAATGAAAAAGGTGATAAATGAGAAGAAGCAAAGTATAATTAGGTCAAAAAATGGTACAATACAAAATGAACAAGATGGAAGGAAATGGGATGAAGATTTTGATAAACCAGATAAAATTTTCGGATATGTGACAAGGATGCCACTAGATAATAATGGGGAATATGAAACATTCAATTTTTTACAGGAATCGCAATTATACCAGAATAGAGGGACCAAGAAAATTGAGTTGTTGATTGAATGGGATTGTTACCATATTTAAGATTATTAAATGATGGACAACACCTTCATGAAGACTCCACAAGATAGAAGATTTCGAAGATGACACTAAAACTAGTTGATCATGTCAGAATTTAATATTCAAAATGAGAATCCAAGGCATGCATCAAAGTAATAAATGAGGAAAATTTTGGAGATTTATTCATCAAGAGCTAATGGATATTGTGAGTGACAGCAATTTCTTTAATGGAAGAGGATACTATGAGGGATAACTTTGCCAAAGACAACATGGCACGAAGCCCTAACCAAAGCTCCTCTACAACTACAGGAAACCCTAGCTGGGCGATTGGTGGCGGCGGTAGTAGAACAACTGGAAGCCCCAGCTGTGTGATTGGCAGGGCAACAAACCAACTGATTGAGGCTTGGCACATGATGGGAGTAAGGGTTCATGTGAGGACCTACACTCGAGAGGAGATGGAGTTAAGAACATAGAGGAAAGCCTTTTACAAATGCTCTATTCCCTAAGATCTCCATGGACACATAATACAAAATTGTGAGAAGAAGCTTCACGTTGAACAAATCTATTACAAAGTGGAAGGGATACAAATAGAAAAGGTGACCAAAATAATATGAATCGATATGATAAATATATATCCTTATAATTAGCTAGACTACAACATGAGAAATCATGGAAGGCAAAGAAAGAAGCATATGGAAGATAAAATAGACACTTCCCCTACATGGAAAGTGAAAAAGAGATAATGAAGTCAAGTTTTAAAGGGAGAAAATTACAAAATAAGACAGAGTGTCAAAACCATGCAGCCTGAACTAAGGAAGCAATCCCTAGCGTAACCTTTGGAGAAAAGAAAGAAAAAAAAGAAAAACCAAGAGGTATTTTAAATCAATGATCATGCCTTGATAAATGAGAAGATTCATCGGACTAATTAGGCCTAGCCTACCTGTCTTACAATACAAAATGGATCAAGATCCAAGCAAATGGGATGAAGACTTTGATAGACCAGATAAGGTTTTCGGATCTCTGACAAGGATGCCACTAGATGCTAAAGGGGAATCTTTAACATTCAATTGCTTTTATAGGAATCGCAATTATACCAGAATAGAGGATATCATCGCTAAACAAAGTGTTGAGGCCTTCCAGGAAATAGATACCTTATCTTAAAACCCTATGAAGACTCCTTCAAGTTGAACCCTCTCGACGATGAACTAGATGTTGATCATGTCAAATTTATATTCAAGAGAGAATCCAAGGCATGCATCATCTAAAATTTGAAAACTTTGAGATTTATTCATCAAAACTTGTGTATTGTAACAAATTTCTTTATCAAACATGCAATACATTTTGGAAAGTATCATTAACATTGACTCTGAAGCCCTAACCATAAGCTCCTCTACAACATACAGGAAACCCTATGCAAGGATTCTTGTTGAGATTAATTCTTCAAAGGATCTTCCAGCTCACATTGAGCTAAGAGTGCAAAATCAAAATTGGACTCAACATTTGGACTATGAAGGTTTGCCTTTTCGATGTAGGTGATGTTTTTCTTTGGGACATTCTAATGCCAATTACAAGATGGTGAAATGGAAAACTGATAATGCTAATTGGTGAAAAAACACCCTCCCGGAACATCAAATTTTTGAACCTAAGGATACCCCTAGTGATGTAGCTAGTGAGGAAGACATGATGGAAACAATCCCCGAAACCCCTTCTAGAGAAACCAAAGATCAAGAAAATAAGACATCATCTGGGGAAACAAAGAGGGTCAGAAACAAAGAACCAAATGTGTCTATAGCGGCTAAGGAGAATCCTTGTCAATCTCCTTGTTCAAATAATATATATCAGCCGATAACAGATTTTGAGGTCTTTATTCCTCTGTAGAAGGCTTCCGAGGAATGGATTACGGTTCAAAACAAGAATAAATCAGCTCATACTTAAAACAACTGCTAAGTGACCATTTCTTTGTAGAATGTTTGCTGCCTTTTATTTGTTGGTTTGCTGGGTGTTGGTCTTATTCATGGTAGGTTGTTTACTGCCGTTGGGATTTTTGATTCACATCTAGATTTTGATCCCTTTCTAATTTGATGTTATTGTTTTATCTAGATTTTGAGCTCTATTGTACAAGGGTATAGTCCCTTTCAAAAAACTATTTATCAATAATAATAATAAAAACAAAGTTCTTTATCACTTGGCTGGCTCAAGGAGGAGACACCGTTTGATGTCTGGGGATGAATTTGTTTGCTTTTCCTAGCTAGAGATAACATCACAAAGAAGGGTATCTATCTTTTGTAAAATAAATATTTATCTTTTATTAAACATGAATAAACATATTATTCAACACATCAATGGTTTAAACCACAAATATCTCATATATATTGATCACATTGACATAAAATTCTGAAATATGTTTAACTCAATTATAGTCATATCCCTCACTTCTTACATTGATTTATCTCTTTATTCTTCATGATTATATTAACTATTCTCACTCATTTTTGTGATATATTCTTCTCCCCTCATTTTACATCATTATATAGCCTTTTATAGGAAAAATTTATGTCTTTTCACTCATAATGAATCGTGCAACCATTGGTTAACTCTTATTTACATTCTTAACTAGTAATTATGTCTTCCATATAAACAACAAATCATTATTCCTCCTTTCACTAACATCAAACTTATCCCTCCATATAATGATTTACCCCACCTCGATGCATTCATGTATCCATACAAGAAAAATTATAATAAGATAACTTATCATTATCTCTAAAGAGTAAAACAAAACACTAAGCATAAATCACAAGGGAGAAGTAGTATAAGGAATTTAAGCACCACATAAATATATTTCTCAATTTACATCTATTAAAAAAATTCTTATTTTGTATTAACATTAGTTAGATGATAAATAATATACATAAGCATGTACAATCTCATGAATGATACAAAAATAATTAATACCACATTCACTTCACATGAGAGAACATAATACAATGATAAAACTATAAGAGAGAATAAAATACCTTAACAACCATGTATGCAGGTCCCATGATTTTCATTTTCATCAAGAGTTTTTTTACGTGTTAAAATAAATGTATTATCACACATGTGATGCTTATTAATAAAACACATTCTCTTTTACAAATTATGAGTTTGAATTCATCGTAATGTTTAATTTCCAAGAATGCACTCATCTTCTTCCCTTTACATTACAAACATGTTAAACATTTTATCCATTTTTATATCATTTAAAGTTCACATGAATCACGTAGCACTTATTACGAGTATGGAATTCATGTTCCCAAGAGACATGTCCTAACATAGGAAAGAGTCATTTAAGTGTTAGTGGGTAATATACGGTTGATCGACTACTTATTGGAGAGAAGTCAAATTCACTTCATGTCGCAACTCCATATTCTAGGTACCACTTGATAGTGGTAAAATTCTAAATTTTTTACATAGTTAATCATAAAAATATTGATGTATACCAAGAACATATGTTCTCATCTTGAAATTTTCATATTTATCTATTCATATGAATCATTTACTCTTAAATAGTAAACCTTGTTATTTTCATTCCTTATTGCAATTAATTTCCATAATTCAATTATTATTTGGGAATATGTTACCAAAATTCAACTCATTTACTTTTATTCTTATTATATTTACGTTGTTTACTTTATTCACTTGTTGGCATCATTTAAGAAAAATACAATTCATATAGCACTCATTTCCCACTTAGGGATTCATGATTCTAGGGAGCATGGTCCCACATAAAACAATTCATTTTATTGTTATTAGGAAACCCAAGTTTAAAACACATAGTATAAGTGAAACTCAAATCCTATTTATGTAATTAAAAATGTATTTTAAGGAATTATTCCAATCATTGATATAAATATTTCAAGGTTTCATCCACTGATAACCTCTTAAGAGGTCTTAAGATCAACTTATTTTGATTTGTAAATACCACAACCCACCATGGGGTTAACACTAGGATAAAAAACAATATACTTTCGTCACAAAATTTTTGCACCTCATGGTTATATTTTATTCATTATTCTAAGGTATGTCAAACACCTAGGATTAACACCCCACTCTCAATTCATGTGGTGTAATTTAAATTACCATTCACTCATTAAAAAAAATAGAGGGATACATACGACACTTAATGTTTAGCTTAATATAATAAGTACACGATGGTAAAGAAAATTATATGGAGCAAGATCTTGTATTTCTCAAGTGTGTAAATTTTAAATACCTGGGGATTCAAGGAGCCTCAATCCTAGTTCAATCAACCAACACCCCTTCATGTAGAGAAAGGAAAAAGATGCATTATGGTAAAGAAGTGGTAACATTAGTAAGCTCTTGATACTACTAGATAAGGAATGGTGAAGATACTAAAATCCTCTCATTTAATGATAGGGGTTTATCCATCTAGGCATGGCATAATTGAGAGGAGGACAACATAATGACATGGTTTACATAAATTATTTACTTTCCATGTTTTTGGTGTTCTACTCTATGATCACTTATTTCACAATGTGGCATAGGAACAACAAGGTTAACCAATGTAAATAAATCATAAAAATACCACATAGAAACATAGTTTCATATCAATTGCAATGCATATATAATATAAACTAAATTTTTATCCTTTTAAAGTGTTTTGGAAAATGATTATTCATATTTCAATCAGTTACAATACATACATGTTATAATAAATGCATTCTTATTCCACATTAGATTGAAGGTAGGATTACACAAAATGACAATACAAATTGTTATTCTAACAATATAAACAATTACATTTCATACATAATTTTTGATTCAACATCCCCATTCATACATATTATGACATGCTACCTGCAACTTATAAATTCATATAATCATGGTCAAAAAAAATGCTAGCATGGACCCACCCCTCCCATCTAACACACTACTAATACTCACAACATCAATTCAAATAAATAGAAACAAAATTAGTATTTTTCATATTTTCAAACCATAACTAATTTTTAGGATTTAGAGAGAGAGATTAAAGAGAGAAAAATCATTTATTTTACACAAGTAAATCAATACATTTCCATGATAAAGGACAAAAAGAGATGACACAAATAATTTTATTTGTAGAATTCAAATTCTAAACATTTTTGGAGTAATATGGAGTTTTGTGACTACTAACACGGTTCTCATTCCCATTATCAGTAGAGGGGTCTGGGTAAATGTGCCAAATTACATGATTATATATTTTCATTAACCATATTATTTAAGTATACTGTAAAATTTAGTTACATTCATCATGCATTATTATAAGAATCACATTAGTTTTTTCCCATAAAACGAACCTTAGAGGGTCAACACGGGTCCATGGGTCTTTATTGTGTTGTTGCACAATGTATCGCAAGTGGCCATGGGAAGGGCCCTAAAAAATATGTGAAACATATTGATGGGATGTTTATTTGCCCTACTCTATTATATAATCTATATAGATAATGATAGGAAAATGAAGAGTTCCAAACCCAGTAACTAGAGCTCAAACTGTAATAACTTTCCATAATTTGGTTATTTTCCCTTCAACAAACTAAGATAAGTTTTCTCCAAAACAAGTGCACAAAATGTAGTTTTTTATGAGGGAATGGTAAAAATGAAATAAAATACATTATTCTCCATTTTGAAGAAAATAGATTTACAAGGTCAAATTTTAATTTTGGAATCCATAGGAACAAAATATGAGGTGATTCTGGGAGGGTTTAGTCATAGTAAGTGGTTTCTTCCAACAACCACTTTTACGAAGTAGGCCAAAAATCCAATTTATAAATCTGTTCACTAATGGTTTTAATGATGTTTCTTAGTTGGAATGAGATAATCATAAGATAAATATAATGTTACAAAATTTTAAAAGTGATAATAAAGTTTAGAAACACTTATTTACACATCAATTTTGAGAGGCATTTGGCTAAATTAGAGGTTGTTTCAATATTATAATTTTGCATTTTTGAACACGTTTTCCCTTCCATTTTGACTGGTCATGAAGCATAAGAAACAATGACCATGCTATAGGTTATTTTAGGGGAATTTTGATATTTATTTTTTTAACACACCACTCAAAGTGGCTCATCCATGGTTGGTTAAGCTCCAAACAACAATTACTTTAATGAGGTACAAATGTCTCATTTAATAAAAAGAAATAATTTTTCATATTAATTCACATTTAACATTTCTCCTCCCCTTAAATTAAAATTACAAGAGCTTGAAAACAATTTGAGAATGGAGAGAGAGGATCCATTCCTGTAACGAATTGGTGAGCAAGAGTTGTGGAGTTTATATTACATGTGCTAGTAACATTTGATTGTGGGGTTCTAGGGAATTTTCATAAAACCCATTTATTGCATATCTTACTATCAAAATACAACCATACACCATTTCTTGAGGCATGTTTTCAAATAATACACACAACTAATATATGTTTCCATATTTTTCACATATGTCCACTCGACACTTCTAACTATACATGAGACATTAACTCACTTTTCTTCATGCTTTGATGAGGTATATACATCATGATTGGATAACAATATTCATTTCCCAAATCTTACAATATGATATAACAATGTCAATTCCATCTATTATTAGTGTCATCCCCAACCAATATCCAACTCTATCTTGCAACATTAGTAAAGGGTAGGAGGTATTACACAATCTTCTTACTACACATGGCCCTTACCCTTAAAAATCTTCATAAATTTAATGAAGAATGGATATTTTTATTTTGTATAGCTAGGAGGAATCTATCACAGGTTGTAGATCTAGATTTATACATGACTATTACATTTTCTTAAAATCTTTTAAATCCTTTTCATGCCCAATTACACAAGCTCCCATGGTTCCTTTTCTAATCTACATGGAAAAGAACTTGTCACTGTATTTCCTTCATGCTTTTGTCAAACTATTTAAACACCAAGTTTATTCTCCCACATTTTACATACATATCTACCACAACACTTACAACTAAGTCATATAACATAATTCCCCTTTCCAATATGCCTTAGTAAACATCCATTCACTATTCTAAAGCTTCCATATTGGTATAGGTTGGGCAAGATTTTTGAGTAATATTGTGTGTTTTGGTAATGTGCTTACACAGTGAATTTTATTGAAAGTTTCTATGGCCTTTTCAATGCCCTTGAACTCCCTAAATCCTCCATATCAGCCTTACACATTTTCCCCAAAGTTTCCATGACCATTTTCAACAGGCCAAAAAGGGCACAAAGAAACCTAATAAATCAAACATATCTCTTTTCCGTAATTCACCCTTATGGACTTTTCTTTACTATACATATATTATTACCATTATAATAAAATATGTATATATATATATATATATATAAAAAATATTTCGTTTCTTTTAAATTCCCATTTTTTAAAGTAATTTTATTTCATTTAATATTACTCTCTCACACACATATACATTAAAAAATATGATAATGATAATAATAACGTTAGATGTACAACGTTTAGGGCACTACAGTTTCCCCCATAAGATAATCATCCTTGATGTGACACAATTCCAAGGTTAGTTACAAGGATACATGATAAGACAAGGTTTTAAAAATGTCTAATTTTCGTTATCAGAATAAATTTCCACAAAAACATGACCATAAGAGAACAAAAAAATTGTGATTTTCTTCAATTTATGTTTTGTGAAGATTGGTAGTTAACTTTACCATGGCTATTTTAACCCTTACTTTGGCACTCATGTCCGAATTTTCTTGAAAGAAACTCTAACTTATTAGTTTTCTCATAAGTATAAGTTTGTTTTCCTTAGATTAAGATAAATATTTTTTGACTGGGACCCTACCTAGGTATGAAAGGGTAAAAAAACCTAGATACAACAATGAATACAAAAAAGATCAAAATCGATAAAACACAATAAAAATAACCCCAATACTTGGGAAAGATGCAACCTATAGGGTTGAATATTTCAAAACTTTAGATAAATCCTTCTTCAATTTCTCAAGGCCTTTCTGATGGATCTTAGTGGCATCCACATAAGTATCCCTATCCTTGAGCTTGTGCTTACCATTATATTTTTCATTTGCATCCCTCTTGTATGAAAGATGGTTTTTTTCATCCCCCAACTACTCAAAATGGAGTGAGATGAAGTCTTTGATAGCCTGAAAAGTAGAAAACAAGTCACACTACTTAGCCTGAATAACCACTTGCTCTTTCTCTAATGTAGAGATCATATTGTTTAATTCTTCCAATGGTTAGCATCCAAGTTAGCCCCTTTTACATCAAACTTACAACCTTTCACTCTTTCCTTGAGAGTGCAAAATTCCTTACAAAGCCATTTTATAATATCCTTGTGTAAATCCACCTCATCCATTTCATTTGAATCTCTATTATTTAAAGACCCTTCATTACTCTTTCTAAAGGAAAAGAGGCTAAGGAAAGCCTCACCCACCCTAGGATTGATGGGGGAAGGAGGCCTACTACCAATGGAAAAGAGACTTGCCACATGACTATGAAGATTTATACTAGTAGGGACATCTTTGATCCTATTTTTAGAGGATGATATAAAATTAGAGGGACCAGACACAAGGGATGAGGAGAAAAATAGGGATGGGGCCTAGAGAGCTAAAAATAGTTATATAATAGTAAAATAACATCTTGATGAAGGGGGTATAAAATTTCCCCCCTGATGAGTCATTTATTTTCCTTTCTAAAAATACCTTATATTTTGTATTCTGTTGAGCCATTTGTAGCCCTAAACTTGTATTTACCTGTGATATTGCTAGAAATTTTCACTATAACTTGAACTCATGGCATGGATATTAGTTAATATAATTATTTTTAGTTTAATTTATTCTATGGGTTATGAGTATGCATTTATTCTTTTGATTGCAATATGATGTTAAATAATTCTTTGTATAATGCCAACCTTGTTTGTAAACAACTTGTTATATACAACAATTGACATGCAACTAAAGGATCCATATGTAAAAACTGACATGTAGCCAAAGAAACTCATCCATAGAAAAATGAATCTTCTGTAGCAAAAGGAGGTCATACACATGAATAAAGATGAGATTCCGAGGACATCACACCTAAGCTCAGAGGAACATCACACCTAAGCTCACATGTGTCAATCGAAGAAGTAATTATGAGAACTAGGAGAGAAATCAATGTCACCATCTTATTATGTGTTGCAACTTAACAAAGAACTATCTGATTTAATTTATAATTTAACAACTGGTTGATCGAATGATTGATTAGTTAAGTTATGTGAATGATATGTAAACAACTATTAAGTAGTTTTGTTACATGCATGTAGTCTCCAAATTTTTTGGTTCAGATATTTTACTTAATCTAACTAGAACTCCCAATAAAACTCTTTCTTTGTCTCTCTCTTCATGCTTTTGTTGTAGTGAAAGATATAAAAAGGAAAAATTAATGTTGTAAACAGAGGAGATCGATCCATAGAGAATTTGTTGTATTTTATGACTGTAATATTCATACAGATGAAATAAAATTATGAGTTCTATTTATTAATTGTAGATATGGGCCTTAGGAGGGATTAACACCCAAGGTAGGGCCCACTTGTGGTTTGCAAACCCTCTCCTTTTGTTTTTTGATTTAGTTCATTGCATGATTAGATTAGCAATATTTCATTCCTTTATCTATGTTATGTTTTTACATGCTTTCTCATCATCCATAGTATTTACTTTTAGTCATAATCTAGTTCGTTTCCAGCGTTATTATTTCTTAATTATAGTGACAAAAATTTACCTTTATACCTCCCAAATATTTGTAACTGTGCATACAACACTAAAATTATTGAAACTTTATGTCCCTTGGTATGATAGTTAAATGAATGTATATTAATAAACAACATACTAATTACTACAAGTTAATTTGAACCATCATTTTTGGTGCCATTATCTGGGATATTGCAAAGTTATAAGGCTTTTGAGAGGTTTTTTTATTATTAAAGGTGAAAAAAGGGTTGAGGGGACCCTACCCCAAAAAAATATTTATATAAGAGAATTGGAGGGTCAAGGGGATAGTTATTGGAACCCTCTCAAAGAAACAGGAACATACCAAAAGCCACCATAAGGGAAACATAACCAAAAGACACAAAACAAAATAACTAACAAAGTACAAATAAACTAACAACAGATAAGAAATAGAAGGAAAGCACAAACAGGATAGGAATCCTCCTTCATTCATTGATTAGATCACCCACCGTTTGCATACGAACATTCCATTCTTTAACCAGGTTAGCTATAGTGGATTTCCAGTATTTATAGTTGGGTTTTGAAATCTCCACCTTAAGGACAAACCCCTCTTTTTCCTTGTTTTTTTCTATTTCCATTGATTGGATCATCTTTGCAAGTAGCTTGAGATGGTGGATAGTACTTTTGACGTTTAGGATGTGCACATCTCTAATATGAAGGATAATACCCTTCATCTTTAACATGTCATTATCCATAGAGATGCACCTTTCATTGGCATTTTTCAGTTGTTCATTTAGCACAATAGAGGATAGCTTCTCCACTTTCTCATGTAACTCCCTCAAATCAATTTTCACCATACTTATCTTGTGTCTATTGATATTGGTATCAATCCTGTAATTCTCTAACTCCCTCATGAAAACATTGGACTTAACCTCATTATCCTGGGCATTAAACAAATTCTTCTGGGTAGTTTTGAGTGCATGTAAACTTTCAATGGCATCCTCCATATTTTTAGATATTTTATCCTCAGAAGACTCATGGTTAAGCTCAAAATTTGTGTCCTCACTATTGTCATCGTGGATGGCCTCCGATTCCTTATTACCCCTAGTCTCTGCCTGACCCAAATCCTCAGTCCACTACTCCTCAGATTCTGAGCTAACCTCCATATTCTCACAGGGGAGAAAGTCCCCTTTCTCTTGACATTTTTTTTTAATGTTGACCTTATCCAAATGAGATCTGGTTCTTTTTTCCATAGAATTCCCCACTTCAACGCTATTTCCACTACCCTCCACTGCTTCTGGAATCATGGGCTTCTCGTAAAAACTAGAAGAAGTCCATTTGTCTGAAGCCTTAATTCTTTCATTTTTCCCAATAAGGGGTGTTCCCAAATTTATCATGGCCTTGATTAGGCCTTGATGCAGTGGCATGGAGAAAGTACCCTAGTTGACCTGAGTGACAGAATTTATAAGAGAAAGGAATAGAAAATTTGGAAAGTTATAGGGTCTGTCATTATGAATGTGATTTAACATTAGAAAATGATACCCGTAGATAATTTTATAACATTCCTCAAGTGTAATATAAGCCATAATAAGCTGAGAAATTTCATTGTAAGGATGGGGTAGATCCTCTGTTACATACCCATTGTGACGAATTATAGGGGATCCCTTACCAAGAATGAAGCAATCAATCTCCTAGGTGTAATTTGATTTGGGTTTAAACGAACCTTTTCCCTCCTAAGACAAACCTAAGATTTTGGCAATGAACTTTGGAGAGATAGAGAAGGAAAAATTGCAAACCCGAACATGGTCATCCTTCCAGGTCTTCATGATGGATTCACTTAGATTCTCATCAAAACCATCAAAAATGTTGAAAAAATTTAACAGGCCAGCCATGTTGAGAAGCTCCTCTACCTCTTTGGACATATCTGAGACCTTATTTGGTTCAGTCCTCACAAGTTTACCACCCATGGTGCTAGATTAATTCTTCTTCTTGCAAAGCGGTCTATGCTTGTTGTGACTCCATTTAGCACACTTAAAGATATGATTCAAAATAACCAAGAGAACCACCAAAACTTTGATATGATAGGATATAAAGGTTTACATGAGTGTTATATTTAGAAGATCCAAGTGCGTCACTCAGAGGGCTTTATTACTGATTACCATCCTCATTGGAAGAAATGTAGTTAGAGGCTCTTTCCAGATCTAAGCTATCAATGAAATTAACATCCACATAGGATAGATACTCAATCACCTTAATGTTATGTTTGTGGAGCCTATTTTCATGTTAGAGTGTGGTACACCTTCTATGTGTTACACTTGGGTATTTTTACGGCGGTCCTGCTTGCTGGTGAGTGGGTCAGGGGGTTCAGGGGGGGTGAAGCCCCTCTGATCAAAGGGGGTTTGGGGGTGAAGCCGCCGAAGCAAATTTTCATGGGTGGTTTATTAACCCATGGGTAATGGGTAACCGTTATGGGCTGCTTTTGGGCCCATGGTTTTTCAGTACCCATTTTTTTGTAAAACCGCCTCTTCGGCTACCCATAAGTTTATGGGATGGTTTTGTTTTTTCCCATTGTTTGATACCCATGGTTTTGTAAAACTACTTAAGTAGTTGTCTATTTATATGGTCTTATTCATATGATAGAAATAAAAGCAAATGTATTACAGATGTGTTTTGAATTCTGGTGTGAATTCTGTAGAATTTGTTGAACATAGCTCCAAACGGATCTGGGTATTGTATTGAGATAGTGGAGGCTTGTAATAAAATATGAGAAAGTGATTCTTGGTGGACGTAGCCCAAATTGGGTGAACCACGTTAATCTTGTCTCTCTGTGTTGTGTTATTTATTCTACATTTTTTTTGAGATCTATAATATTTTCTACATATTAGTTTCTATTGTTGCAATTCTGTAAGGGATTATTCCACATATTTTATCTCTTATTTCCTAACAATTGGTATCAGAGCCTAGTTTGGTTTGCTGAATTTTTATCTTGAGTGGGATCTATGGTAGATGATGGAAGATCTAGGGTTCATAAATTCAACGGGAAGAATTTCAATCTTTGGAAGATGTAGATGGAAGATTACCTTTATCAAAAGGATCTTTATACTCCGTTTTCTGGTAAGGTGAACAAACCCTTGAGTATGACAGATGCTGAATAGGATTTGTTAGATTGGAAGGCACTTGGAATGATCCGGCTGTGTCTGCATCTTTGGTATTATTTAATGTTTCAAAGGAAAAGACTACAAAAGATCTAATGGATTCATTAGGGATGTTGTATGAAAAACCCTCTGCCTCTAACAAGATATTTTTGATGAAAAAGTTGTTTAATATGAAGATGTCTGAGAATATTTCAGTAGCAGATCATTTAAATGATTTCAATACAGTTGTGAATATGCTAGCTTTGGTTACAATAGAATTTGATGAAGAAGTTCAAGATTTATTATTTCTGTGCTCTTTACCTAAAAGTTGGAATATCCTGGTAATGGTGGTAAGCAACTTGGTTCTAGCTAACTTGAAGTTGAAGTTTGAGGATGTTGTAGGGGTGATTCTAAGTGATGAAATGTGAAGAAAAAGCTCTAGGGAATCTTCTACTTTAGGGAATGCTTTGCCAATGGAAACTAGAGGGAGACAGAAGAATAGAGAAAACCGTGGAAAATCAAAAGATCGGGCAAGGTCAAAATCCAAGAGTTAGATTGTATGTTGGGACTATGCAAAGTTTGGGATGCAAAGAAGGATTGTTGGGAGCTTTGGGATAATAAGAAACAACAGGAAGAAAATAAGGAGGCAAATGTGGCATCGGGTAATGTATGTCAGGATGCTTTGATTCTTTCTTTGCATAATATTACTGAATCTTGGGTTTTAGATTCAGGGGCTTCTTTTCATGCTACTCCACATAGGCATTATTTTGTTGATTATGTTCAAGGGGATTTTGGGCATGTTTTTCTTGGTGATGATGAGCCTTGCATTATAGTTGGAAAAGGTTCTGTTTAGGTTAAGATTTAGAATGGGAATACATGGCTATTGAAGGATGTCAGACATGTGCCTACATTAAGGAGAAATTTGATATCGGTGGGGTAATTGGGAAGCGATGGTTGTACTATGATATTTACAGCTAACTCTTGGAAGGTTACTAAGGGTTGTCTTGTGGTGGCAAGGGGTAAGAAGGTTGGAACCTTGTATTTAACCACTGATAGTACTAATGATTGTAATCTTATGGCTTTAGATGTAGATACAACATTATGGCACTATAATCTTGGTCATATGAGCCATAAGGGCACGAACATCATAAAGAAGAATTTTCCTAGATATAAAGAAATAGGTTTGGATTTCTGTGAGAACTACATATATGGGAAACATAAGTGAGTAAGGTTTCTCAAGGTTGGACCTACAAAGAAAGAGAGTAAGTTAGAGCTGGTACATTCTGATGTGTGGGGGATAGCTCAAGTATCATCTCTTGGGGGTTCAAGTCATTATGTTACTTTCATTGATGATGCAACAAGGAAAGTTTGGGTTTATTGTATTAGAAACAAATCTGATGTATTTGACACTTTTGTTAAATGGAAAGCCTTGGTAGAGAATGAAACAGGTCTTAACCTAAAATGTATCAGGTCAGATAATGGAGGGGAGTATTACAACAATGAATTTAATGATTACTTTTCTAAGAATGGAATCCGCAGGAAAAAGATGGTTCCAGGAACTCCATAGCAGAATGGGGTATCAGAAAGGATGAACAGAACAATAATTGAACATGCTAGGAGCATGAGGTTATATGTAGGACTGCCTCTTTCTTTTTGGGAAGAAGTGGTGAGCACAGTTGTGTCCTTGATAACAAAGGACCCTCAAGTTCCTTGGATGGAGGCATACCTGAGGAGGCATGGTATGGTAAGAAAGTTGATTATTCATTTCATAGAGTCTTTGGATGTGAGGTGTTTGTTCATATAGACAAGGATGATAGGACCAAACTAGAGGCTAAATCAAAATAATGTACTTTCATTGGTTATTGTGGTAATGACTTTGGGTTTAAATGTTGGAGTATTAAGGAAAATAAAATCATTCAGTCTAGGGATGTGGTATTTAATGATAAAGTCATGTATAAGAAATAGTTACAGGAAAACAGGGAAGAATCCAAGAAAGAATATGCAATGGTAGAGGATATTCTGGATGGGAAAGTGACCCATGAATCAGTTCAGGAACCTACTCAACAGGAACCCCAAACTCCTATAGTGAGGAGGTCTTCTAGGGTAAGAAAAGAACCTAAAAAAATTTCTCCTTCTCTTTATTATTTATTACTCACTGATAGTGGAGAGCCAGAGAGCTTTGATGAAGCAATGTAGGTAGATTCCAATAAGAAGTGGGAGCAAGCTCTGGATGAGGAGCATAAGTCACTCATGAAGAACTAAACTTGGGATTTGGTGAAGCTACCGGAAGGTAAAAGAGCATTGCAGAACAAGTGGGTGTACAGAGTTAAAGACGAAGAAGGAGGAAAGAAAAGATATAAGGCCCGGTTGGTGGTCAAGGGGTTTACACAAAAATAAGGTATAGATTTTGATGAGATATTTTCTCCTATAGTAAAAATGAATTCTATTAGAACTATTCTTGGAATAGTGGTAGCAGAAGATTTACACTTAGAACAGTTAGATGTAAAGACTACATTTCTCCATGGTGATTTGAAGGAGGAACTATATATGCAGCAACCAAAGGGATATGAGGTCAAAGGTAAAGAGGAGATGGTGTGTAAACTGAAGAAGATCTTGTATGGCTTGAAACAAGCTCCACGTCAATGGTATAAGAAGTTTGATAGCTTTATGATGGAGCAAGGTTATATTAGATGTCATTCTGACCATTGCGTGTATACAAAGAAATTTGACGATGGAAATTATATTCTCCTATGTTTGTATGTTGATGACATGTTGGTTGCAGGTAAAAACATGCAGGAAATAAAAGTACTCAAGAAACAGCTAAGTGAATCCTTTGATATGAAGGATTTGGGGGCAGCTAGACAAATCCTTGGTATGAGGATAACTTTGGATAAGAAGGAATGGAAGTTGACTTTATCTCAGGAAGATTACATTAAGAAGTTCTTGGACAGGTTTAACATGTAAGATGCTAAACCGGTTGGGACTCCTTTGGCAGGCCATTTTAAGTTATCAAAGGAGCAGTGTCCCAAGACAGAGTAGGAAAGAAACCAGATGTCCAAGGTACCTTACTCATCAGTATTTGGTAGTTTGATGTATTATATGGTGTGCACTAGGCTTGATATTTCCCATGCAGTGAGAGCTGTGAGTAGATTTATGAGTGATCCAGGTAAAGAGCATTGGCAAGCACTAAAGTGGATCCTTCAGTATTTGAGAGGAACCATGGGGATAGTTTTGTGCTACAATGGATCAAACACCACTTTATGTGGTTATGTATATTTAGACATGGCTAGATATGTAGATAATAAGAGGAGCACAACAGGTTATATTTATATTGTAGGTGCGAAAATAGTGAGCTAGATTTCACGACTACAAAAGCTGGGGGCTTTGTAAACCACGGAGGCTAAGTATGTTGTTTCCACAGAGGCAAGAAAAGAGATGATTTGGTTACAACAATTACTTGAGGATTTGGGGCATAAGCAGGAGGAATGTAAGCTACATAGTGATAGTTAGAGTGCTATACACTTAGCTAAGAACTCTACTTTCCAATCCAGGATGAAGCATATACAGTTGAGATATAACTTCATTAGGACAACTTTGGAGGAAGATAAGTTGAAGTTGGAAAAGATTCATACCAGTCAGAATCCTGCAAACATGATGACCAAGGTGGTCTAATGGGATAAACTAAAGCTATGTTCAGCTTTGGTTAGCCTTCACAGATGATAGTGAAGGGTTGAGAATCCTACATAGTAGAAATTAGTCTCCAAGTGGGAGATTATTATGTTTGTGGAGTCTATTTTCATGTTAGAGTGTGGTACACCTTCTATGTGTTACACTTGGGTATTTTTACAGTGGTCCCGCTTGCCGGTGAGTGGGTAAGGGGGGTTTGGGGGGGGGTGAAGGCCCCCTAATAAAAGGAGGTTTGGGGGCAAATCTCTTGAAGCAAATTTACATGGGTGGTTTATTAACCCATGGGTAATGGGTAACCGTTATGGGCTGTTTTTTGGCCCATGGTTTTTCGATACCCATTGTTTTGAAAAACTGCCTCTTTGGCTACCCATAGGTTTATGGGACGGTTTTGTTTTTGCCCATTGTTTGATACCCATGGTTTTGTAAAACTACTTAAGCAGTTGTCTATTTATATGGTCTTATGCATATGACAGAAATACAATAAAATATATTGCAGATGTGTTTTGAATTCGGGTGTGAATTCTGTAGAGTTTGTTGAGCATAGCTCCAAACAGATTTGGGTATTGTATTGAGAGAGTGCAGGCTTGTAATAAAATCTGAGCAAGTGATTCTTTGTGGACGTAGTCCAAATTGGGTGAACCATGTTAAATCGTGTCTCTCTGTGTTGTGTTATTTATTCTGCACTTTTATTTGAGATCTATAATATTTTTTGCATATTAGTTTCTACTGTTGTGATTCTGTAAGGGATTATTCCGCATATTTTATTTCTTATTTCCTAACACTTAAAATCCTTAGCTTCCATGCCCTTATTTGTTAAAACATAAGCCAATTTGTTTCCTTCTCGAAAAACATGAGAGAAATATATATCAACAAAGGAGACAAGTTTATTCTTAGCATTTTTGATAAAATATTTAATAGAGACAGAGATAGAACATTTACCCTCTCTCATGCATGAAATAATATTTAAGGAGTCTCCTTCCACAAGAAGGTTAGATAACTCTTTGTCTTTAGCAATCTTCACCCCCATAGTACATCATTCCTGCCTCTACAACATGGTTTGATTGAATGCCCCAAAAAAAGAAATAAGCAAGGATAAAACTGACCTTGTGATCCTGAAAGACTCCTCCTCCACCTGACATTCCTGGATTCCCTTTAGAAGCTCCATTGAAGTTGAGTTTGATAACTCCTTCTCGAGGTGTCTTCAACTTAACCTTGTCTCTAGAGATTGATTTTCCTTAGAATTGGAGTAAAGGTTAAGTTCCATTTCTTGATGATAAACTATTCACATTCCATGATTTCCACTTCCTTATTCTTGAGGATATAAATATTATTTCTAATAGCTTGTCAACACTTGTTTATAATCAATCTTCTAGGGAGTTTCTCATTATTGAAAATCCTCTTATTTCTCTCTTTCCATATTTCCCACCAGGAATGGCCAAGGCTCATAATCTAAAGGTTTTTCAACCCTTGACTAATGAAAGGGCATTTCCATTGATTCTAGGCTGATTGGAGATCCTTGGGCATAACCCACTTGAGTGAAAACATATCCTGAATATGAGACACGATATGGGCAGAAAAAGGGAAATCTAATAACATATGGTTGACCATTTCCAAGTTTTGTTCACAAAGAACACATCTGTTGACTATATGGAGGCAACATTTAGCAAGGTTATCCACAGTAAGAATCCTTTTTATCACTGCTAGCCAGCTGAAAACATTGAATTTTGGAGTTATATTCTTATTCCAAACTATTCCGGCAATAATACCTTCCTCACTAGTTTCCTCTTTAAAGAAATATATATATATATATATATATAAGATGATTTAACTGAAAAGTTCTCAGTTTGTTCTCTTTACCACACAATCTAGTATTGTTCCTTGTTGTTAGAAGACACATAATTTTTAAAAAAATCATTGAGGTTAACTAGAAGTGTTTTAAATTCCTACCTATCCAATTCTATGTGTTTCCAAACTTGAAATCTTTCTTGAGGTTCCATATAGTTGCTTATTATTTCCCCATATTTTCTTCTAGAAATTTTGAGATTTGGGGAAATTTGTCTTAGAAGAAAAAACTTCTAGCCCATTTATCAGTCCAAAAGAATATTTCATTTCCTTTCCCAATTTTCCACTTGTTTTCCTTAGCTGCGAGGTCCTTGGCCTAATAAATATCTTTTCAAACACTTGACCCATTGAAGGATGCTGGTTTGAAGATCCACCATTTTTCATTATCATCTGTCCAATATTTTTTCCTAAGAATTCTCATCCAAATCCCATTTTATTTTATGATTCTAAAACCAATTTTGGCCAAAAGATCTTCTTTCATTTTATTCTAGTCTCTAAGGCCAAGTCCCCCTATCTTTTTCAGTTTGCAGATTCTATTCCAAGCCACTAACGAGATTCTATCTTTACTTTCAATACCACTCCATAGGAATATTTTTTGGATCTTTTCAATTTTTTCCACTACCATCCCAAGAAGTTGATAGAGAGACATATCATACATTGGGAGGCTTTAGAGAGAACTCTTGAGGAGGGTGATTGTCCTGGCTTAAGATAACAAATTTACTTTCCACCTTACAAGCTTCTTATAAAATATTTCTATAATAAAGTTCCAATCTGAAGTAGAGGGTCTTTTATCTCCAAAGGGAATACCTAAATAGAAGGTTCAGAAATATTTATAGACACAACCCAAAATCTCAACAATCTTCTTACATCTACTTTCCAAAGAATTAAGGAAAAAAGGGAACTTTTTCCATAGTTTACCAGCTGACTTGGAACCTCCATGTAATCATCCAAGAGAATTTAAACTTTTTCACTTTCGGGACAGACACTTAACCCACCATTATAGTATCATCAAAAAAATTCTAGTGGGACACCTTCTCCATGCCCCTCGTTGGTGATAGCCCTATCATGAATCCATTACAAGTTTCAACCTTAAGTCTTCTACCAAGAGATTCTACCACAATAATGAAGAGGAAAAGGGAAAGGGGATCCCCTTTCCTGAGTCCTTGGGAGCTAGGAAAGAAACCACAAGAGGTACCATTCATAAGAAAAGAAAAACATAGATTAGAAATATAGGATTTCAGCAAACTTATAAACAAATCATTGAAGCTAAATCAGTCAAAAATTTTGTCTAGAAAACACCATGAGACCCTGTCATATGCTTTACCCATATCTAATTTTAGGAATCTAGCATCCATCTTGCTAATTTTATCCGAATGAGTAGTTTCTTTGATAGTAATGGTCTCGTCTTGGATTCAGCTTCTAAGGACAAAGCCACCTTATTGTTCAGATATGATATCAGGTAGGATCAGTTAAAGACAAGGAGCTAGAAGTTTCATGTAGATTTTGTAAGTAGTATTGCACATGCTTATAGGTTGGAAGTCTTTCAATTCCATTGCATTGCCAAATTTTGGAACCGGGGTAAGGAAGGTACATTTCATATCTTTTAACATATTTTTTCCTTTGAAAAATTCTTTCACGGCGTTATACACATCCTTTTTATAATATCCTAGAAATGGTGAAAAAAGAAAGCTTGAAACCCATCCAGACCATGGGCCTTATCCAGGCTGAGATGTTTTACTGTAAATTCCACCTCCTCCAAAGAAGGTATCACAAAAAGAAGATAAATTTCTTCCTCTGAGACTAAGGAAGGGGTGTAGTTTAGAAACTCTTTCTCTTTGGCCAGGTTAGGAACAAAGTGGTTCATGAGCAAGTTTTTAAAGAAGGATATAAATTCTTGATTAATTTCTTTTTTCTCTTCAACAAAATATCCTTCATGTCTCCTTAACTTACAAATTCTATTGAAGCTTCTACATTTTAGAGTAGACAGGTGGAAAAACCTGGTATTTTTGTCCCCTTCTTTAAGCCAAGAGACCTAAGATTTCTGTGTCCAAAAGATTTCCTCTTTCCTAAGGAAAATGTGGTATTCTGACAACATAGATATTTCCTTATCATAGTCTTCTATTTCCAGATCACAATCCCCTCCTTCATTTTACTCCTAGAAGTTTAGGAGGTCAAATTTCATCACAACCTTCTACTGAAAAATATTATCAAAGCTTTTCTTGTTCCAAATTTTGAGGTTCTTTTTGAAATTATGGAGTTTTTTGGTAAGTCTAAACATCGTAGTTTCCTACACTTCATTTTCCATTACTCACTGATAAGATCTTTCAAATCTTCACTATGGAGCCACATTTTCTCAAAAAGGAAGGTGGTTCTTCTTCTGGATGGATTCTTAATCATTAGCAAAATCAGATTATGATCCAACCCTATATTGGGAAGACATAAAAGAGTTATATCCTAGATTAACCATTATTCTGAAACTAAGGCAAGGTACAATATCACTTGAATATGATGAACCCCAACTATTCTATTAGACCATGTATTTTTGCTTCCTTTAAGATCAATGTCATGGAGGAGACTATCATATATGAAGAGATTAAAATCCTCCATACTAATAATAAACTCCTTGGAACCTCATTTTTTTCCCCTGGAGATAAAGGGGTATTAAAATCACCCATCACTATCCACTCAGAACTAGTAATGTTGTATTTAAAAGTTTGAAGATGTTGCCATAAATTTTTCCTTTCTTTGTAATGGGTAGGAGCATAAATGTGTGATAAGATCCAAAATATTTTGTTTTCTAGATTTCTTATCATAACAGCCATATGATTATCTCTTTTCACCAGCAGGGTGCCCTCAAAAAGTTCTAGATACTAGAACACTGCTAACCCTCCAAAGGACCCTTTTGATCTAACAAAAAAAACTGCTGAGTATTTCCAGAAGGATTTACAGGAACTTAGTAAAATGTTTTCTTTTATTTTGGTTTCTTACAGGACCATAACATCAATTTTCCGTCCTTAAATCAAGTCTTTAAGAACCCTCCACTTCACGGGGCTATTGAGCGCTCTTACATTCCATGAGATGTAATTCATTTTATAAGATTTGGTTTGTTTTTTTAAAAACCTTCTGATCTAAACGAATTTGTTCCCCTGGGTCTATTTCCTTTTGGGTATATTTTTTCCTTAAATCAATTTTTTTTGGCCTTTAAGTCTACTGGTGAAGATTTCCACATTAATAGGATTATCAGTCACCAACAATTCTCCTTTTCTTCAAGGGGATGTTAGGGATTTCCCTTTTTAGCAGTTTGTGCTCCTTTTCTCTTCCCTAAAGGAGTTCTTTCCTGGTGAGCCTCCTTCTTGTCAGTAGTTAGCTCCTCTTCTTTACTTCCCAAATCTTGATTAATAGAGAAATGAAATTCATGATTTCATTAAGGGAGAGATTAATTAAATATTCAACTATCATCCTTTCACCCTTGGGACTATATAAACTTCCATTCATCTTTTGTTTATTCTGTACTAAGGTCTATACCTTCACCTTTTCCTCCAGGGTGGTGGCTATCAACAACATATCCTCCTTGGCTTTTTGTAGGGAGTTTACCTAACCACTAGGTTTGCATCCCATCTCTTTATTTGAAATGAATAGTTCCTGATTTTAGTCCTTAGGGGAGTCCTTGATAGTTTGATCCTTCATTTTTTCATTTACCTTTGATTCATACCATGACTGATTTTTGGATCTCCTTCTATTTACCACTAAGGTAATTCCCTCGTCATAAGTTTTTGGTATTTTAGAAGGGGTTCTCTCCACCGTCTCTTTTTCTTGGATTCTCAAGGGTTTGAATCCTTTATTAAGGATATTCAAGAAGGATTTCCTATGGTCTGCTATGCTTTACATTACCTCTTTTCCTTTCTCTTATTTCCCTTCATTCCCCAACACTACGATGTACCTCTTGGAGATCTTGAAATTACAGTTCTAAGTCAAGTGGTCCCATCCATTACATTTAGCACATTTTGCTGGGTAACTCTCCATTTCTATCTTCTGATCCCATATTCCTAGGCTAGACTTGAGCTTGATGCTTTTAAGGATATCCCTATCCACAATTTTATAGATATAGAATCTTGCACAAACTAGCCCAGTCATATGCAAGGTTGCATTTTCTATAATAACTAAAGAACCAAAATAATTTACTATTCCTTTGAAAATATCTTCATGCCAAAATTCCAAAGGCAGATTAGGAAGATGAATCCACACAAATAACTGATTCATATTTTCTTTTTCTAGATTGAAAGTAGGTTCCCATTTCCTAAGATACCATCCATATTTACCCCAAAACCATGGCCCTTCTTCCAATGCCTTCTGCATATCTTCTTGAATATTAAATTTAAAAAGGAAGAAACCGTTTGACAGGGCACTTACCTCCAAGTGTCCTTTGGGGATCCACTTCAGTTTGGCCCACCTTATAACAACATTGATATTTAGTTTCCCTCCCACAAATTTCCCGACCAAATCTTTGTCTAAATTTGTAGTAGTACTTTTTAGAAGGGAGTACGATATTTTGAGGATACTTACCGATACTTCCTTAACCACCTTGAGGATTTTTTTTGCCTCTTATGGGTATTTACATTTTTTACATGGTTTGTCCAAGAATCTTCAGTAATTTTTGGGTCTCTTTTCAATGATTCATCCTGACCCTGGATCTCCCCTTCTTCTACAGTGGCATCATGATCCCCAGGTCTCAACAGGAATTCCATGCCATCATTTTTCCACTTGTTACAATTCAAAACCTCTCTCTCAGTCCTCATTAGTAAATTTTGAGAGGTTTATCATTTCTTATAACAATATAGGTTTTAATAAATTCAACTCTAGCCAACCCCCCAGTAATTTGTGACGATTGAGTTAAGTTAGTTGATGCATGCACCATCCAAGGGATGTCTGTGGTATATTTTTACCTAATCTAGAAGTAGAACATATCTCTTCATATACCTATGATGATTCTAAAGAAGAAATCCTTTCATCTATACAATGTTTACTATTCAAAGATCATCCTCTAAGTGAAAGTTCTGAAGATTCTTTTGAGATGCCAAAGATGGAATAAGATAGATCAGAATGTTCAAAATGGGGAAACCAATTTTGAGTTTCCCATTACCAATAATGATTCAACTGTTACTCTGAAGAATATTTCTCCCTCAACATTGCCAAATTTTCATGGATCCATGAGTGAAGACCCATACACCTTTATGTTTGAGTTTTATGTTTTGTGGAGGAGTTATGAGTATACTACTAATGCACATAAATTAAAATTATTTCCTTCTACACTCAAGGATTCGGCCTTGAGATGGTTCATGGGTTTTAGAAGAAATTATCTAACCACGTGGGAAAAAATGAAGGATAAGTTCCTCACTAAGTATCAGGACTATTGCAAACTGAGCAGTAGAGAAGGTGATGAAATCTACCAGATGGTAGAAAAATAGGATGAATCATTAGAATACTATTTAAATATATTCTTATTCTACAATTAGAAGTCAAGGAAAACAATACTACCACTTGAATCTCTCAAATTAATATTTTAAAATGGACATAGTGAGGAGGACACAGATTCTCTAGATCTGATAGGATTAGGAGATGCTTCAAAAGGTTCCTTTGAAGAAATTTGTGAATCTTTCAAAAATTACTCAAGATATATTATGAATAGGGTGAGAAGTGTAATATCAATAGTTGGATCAGCTACTAAAACAATTGGGGACATACCTCTAAGTCAAAGATTGTTATCATGTTCAAAAACATGAAGCAGGAGATTGTCAATGACATGGCTGCTTAATTAGATGCTTTGTATGTCAAAAATAAAATGAAATATACAAAGTAAGAATTCACATAGTTATTTCATGCATGAAAAATAAATAAATATGACTGGAGATGCATAGGTTTAGCCAACATAATAGAAGAAAAGGAGGCTTCACCTGAATTCAGGATGATAGAAACAAAGGATGGACAAGTTTTCTATGTTTCTTAAAGAAAATTGTGGTCGTCAAGACAAGGAGGTATGTCACAAGAACCTATGTAATCATTTTAAAATTGGTCTAATACTCAATATATGCCACCCCCACATTGGGATAATCAAAATAAAGTTTTGGCTTCGTATCCTAACCAATATTCTTAATAGTGGTAACCTTAATTTCAAGGCCAACAACAGTGGTAACAACCCCCTTAATCATGGAAGCAACCTTGGAAAGGAGGTAAGCAGTGGAATAACCCACCTCCTAATTACCAAAAATCCTACAATCAACATCCTTACCCTCAGCAACAAGCTCTTATGCCAAATCCCTAAGCAAGATCTCAACCAATGCCTAACCCTAATAATAAATTTTTTCAACCAACTTATTCCACTAAACCATCTCAATACCCTACCTATTTTGTTGATGTCAACAATATCCATCTTCATTCATGAAAATCACTTCCTCCACCACTTGGACCCACCATTACATATATTGTGGATGAATCACAGATGCTGGAGATTGATCCACAATGAAAAAAACATGTTGCAAGTAGATCTGAAACAAAAGCAAAAGATGCTACAAGTGGATCGGAAAAAACCTGAGAAAAATTCTAGCAAGGGTAAAATGTGAGCTAATGATCCACCATTTCCTAATAGATTACAAGAAAATAAACTTAACCTTAGGTAAGAATCTGACTTTGATTTTTTCAACTAGCTGAAAGACATTTGTGTCAAAATTCCATTGATTTAAACCATCAAGGATGTGCCCATCTACAATAAATTTGTTAAAGACCCATGCATAGAGAAACTAGGTAGGAAGAGTAAATATACATCTACTGTATAAGTTATTGGACAACTAGATGATACCATGTTTGGAAATTCAATCTTTCCCAAGCACATAGATCTAGGAAACCCATTGGTAAATGTTTCAATCAATGAAACAATGATCAAGAACATGTTGATTGACTTAGGGGAAGAATTTAATATAATGAAAAAAATTCATCAGTGATTTGAAGTTAGAGGTACTAATACTAGTACCCATAGTCTTGTAGCTTGCAGAAATATCAATAGTGAAACTTGAAAGAGTCCTCGATAACGTAGTAGTAGTGGTAGATGCTTGGGAATACCTTGCTGATTTTATTTTTCTTCATCCAAAAGAAATATTTGGAGGATATCCTATCATCCTAGGAATATAGTGGTTGGCTACTGCTAATGCATTTTTAGGATGCAGATTTGGTAATATGATTAATTCTAATCCAAGTAGTACTAAAAATCTCATGCTTTATCCCCCTTCACAATCATTCAATGAAGAAGATCAAATAATTTGGGTTGAGGAGCTAGAAGAGGACTAAATATTTGTTTTATAGCTCATGATGCTCAATAATTCATGCAAAATTTAAGGACAAGAAGAATATGTTATTATTACCAATGTTATACAAAATAATAATGGGATGAATGAAGAACTAGATGACAAATTATGATGTATAAGATGTCATGTAAACCAAATTCTACTGCAGAAAATAACTATGAATGTTCTAGGTAATAATGTCATCCTTTACCAACTTCTCCCACATGTTTACATACCTAATTTTGTAAAAAACAATGTATGTTCCATGATTGATCTGTCTAAGCAAGTGGAAATTACTCTCGGAAATCCACTTAATGTGAATAAAATGTTGAGCATGCAGTAACAGAAGCTTTTGATTTCTCTTCTCCAAAAACACAAAATAACATTTACATAGGACCATGGTAACATGCATGAGATCTACCCTAAGATTTGTACACACAAGATATACATCAAAGACAACTACAAGCTAATAAAGAAGCCACAAAGAAGAATGAACCCAATAGTGAGAGATATTGTAAAAGAAGAATTAAAAAAATATTGGATGCTAGATTCATATATATAAATTTACGTAGTCAATGGGTATCACCACTTTTCATTATACCCAAGAAAAATGGAGAATGAAGGACCTGCATAGACTATATAGAGTTGAATTTAATAACAAATAAGGATCATTTTCTTCTCCCTTTCATTGTTCATGTACTTGAAACTCTAACTGGTAAGAATTTTTTTCTTTTCTTGATGACTATAATGGCTACAATAAAATTCAGATTACACCAGAGGATAGGGAACAAACCAAATTAACATGCCCATGGGGAATGTTTTCATATTTTGTTCTTCCTTTTTGTTTATGCAATGAACATGCTAAATTCCAAAGGGTAGTTTCGAGCATCTTCTTAGATGTAACCAATTACTACATGGATGATTTTATAGTACATGGAATTAATTTTGATGAAGAAATGAAGAATCTGTACAAATTTTTGAGGAGATTCAAGAATCATAATTTTTCCTTAAGAAATTAAAAAAAGATACATGATGATGTATAAAGGAATAGTCTTGGGGAACTATCTATCATCTGATGGAATTCAGGTTGATCAAGAAAAATTATCTACAATTATAAATCTTCCAACACCAAAGAAATAAAAGGATGTGAGGAGCTTTCTAGGCCATGATAGGTAATAAGTTTAGGCACTACATCATAGGATACACAATATTTATTCACACTAACTATGCTGCAATTAAATACTTGTTCAAAAAACCATTTGTAAGCAACAAAATAACTAGATGGTATTTAATCTTGCAAGAGTTTGATGTCACCATTATGGATAAACCTTGTAAGGATAACATTATAGAATACTTTCTTTCAGGAATGGAGAATAATAATGAAGAACATGTAGTGGATGAATCTTTCTTGGATGAGAACCTATTTTCCATTTCCACTATAACACCTTGGTCTACTGATGTAGCCAATTATTTGGTTTTAGGTAAAACACCTCCATAATACTTATATTCTGAAAAGAAATAAATAGTTGAGAAAAGTGTGAATTTTTCTTGGATAGACGGATTTCTATTTCACACAGGGAAGGATAATGTTATGAGAAGATGCATATATGATGAGAAAATTTATGGTGTCCTCAAAGCTTGCCATAGTGAACCGTGTGAATGACACTTTGTTGTAAAAATAATAACACAAAAGGTTTTGAAAACACAATATTACTTGCCAACACCGTATAAGGATATAACATTATATATCAAGAAGTGTGATAGATGCCAAAGAATGGGTAAGCCTACCAAGTCAGATGAGATGCCATTATAGCCTTAGTTAATATTTTAGCCATTTGAAAAATGAGGTTTAGACTTAATTGGTCCTATAGATCCTAAATATGAGTAGAAGGAATATATTTTGGTGTGCACAAATCACCTCACTAAATGGACAAAAGTGAAATTATTTCCAAATAAGAAGAGTGAAAAAGTTGTCAAATTCTTGTATGACCACATCTTCACAAGGTATGGAGTACCAAGAGAAATCATTACTGATCAAAGTACACACTTTACTGCGAAAGTTATTTATAATCTATCTAAGGAATATGAAATCAAACATAGGAAGTTTACACGTTATCACCCATAATCTAATGTCTAAGTTGAGGTCACAAATAGGGAAATAGAAGACATCTTGAAAAAATCTATTGCAAACCATAGAAGGGATTGGGTAGATAAACTTCTAGAGGTAGTTTTGGAATTCAACACAATGTGGAAGACAACAACATGATTCACACCATTCAATATTTTGTATGGTAATACCGTTGTTATCCCTATTGAATTTGAGCATAATACACTAAGGACTACACTTAAACTAGGAATAGATTTGTTAGAAGCTTAGAGGCAGAAGATTCTCCAGCTCAATGCATTAGATGAAATCATGAGACAAGTTGTGCATAATAGAGAGGTAGTACAGAAGTAAATGATCAAATGACATGACAAGTTCATCAAGAAAATATAATTTCAATAAGGTGATTGGGCTTTCTTATTTGACTCAAATTACTAAGAACACATGGGAAAACTCATGACAAGGTGGCTAGGTCCATATGAGATTGAGAAAATCTTTCCCAATGGAGATGTAAAACTCACCACCATAGATCCTATGAGATTTAAAATATTGGTGAATGTTTATAGATTGAGATTCTAAAAAAATCAAACTGATAGGAGCACATTCATACAACCACTCAGAGGAGGTCGAATCAAGATGGAGACGAGAACATCAAAGTTAAGATCATAAGTTGAGCCTGTTGGTTCATCTTTTTAAATTGTTGAAGATTGAGATGTTTCAGTGGCCTTGGTATATTCATCTTGTTTAATATTCCCATGGTCAATAAAATTGATGTTATCATCCATCTCAGTGATTAACATCACTCAAATAACACATTTTGTTTTTTAGAATTTCTATTTTACAATATTTAGTGTATATGTTGTAAGAAGTGCATAGTATTTGACACAGAGAGGTATATCAAAGAATACATGTTCCACTTGCAACAAAATGCAATAAATCTCTTCTTTATTTTAATCTTTGGAAGAACTTATGATTGCATGAAGAAAATAAGAAACAATCTACACATGTGAGTGGTGATAAATGTTACTGACACCTAAAAAAATCAGTATCCCCTCTCCAAGAATTACTTTATTTCACTAAGGAGCCTTCAACATGACGTTGCATATACTTACAACACTATAAAAACATCTGTAACATCAAGTTGACTCAACATGCAACATAATGACAAATATAACATGTAGCAGAATGTGTAATTACAACAATGCATATGCAATCATCATCCTATACATATCTCGAGATAAGTGCACTCATTTCACTTTAATAAAGTATCGATGGTATGATTATTTTTAATTAATGTTTATGCCATGTTATGAATTTCTTTAAATAGATATTATATGTTGTCACCTTTAAACCTATGAGCTATCACTCTGCATCAGCCCCCTCCATCACACCACTTCACCTCACATGTTTTCAGAACTCAAATAAATATAATTCATTCCCTTTTTGTGTTGCAGGTGAGTAGATCATAGAATTAAAAAACAAAGCACTCAAAACATTCCTTCTTACTTGAATTCTTGCATCATTCTTGCAAATTGTGTGATTTTCCCTATAAAAGCCAAAGTAATTTGTAGTATTGAAAATGGGTGGAGATATAATGTTTTCATGAGCTAACTGATAATTCAAGTAGCCACATATATTTTGGTATTTTTAGAATAATGGATGGATGGCTTCATCAATAAGTTCTACAGTTTTGACGAATATATGGTAAAGGAATTTACTTCCACATTTAAGGTGAGGCTACTGTCAAGGGTTTAGTAGTGATAGTGGATGATTTATTTTGGCTATAGTTGTAGGGATTCCTGTAGAAGGTTAACTTTTCCTTGAGAAATAAAATCCAGAGGCAGGTAGATGATAATTTGCTGATGCGGATGATAACTTCATAACTGATAAACAAGGTAAATTTCAAACTTCCCTCAAACCAATTTGGGATGATATTTCCAATTATATCATCAACTATTTTACTTGAGAGGTTAGATATTCCAGATTGAATATTTTCCATTTCAAGTTGTTCAATCACTTGAAAAACGATATCCTTGTTAATGTACCAAATTTCCTGAATGAAATCTTGAAAATGATGAGTAGAGAGTCATAGAGAGGGAGATTAGCTTTGTCTCACCATTGTCTTATCTCTCTCATTGTTAAACATACATTGGAGAGAGAACATCCTAAACTGAATTGGGGAGATTTTTAAGGGTTAAGAATATTGATGAATTATTGGGGCATGGAAGGAAAAGAAGAAGGACATGTAGTTCTTCCACTCATAAATTTAAAACCGTAGCTTCCAATTTTCAGATTGAACCCACATTTTCCACTTCTTTTCCCACATAAAACCCTATTTCTGATAATACACAACCTTCTGAAGAGAAATATGTTCTTATATTCCCTAAGAGGATTTTCATCTCTGAAATTCTACTTGGATTTTCAAATCCCATATCATTCACCTCAAGAAGTAAGATAAAATATTCCCGGCCCACTTCTAAATCTTCCAAGTCTATCCCTACATCTTCCAAATCCAATCCTACACCATGTAGGCACTCAAATAGATTTAAAACTAAAAATCCAAAAACATCAATTCCCACAAAGCCTCAAACCATATTAATTGATAATGATAAAGAAGATACAAAATAGAATATTGAAGCCACATTAATAGAAATAGAGTAGGGAGGTGTTGATGTTGAAATTCATGAGCAACATGG
This sequence comes from Taxus chinensis, assembly GCA_019776745.2. Classification (NCBI taxonomy): domain Eukaryota; kingdom Viridiplantae; phylum Streptophyta; class Pinopsida; order Cupressales; family Taxaceae; genus Taxus; species Taxus chinensis. Next base: position 465,273,493 of record CM034149.1, on the reverse strand, counting down.
TCCTAGGGAGCCTATGGAGGGTATGGAAGAGAACACAAGAGAAGAAAGTGGTGATAAAATGGTTCAAGAAGGCCCTACTAAATCGATGGATGTTCAGGTAGAGGAAGTTCATGCTAGGGAAATCCATGAGAAGCATGAAGGAGAAGGATTTGAAAATTAATTTAAAGACACAAATCATGTAGGAACAAATGATGAAGATAAGATAGAGGAATCACATGACCACACAGTGCTTGAAACAGAGAATGATGGGATGAAAATTAGGGATTATATGCCCCATGTTTTTGAAGATATTATAGAAAATATTTTTCATAAAGTAAAAAAAGAACAACCACCTAAGTAGATTGAGAATGTATAAGGGAATGTTCCTATGGTAACTAAGGATACAGTTAAAGACCATATTAGATCCTGCTCCTCCATTTCTGCCACAAGCTAACATGCAGCCACATGTTATCATTAGAGAAGTTTTCAACAAGCCTACGAAACTAGATTCTAGGAACATGTCCACACAGAAAACCTTGCTAGATTACTAGGTCTAACAATTTTAAAACTATATTAATTAGTTATAAGGAAAATGGGAGAGAGAAAAGGAAGAACTCATCTTCCAACACTAATAGGACATGGAGGAAAAGAACAAGGATCTTAAGGACAAGGATAATGAGATTGCAGGATAAAGAAAAATTAGGAAGATACAATTTAGGTGACCAATGACATACTTAAATGCAGGACACCTTCTAACATTTATGCCATTTTCTATAAAGAATAGATGTTGCAGTTAAATTTTACATGTCTTAACTCATATATTCCATTTGATATAAGTGGGGACAGAAGTTTCTTTAGAATATATCTAAACATTCCTAATGAGATTCAACTATCATTATGTGAATTATATATGTACAATTATGCCCTTGAATATGATAGGTACTGGATCCCAGTACTTTATATTAGCAATTTTCCAATTAGGTCATTGTGTTCTTATTTTAACAACAAATTATATAGAGAAAAATAGATGGAATAATATAGACACTTGTCCAAATTACAACCATTAATGATCAGGGGTTAAGGTGCAAATACAAGGGGAATTATTGAAGAGTATGAAAAATACATGAAACACAGGGAAATTAGACAGTGAGTACACAAGATGAGAAACAAATATTATGAAGAATTCAGGGACCACATTAAATTAAATGCACAAGAGATAACATATGCCTACATGATGCACTAACAAGAGATGTCCCCTGAGATGTACAGAAAACAAATGCAGTCTTATCATAATATCATTCCAACTTTCAGGAGGGTAAATGCATACATTGAAGTTTCTAAAGGATGTGGCAAAACTTGGTTTCCCATTGGTTATTATCCCCAAATATTCCACTATCCTATACCAAATTGGTCTAGTGAAAAGAAACTAGATGATGACATATAGGATAGAGTCATGGAAAGATACAAAAATAATGGAGGTTACTTCACATAACCTAAAAGAACATCTACACTAGTGTATTTTAAACACTTATGCAACATCATTTAGGTGGAACCTAAGCCAATTGAGGAAATTAGAGAATATTGAATGATGGGGGTTTGATGAGTCATTTATTTTCCTTTCTAAAAACACCTCATCTTTTGGACTCTATTGAGCCATTTGTAGCACTGAACTTGTATTTCCTTGTGATACTGCTAGACATTTTCAATATTACTTGAACTCATGGTGTGGATATTAGTTAATATAATTATTGCTAGTTTAATTTATTCTTCTAGTTATGAGTATGCATCCATTATTTTTATTGTAATATGATGTTAAATAAGGCTTTGTATAATTCTAGCCTTTTTTACAAAGAACTTGTTATATGCAGCAATTGACATCCAACCGAAGGATCAATATGCAAAAATTGACATGCAACCAAAGGAGCTAATCCAAAGAAAAGAGACTTGTCTACAGAAAATATTCTGCAACCAAAGGAGGTCACACACATAAATAAAGTCATGATTCTGAGGAGTTTTTGTAACATGGACATCACACATAAGCTCACACATGTTAATGGAAGAAGTAGTTGTCAGAAATAGGAGAGAAATCAATGCCTTCATCTTATTATGCATTACAACTTAAGAAGGAACTAGCTGATTTAATTTATAATTTAATAATTGGTTGATCAACTAATCGATTACTTAAGTTATGTGATTGATATGTAAATGACTACTAATTAATTTTGTTACATGCATGTAGTCTCCAAATTGTTTGGTTAAGATATTTTACTTAATCTACCTAAAATTCCTAATAGAACTCTCTCTCTCTCTCTCTCTCTCTCTCTTCACGCTTCTATTTTAATGAAAGATACAAAAAGGAAATATTAAGGTTGTAGATAGAGTAGATTGATCCATATATATACATTTTGATGTATTTTCTGACTGTAATCTTCATGCTAATGAAATAAAATTCTGAGTTCTGTTTATTCATTGTAGACACAAGGCTTAAGAGGTATTATCACCCATGGTAGGGCCCACTTGTGATTTTCTTACCCTCTCCTTTTGATTTTTGATTTAGTTCATTACATGATTATATTAACAGAAGTTCATTCCATTATTTGTGATCTATCTTTACATGCTTTTTCATTAGCCATATTATTTAGTTCTAGTCATAATCTAGTTCATTTCCAGCATTATTATTTCTTAATTATAGTGACAATAATTTACCTTCATACCTCCCAAATATCTAGAACTGTGCATAAAACACCGACAATATTAAAAGTTTACGTCCGTTGGTCTAATAATTAAATGAATATAGATTAATAAAAGACATACTAATTACTGCAAGTTAATTTGCATTACCACCCCCATTAAACCAGCTTGATGGAATGATCAAGGGACTATAATATGAAGAAAGGTAAACTAAAAATGTTTTTTCTATGAAATTGGTTAAGAAGCACGCAGTGGTAGTAATGCATCACCTAGAATATTCCCTCTAATGTGATAGGTTTTATTATAAGGATGTCAATATTACTAAAGGGGGGGGGGAGAGAAATCCTTTGAAAATCACCTTTGGTATGGGTTATAGATTCTAAACCCTCCAATAATTTATTTTCTTCCTCTAATATGTCAAACTTATTTTTCAAAAACTTAAGACCTTCCATCTAGAGACTAGTAACCGTGGTAATGAGCTCTTTCGTGATATAATATGACTTCTCCTTATACACTACAAATCTATTAGAATAGTTATTGGAAAAATCTAGGGATAAATGTATATCATGCCCATGAAATCTCCCTAAAAAATAATTAAATCCTCCCCTTTTAAATATATTCCACAACTCTATGTCCAACTTCTATGCTTCATTACAGATGATTTAAACCTTGAAAATATCTCCCCTCATGTTCATCGAATCATCTCTACCTCTGTAAATAACCACAAAAGGAAAATAGAGCCAACCCTAACTAGAAAAATAGGACTCCATATAAACAATGAAATAGAACTCAAGCTTATATATTATGCCACAACTTCCACTTTTATGGTGATGTGTGTAGAAAATATGGCCAATTTACTTTTCATGAGTGAGTGTGCCTAAAGGATCGTTTTTATTTGATTTCATCATTTAGAATGATGTATTGAATAATAATGAGGACATCCTCCCCATTACACCAATATTTATAACAATTAACATTATCCCCTATATTTACAAGGTGATCCGCAACCTTATTTCCCTCTCTATATGTGCATTGGATGATATAATTTGAGAAATTAGTGATTAATAAGATGACCTCCACTATGATGTCTTTAATGGTCTAACTAGTCAAATATTTTTTATCAATATAATTCAAAATGTTCATAGAGTCACCTTCTATGATGATATTATATGCATTACTGTATCTAGCAAGTCTAATGGCCCATAATGAAACTAAATCTTTTGTGTAGTGATTTTTCTAGACCACCATAGGCCCAAACAATTATGTAATCACTCTGTCATTATTATACCTAATACAACCACTGCCATCTTCCCTCTCGGGGTTACCCTTATAATCCCCATTAATGTTTAGTTCAAGCCATCTAGAAGGACAGTGATGCCACTTGATGAGATATTTTTCAATTGAGTCCAATTTCTGATAAGAGATAAGAATTCAGTGACTTTCCATTTTTCTAAAATATTAATTTCATATTTATTAGGTTCTTACTTCTTAGGAGGTAATAATTTAAGAAAATTCTCCTTGATTTATTTAAATAAATGATTGAAGATCCCAGAGGGTAAAAAAAAATCATTAAAGACTATTGAGTTACGAACCTTCCATATCTGCTAAATAATATTGAAGACAAAGAGCATCCATAATTGTTAATAACATTATGTTTAAAGGGGAGAGAAATTGAGTCTAGGAAAGAGAAAGGTTATTAGGAAATATCAAATTGATATTGATTAACTTCAAGAAAATTCTCTAAAGAGAGAATAAAAACATACATTGAATAAATATGTGACTAATTGTTTCCTTGTTGTCTTTGCATAAAATGCATATGTTAGGAAAGTACTAACCCTTCTTAATTAATTTTTCAATAGTCAATACCTTATTTTGAAGCACCAATAGTCAATTGTCTCCCCAAGGCAGTTGGTGGTCTATGGGTTTAAGAAATTAACTTGATAAATAAAACCATGATTGATATAATGGGATGGAGGATCATTAATGAGAATCATCCTTGGACTAAGGTCCTTAAATTTAAATACTTGGGGAATTCTGAGCACATAAATTGGGTGGTTAATGAGGAACTTCCTTATGGCTCCATCCCTTAGAATTATTTGGTGAAGTGAAAATATCTTATTGCTAAAGGTAGTTAATGAAATATGGGGAATGACCACCTAATATATTCTTGGAAGGATAAATGGATCACTTTCTATCCCCTTAGATAAATTGATACTTGGTCCCCTATTTATGTGTACCTCAAGAAAAATTATGGAGAAAAAAGTTAGCAATTAAATCTCTTTGGATAATTTCTCTAGAAAATGGATTAATTTATCTCCGAAAGAGGATTCTTGTCAAGATAACTTCATAATTAGGATACTAAAAGACCTCCCCAAAAAAAGCATGTTTTCTATTGAAATTTAGGATGATATTATTTAAGAAATATATTTGATGGTTATTATACTATCAAGTCTAGCTACACGATTCTATCGCATACTTTGGATGTGGATTTTTCTTCTTATAGGGTGTAGATTAAAGAGCTTACCCCTAAAATTAACTATCACTATAAGTTTGTTGACTCAACGTTTCTTAATCATTTTCATTTTTTAACTATTTAATTTTATTGTTTTCATAGGGTTTCTTATAATACATGACATTATAGGGTCATACACTACCCAAAACCATAACACAAACCAACTTCACATTAATCACATTTTCATGACTATAAAAAAATTAAATACACCATCCCAACTAGGGAAAGAAGTTCAGTGCATAATCACAATACTCAACAATAGGTATTTTGCATAAGATATATAAAAAAAAGCGTTCCCAACATAGTAACAGGACAAAACATAATTATGTTTGCAATGAATTTGTACTTGACTCAAAGTCATAGCTATCTCTAACATAGTGTTGAGAGAAAATAAAATTAAACAACTTCCACTAGTAAGGGGAATAAAGCCACAAGTATTAAAATATAGAGAAAAATGGATCACATAAGTAATTCATAAAATATGAGGTACATCACAGGTACCAAAACTCCATATACACCATAGGGAAACTCTAGATACCTCCTAATACAAAATGACACCATAGAATAGCGTGATACACATTATATATAAAAAAAAAATTCTCAACATAGTAACAAGACAAAACATAATTATGTTTGCAATGAATTTGTACATGACTTAAAGTCATAGCTATCTCTAACATAGTGTTGAGAGAAAATAAATTTAAACCACTTCCAATAGTAAGGGGAATAAAGCCACAAGTATTAAAATATATAGAAAAATGGATCACATAAGTAATTCATAAAATATGAGGTACATCACAAGTACCAAAACTCCATATAAACCATAAGGAAACTCTATATACCTCCTAATACAAAATGACACCATAGAACCAGAACTAGGTTGGGTCACTTTATGGACTTGAACAAAATTAATCTTCGTCATATAAATGAATCCTAAGACTCAACAAAATTACAGTGAAATCACTTGCATCCTCCTCAATTCTAACTCAAAATAAGAAATAATCACAATATCATCATTATCCTCGTATCCAAAATCATATTCTCTAGAATATCACAAGGCTTAAATAATCAACAACTATACAAATTTCATACCTAAGATGAACATTCAAGGAATGCGGGAAAGTTACAAGTCACCATTTACCAAGACTAAGGTGTGCATGCTACACAATATGAATGGCATATGTTTAATGATGTCATATTTACCAAACAAATAGAAGTGGATTATTAGTCTAAAAGAGACTCCACCTCCTATATCATACTTGGTTCGAGTAACATGGATAATTGTTCAAATTACTCACTCCCCATGTACACCTTGATACTACCTATAGGGATTGAGGATGTAAGATAACACAACACAAGACAACATCACTAAGATGGAATTACAACACAACATGATACACATAGATATCATAGAATAGGGTGATACACATTATAGTTAATCCTGATTCACAACACGACACACTTTCCACATGTAGTAACTAAATCACTCAATTTTTACATATAGCCTCTAAATGAAAGGGAATTACTTGTTAACAAACCTTTACTTTACTTTGACACTACTTTTCTCCTCTTCAATTTTATCGCTTGATGTTTCTGAATTACAACTTAAAGTTTTACATACTATATGACATCATTTTCAATTTTGATTTCACTATTTTATATTTCTAGCACCATGTATAGAACTACCCATTAGGGATAGGAGCATCCGAGAGCTCTCGGGAGGTACTGTCCCATTTGAACTCTTTTATCATCTTTCTCTCTTTTTCTTATTTTGTGGAGGTTACTTCTTTCTTGTACTTATTTACTACCCTAGGCTAGCCTTTCATTTGTAAATGAATAAACTTAAGAAAATGAATCATATACATACATGTCTTATGTAACCCCATTAAGGGAAAACATTTAAAGAGGCACATATTATTACAAGGAGATAATATTTTCTATCTACTATAGAAAGGAAAACACTTTGGGAATACATACTTCACTGCATATGAGGGTTTATTCTGAATTCCATACCACATATTTTCATTGGGAAAAATTAGTTTTATCTCACTATTCTTTTTGTGATTAAAACTAGGGCATCCTAGCTTAATATAAACTATTCCAATCACACACACATAATAAATACATTTAATCTAAAATGTAGTGCAATTTTTTGTGACAATCACATTAGCATGACTACCAAGATCAGAAAAACTCAAGCATATGCATATGTTAATTCTTATAATGTGAACTTACATATTGTGTAGGTAGCTAGGTTTTATTTTGTAGGTACAAGTGTAATAGATTATAAGTGCACTGAACTTGACAAGACCTACAATGGAGAAGAAACAATAAGAAGCAACACAGAAAGAACTAGGATTGAAGCTCTTTTGTAGAAACTAGTTTCTAGAATAGACATTAACACCTAGGTGTCCATGTCCCATTCCAGGCACTCTTGTCCTTGATATTGTTACATTATAGAATAAAAATAAGGCTTATATAGTCCAAAATATACCTTCCTATCCCGTTCATCAGTACAAACCTACAGTTACAAGTTGAGTCATATTTATCTCCTATATTTCACTCATGTTTATATTTTTTAGCTATATATTGCTTGAATAATGTCATATTTATATGATCAGTAGTGTCCTTAGATTAAAATTTCATTAAATCATTTTGTGAACCTAATATCTTGCATGACCATCATGAATCTCTTATTTTATGTCCATTACCTGTGGTGGATGCTTTGGATCCCTAACATATATAGAGATTTACCCACCCACTTGACATCATACTTCTACCATGGATAACCCCATCAATGTAAACATTCTTAGGAATTCCAAGTAGATCCCTCTCCAAGACATAAAAATGTCTAATAGTTAACATTCCTATGATGAAGATATTAGTTTCAATCAAGCCTAATCATATGTCCTTACGAATTTATGTTCTATAATGCATTGTCATCCAACCCACATTCGACACATCCTCAATTATCTATTGGCTGCCCAATGTACCCATGATAATTCTACGCATAATACTATGATTTGAGCCTTGGAACTCTTTACCAATGCTACTTCTTCTATCCAAATTTCTTCCTCTCCTTTTAATATAGGATACTTCATCATTCACATGTCTATTCCTACCCCATCTAATTAGTATTTTTATCCTCTTATCTCTCACATTGAGCCTATTTCCTCTTCAAGAACCCATGCTTCAGAGTCTCTTTATCATGATTTGCAAGCATAAATTTTTCAGTAGAAACAACTTACTTATTTTCCCTCTCCATCCCTTGATTCTTCCCTTCTTCTTCATAGTCCTCTTGAACCTAAAGTTTCTTATTATTTACTCCTTGCCATTTTTTTTTCACCAAAGTTTCCTAGATTTTATGGCCACGTAGACCCTCAAGATAACCTTATATCCTTTCATGTTGCTTTCTTTGAATATGCATGTGATGACACCCTCTTGACCCTGTTATTTCCTAGGAGCTTATAGGATTATGCTTTATGATGGATATTTGACTTTCCCTTTCAATCTATTAAATCATTTAATAATCTTGCTAATTTATTTTTATCTCATTTTTCTATGAATATTAGAATGAAAATAGCTTATGCTCAAATGGATAAAATTAAAAAAGGATCTAATGAACATCTTAATGATTACGTATTTTGTTACAATAGAAATATTTCTGAAATGGCTAATGTATTAGGTGAATGTGAGTTGTAATATTTATTTATTCAAATTATTGTTCCTCCTTTGTAATAATGTGTGCTTTTTGATTCCTATAATTTCTTTGACCATCTATGCCATACCTTAAAGACTCATGATACTAAGCTAATTTATTTGGGAAAACTCAAATATGGTTCTAATTCTTTCAATCATCCCTCTTATAAATTTCAAGTAAGGTTATCTTTAAACACAAGTATAATGAGGCTAATCCTACTATCAATGTTATATGTCAACCTCATAAGCTTCATCTCCAAGTCACCTGGTGTAGATTTTATCGAGTTTTTTATCCTCCACGTATGTTATTTCCATAACTCATTGAAAGCAATTTGATTTCTCTTCCACTGCATTTTAGGTATGATCCTAATCGGACATATGGCAAGCATTTTAATGATCATGCACATTGAAATCAACATAGATGTAATGGAAATTCTATCAAAAAGTGTTTCAAGCTTCACCATTTGATTCAAAGTCTCATTGATAATAATGATATCCAGTTACCTGAATCCATTACTTTCAATTCCAAATGTACCAATGAAAATGGAAGGTCAAAAATCTTTAATGACCCATTATCTAAGCATGAAAAATCAACCCCTAAGTCATATTCAAATAAAACCTACCATATAACTCATCCTCCCACTTCTTTGGATCATCCATTTGGGTTTCTTAACGGTAGTACCGATCTCCCATCACATGCTACCACTTTAATTGATGTTTATTTTCATGCCTCATTCTCATCCCATAGATTACATATTTATGCTTTTGTTTGGCCCCATGCCATAATTTTTTTTATGGTGCATCCTACATTCAAGAATAATGCATGATCATTATATTTCTTGTAGTCAATTGGCTTTCCTTTATCTCAAATGACACACAACTCTCCCACTTCTCATGGCCATATTATTATACCCATTACTATTGGGCCTCTTACTATTTTCATGTCATTTACTATTGGATTTATTGTTACGCATTGTGACATACTCTTAGGAATCCCTTGGGTCTGGGATGTCAAAGTTGTGCCTTATACTATTCACTTATGAATTAAGTTCATCCATGAGTGCCATATTATTAGATTTCAAGGAATTCCACTATAGAAACCTTTATCCTTGGCTCCTCCATCCATCCCATATTCAGTTGCCCCTACTCCTAGTGCATATTATCCTATTCATGATGAATCCTTATCTTTAACACATCAAATGGTATCTAGATCAATTTTTTCTCACATGGCACCTTTTTCACATCCATATTAGTTTCATTTGCACATGGATCCTACTCATATGCCTAGGTACATTTATAGATCACATAGCCCATCGCATAGGAACATCTCTTCACATAGGTCATATGCTTCACATGCTCCATCTAGGCATATTTTGAACTAAACCTCCACATACGTGGCCTCATGCACTCTCTTATGACCATCAAGTCTTAGATCATGTTGACATGCATGATTATTTTACCTCAGTTGATTGTGGGCCCTCTCCTAGGGATCTAATTTCATAGATCATTTTGGCATTCAAACTTGAGGGAATCCTAATTCTCTCACACCACCCAATGACACACTCTTATTCTTGTTTCATACTTAAATATTAAGGGAAATCTTACATGAACCTCACTTTACAAAAAAATAATAGGGGGCATCCTTATTCCTCACTTCTAGTTCTCTTTCACATTTATGCATTTAAAAATTAAAAAAAGGTTTTATTATATATTTATTAGATGTACTCTTTCTTCCTTATACTACTATATGTTGCACCTTTGTTTATCATGTTACTACAGATCCTAGTATTCTTTATCAATTTTAATACACACATGTGCATTCACATGGTATATTTACGTGAATTTATGTCACTTACAAGGTTGTTACATGATGTTTAATTCTTATCCTTTTCCATTACTAGTCCCACTGACGCTCTTAGGGGCATATACCTTTTCCCACTCACTATCAAGTTCTATCATAACAATATTTCACATTTTCATTCCTATATTGATATCTTACATTATTCCATACTATTTATCATTCTGAATATGCTAATGTGTGCTTCATGTGTAACATTTAGATTTTAGGACTCCTTACAACCATGGTTATCTAATTTTATTGTATCTTATTTATGCCCTATGTTGTTTTTTCCTTATTTACACAAGCCTTGATGGATTTGATTATATTTTGATATCTTGAGTGGTGTCCCATGTATGTAACCAAATATTCGTTGTTTCGTTATTTTCTATTTTCCTATATGATTTTACTAGTTACTATTTTCATGTGCATTGCTTCTATCTAACTAACACTTGTATGCTAACATTTTATAATTATTTTCCTTATTTCATGTTAACTACCATGTGTAATACATATTATCCCTGTAGGAATCCCTATCTTAGATATGCATATAAATTTGATTATTCCTTGTTTAGTTTTTGTTCACTTTTTTTCATGTCATGTACCCCAAACAAGTTGAAGAAATCATTTTTTGAATTTTTTTACCCTACCAATAGTTACACACGGGGGTTTCACTTAGTAAAATAATGGTATATCACATGCGTTCGAAGGGTATTAAAGAATACCCTTAATTCTAGGTTCTACCTCTAATTATTTTATTGATAATACCCCCTCCTATTATATTATTAGAATGAAAATACCACCTATTTTTTCCATGTACCTTACCTACCCATTTTTCAATCACAATTTTATTTACCCCTTTTTATTTCTACCCTAATATATTAGACAAAAAATATATTATATTTCTCACTCAATTTTTGTAATATTCATTTCCTCTTGAAATATAGTTTGAAGACATTGAAGACCTATTACAAATCACCTTATATATGTTAAGCTTTAATCATTTATCAATAGTTCTTCAAATAATGAAGATCGTGAAATAATATCACTTGTTTTGAAAAGTATACTCAATCCTAGTTTTCTACCATCTTATTATTTCTTGGTTAAGAATCTCTTAATTGAGATTTGTTTATTAAAAAAGAGATTATAATTTAATTTATTACCACACTCCTTTTGCAATTTTAAGGTATTTACTTTTAAAAACTAGAGTTCAAATCTTTAAGTTTTATATTAAAATTAAACTTCCCTTTCCTTTGGCCCACCTCTCTAACCTACCCCTAATACCTGATTAAAAACATTAATAAATTAAACCATTTTTCCCCCTCATGTCTACCAGTATGTTGAATTTAATTTTATTAATTTTAATTACCTCAATATGAACCCATGTGCTAGGATATATCCTAGCTAATGAACCCCCCGTGTAGTTACAAAATCACATTCAGTAGGAAAAAAAACATAAATTAGTTACAAAACATGGATAGAAATAGAATTGGCCAGAAAAATCAACTTGGACATAACCACCCAGTATAGACATGAGTGGTGGGTGCTAGTGTAACACCTAGGTGATCCTATCATGGGAAAAAATAGTTATAGAGTATTTTTCAGTAGTTTCACAGTCAAACTCTTCTCTAGTTTCAATAGTTACGAAATAAGTTTCATATTGCAAAAATTTCGTAACAAGGAACTAACTACTTACTAAGGAACTAAAGAAGGAACAAATAAGGAAGTGACACATAGGGGATATGTAGGAAAATGATATGAAAATAATAATGTGTTACCCGAGACAAGTTACAAATCAAGTTTGGGATCATCTACAGTGGCACTTTGGTTGGAGGGAAATCCTATGAGAACTCTTAATACACTTTCCCTTAGTGGAAAAATGAGACCTAAATCTGAGTTTTAGCACCGAGACACTCAAATACATAGTTTAGAAACATGATTCCCAAATACTTCATATTATTCTAACTAGATCATAAGTAACAAGTATACAAGTATGAAAAAATTTCTATCTCTTTCTATTTCAACATTTCAAGTTTTATCTAACCCCTTGGTATATATTTTTCCAATACAAATTTCTATTTTACATATTTTTCAAGTTAGAGTTCAATTGCATTTACCTAGAGCATTGAATGCACTTGTTTTATTTTACAAGTCTTATCCTATCCCAACAAAGGAAAAACACACAAGAAACCATGAAGCAAATATCAAGCATGATCTAGAAAATATGATATTCCAAATAACTACACACACATCTAATTATCACTCCACACACACAAAGGTTTCCTTATGATCCTTATCCTTCCCTTCATTTAGAATTTCATGGTACATATTTTACATTATTCCATTCAACATGATACTGGGAACAATCTTCTTTCAGCTCTCCAACATTAACTTTTCTTTTCTACTTTATACTACTGAATATTTATTCACTATAATAAAGTGTGGAAAATTTTAGTCACTAAATCACACACTTACTATGTACATATAGCCTCTAAATAATTCATTTATATGCATGATTCCTAATAAATATAATTACTCGTTAACAACCCTTTACTTTTCTTTGACATTTGTTTTATTATTTTCATCTTTATTGTTTTATGTTTATAACTTGCAACTTATAGTTTTACATACTATTCAACATCAATTTTAGCTCTAATTTAACTATTTTTATATTTTTGGCACCTTGTACAAAACATCCCATTAAGGATAGGATCTCTCGGGTGTTATTTTCCCCTCAAAGAGGTTATGTCCTCTTTCTATCTTTTTCTAATTTTACAAATATTAATTATTTCTTATCTTTTTGTACGACCTTGGGTCAACCTTTCATTTGTTAACGATGAAAATTAAGAAAATCAATCATATATATATATATATATATATATATATATATATATATATATACATATATATACATGTCTTCTTTAACTTCATTGGGATGAAAGAATTTTAAGAGGCACATATTATTACAAGGAGATAATATTTTCTATCTCCTACATCAAGGATTATATTTTAGGAATAAATACTTCACTACGTAGGAGGGTTTATTCTAAATTCCATATCACACATTTACATTGGAACAAAGTAGTTGTAGTCTGTTATTCTTTATGCAAATGATACTAGGGAATCCTATCTCAAGGGAAAATATTCCAATCACACACACACTATAACTACATTGAGTCTAAAATGTAGTGCAACACTCGGTGACAATCAGATTAGGGTGACGAAAGAGGTTAGCTTGACTCAAGTATATGCATAATTTTATTCATCTAATGTGTTCTTGAGTCTTATGCATGTAGATATGGTTTCTTTTACAGGTACAATTGTAATAGAGTATAAGTGAAGTGAATATGACATGACTTGTCATGAACAATAAGTCACAAGAAGAAACACAAAAATAAATAGGAATGAATCTCTTTCGCAGACACCGATGCCCAAAAAAGATGTTAGTGCTCAGGTGGCCATGTCCCATTCTAGGTTCTCTTGTCCTTTAGATTGTTACATTCCAAATTTATACATAGAGCTTATACAGTCTAAAATATAACTTTCCATACTATTCATCATTCCAGAGCTACAATTATAAGGTGAGTCATCTTTATCTCCTATCTTTCAATCTTGTTTGTATTTATTTAGCTAGATATTTCTTGACTATTTTTATATTTATCTCATCATAAATTTCCTTACTTAGATGAAAATACCATTAAATAACCACATAATGCACTAACAACATATGTATATTACAATAGGGATTGTAAGATCATCATATGTCCCAATTCATGAGAGAAACACATTACTACATATGCACAATCCACATAAGTACAATATTGGTGGTGTACCATTACGATGCATATAAATTCCATTAGGTTACACATTTTACTATATAACATATGATTAGTACACATATGAAATAATGGGGTGTAATGCCTTAATAAGACATTTAAAATCATGACAAAATGTAGTTTCATGAAACTGTTTGATAACACATGTGCACTATAAGTTGAATTCATATGAAATTATCCTCATCACAAACACTTTAGTAACTCAGAAATCAACACCAAGTGGTAACTACCATAGGTACATATATAACATCACAAAAATAGTTACGAGCACTACAACACAACATAACATACTATGTTTATCTCATATATAATTTCCAAATCTTAAATCCATACCAAAGGTTTGAGAGTAAGAAACTTTTATCTAATACCAAATGTAGTGCCCACATGAGAAACACTTGACCAAAACATGGGTAATTTCTTAATCAACAAAAATAATTGGGTCCACATAAAAGAAGAAAAATTCATAATCCTTACATGATATTAATAACTTCACATGCATCCCTAAGATAAATTATAGGTTATTCCAACAAATCAACAAAAATGAAAATCTATAATATAGCCAAGCCATCTAATGGATTGTCAAGGGGAAAATTATTCCATTACTTCCACCTGTCCCTCCATTAACAAATAAATACTAAAATTTGGTTCCTCCAAAATAATAATGAAACCATGCATGAAAATACACTTATCCCTTCACACTTATCCCCATACTAAGGATAGTCTCTCCAACCTTTGTTTCCTCCAAAATATAAGAAACCCCATATAATAAAACTTATCCCTTCACCATGGAAATACAAGTTCCTAACATACTCACATACATAAAAATATCCATGCATATAAGATATAACCACAATAAATTAAATTAACACATGTTGGAATGATCAACCAATAATCAACACAAGATTAAGAATAATGAGAGTGTGAAAAATGACTTTTCATTAATAATATGAGACACATTATCAATCCTTATTATGAGACTTGCAAAGGAGATAGATCATCATTGTAAACTACAGGCTATCAATCCACTTAGAAATCCTATCTAGCATTTAGTTCCTCCCAATAAAAATCCAATATAAAATAATAAATATACATTTATCTGTCCACTTGAAACAACACTTATCAATCCACTAAGGCTAGCCACATATCTCCCTGGTTCCTCCATATGAACAAATCCTTATTTCTCCCTTCACTAACATCACGTGCCTATACCTCCATATAATTATGTACCCCACCCCCATGCATTCATGTATCTATATAAGAAATAGGAAAATAAGACAACTACTCATTAGCTCCAAATATTGAAAAAAAAACAATAAACATAAACCACAAGGGAGAGGTAGTATAAAGAATTTAACCACCGTATATATATTTATAAATTTACACATTATTACAAATTTACTCCTTTTGTATTAGTATTTATTATATAACATACATAAGCACACATAATCTCATAAATGAGACAACAATAATTAATACCACATTCGATTCACACAATCAATTAAAATATAATGATATGACTATAAGAGAGACAACAAATACCTTAATAACCATTAACATAGGTCCCATGATTTGAATTTTCATCAATAATAAATTTATTTTGTGTTAAAATCATTGTATTATCCCACATGTGATACTTATTAAGAACATATGTTATCATTTACAAAAAATGAGTATCACTTCATCATAATATTAAATTGCTAAGAATGCACCCATTTTCTTCCCTTTACATTACAAACATGTTAGGAATTTAATCCATTTTTATATCATTTAAAGTTCACATGAGTCATATAGCACTCATTACGAGTAGGGAATTCATGTTCCCAAGATACATTTCTTGACATGGGATTGATTCATTTAACTATTATTAGGAAATGCGAGGTTGACCACCTGATTATAAAAGATAAGGAAAATCTAGTTCATGCTGCAAATCCATATTTTAGGTACCATTTGATAGTGGTAAATGGATAAATGTGTTACATACTTGATCATAAAACAATTGATTCAAATGAAGAACGTATGTTCTCATCTTGAAATTTTTGTATTTCTCACTTCATTAAAAGCAATTACTCTCAAGTAGTGCAATTCATTATTTCCATTTCTTACCACAATTAATTTTCATAATTCAATTATTAGTTGGGATTATGTTACCAAAATTCAAATCATTTAATTTTATTCATATTACATTTATGTTGTTTACTTTAGTCACTTGTTGACATTATTTTAAAATAAATACAAGTCATATACCACTCGCTTCCCACTTAGGAGTTCAGGATTCTAGAGAGCATGGTCCTACATAAAATAATTCATTTTATTGTTATTAGGAAACTTGGTTTAAACCACATATTATAAGTAAAAACTCTAATCCTATTTATACATTGAAAAATGTCTTATGAAGAACTATTTCAATCATTAGTATAGATATTTTAAGGTTTCGTCCACCGATAACCTCTTAATAGGTTTTAAGATTAACATATTTTGATTTGTAAAGACCATGAACCTATTAGTGTGAGGGATATTATTCAATCATTATTTATTTATTAGTTGAATTCCCTCACCCATGGTGAGTCATATCACATAGGTTAATCACTAGTCTTCAGGTGATTCATTA
Source organism: Taxus chinensis (assembly GCA_019776745.2). Lineage (NCBI taxonomy): Eukaryota > Viridiplantae > Streptophyta > Pinopsida > Cupressales > Taxaceae > Taxus > Taxus chinensis. The sequence goes on along the minus strand of CM034149.1, from coordinate 465,256,331 downwards.
TGAATAATATGAAAAATGATAGATTTAGTCATAAAATATGTCATATGATTCATTGTTTCATATGTCATATGTGAGTTACATTCTATTCTTGGATTGTAACTACCATCTCCTATTTTGGGGGTATTACAAGTCTAGACATGGGAGTTACACAACACTCCTATATGTACTTCTTATTTGATCTATGAGAATGAGTAGACCCTTTCTTTTGGATACATAATTTCTTGGTGATTAATTACTTTCTTGTTTCTTAGAGCTAATTCATGTTCCATTCTAGTGTAACTACATTGATGTGCATTCTATTTTTATCCTTGTACTCACTCTCTCTTATAAGGTATCAAAGCTACGTTGTCGGTAATTGGGCCACTCAACTTTTTTTGTTGCTTACTACTCCTGGTTTCATGATTTCCTTAGTTCCTTATGCAAGTTTTTAATATGTATTTAATTTATGTCATACCTACATTAATCTGGTTTAATATTGTGTTTATGGAGTTTTTTTGTGTGTTTGTTGTGTTTTATGTTGTTTGTGTAGATTATGAGTTTGTCTGATAAATCTAGTTAGTTATATCTAAATATGGAGGAGGTTTTATTTTGGAGGTTATTCTATGGTCTTTGCCCCATCTTGGATCAAACTCCTTCCCTTCCCAACTCATTACACCTACTCTCTTAGCTCATTCCTAGCTCCTCATCTCCATCATTCTGCTCTCTTTTGAGATCTTATAACTTTCCCTTATATAATTCTCCCACTGAAATCATTTTTGGTAGTTTGGAAAAGATAGCTTGGGCTTGACCTTGTCTCCCCCTTACGCAGCCTGACTGAGTCACCTTGGGCTCATTATCCCTCTCATATCTTGTCTCACCAAGCTCTATGTATCTCGACTAAGCCACCTCAAGATTTTTCATCACCGGATCCATCAAGCTCATTTCCAAATTGGTCCCTATCAAGCTCTACTTACACCTTTTGAGTCCATCATCTATATCGATGACATCTCATCCTGAGCTTACACTGAATCTCCTTTAAGATCAAACCATGCTTTAACTTTATAGACCATTTTGAGCCACCTTGGTCTTCCTACCTATGGAATTGATTATGTTTCCCTTACTACTCACTTGTCTAACCCCGTCTCTATTGCACTATCATTCATACCATGATCCAACCTATGGAATTGGCCAGTCTAGGCCTTCCCACATCCATTGACTAGATTTTTCTCCATTTCCTATGACTTATCTTTAACTCAAACCTTTCTTAAATGACACAGCCACAAACCGACCATAATCCCTTCCTCTTCCTCCCTTGCTTAACCTTAGTGTTTTAAGGATTTTTTCTTCTCATTTTACCTATTTCAATTTGATTTAATTTTTTTTTTAAATTTATCCTTTTTAAAATTTAAACTAATTTCTTTAGCCTTTAAATTATTAAATTAATTGATAAGGTTTAGTTAAAACTTAGTTTCCTTTAAAAGATTTCTTAATTTTTTGAATCAAAACTATATTAATTAGGTTAATTAGAAAACATATTTTATTTGTTTGATGGTAAAAGAGGGTTGTGGGCTTCCTACCCCTCACAAAACATAGATAAACAAAAAACAACCAACAAAACCACAAAAAAGAAAACTACTGCCAAAAACTAAAACTAACAAGAAGCTAACAAAACTAATTAAAAACATCACATAATTGTTGGAAAAAAACAAAGTGAACAAAAACAAACATGACCATAAGCCCATCACTTTTTATCCATACTCTAAAGCATCTAGGTCCATTCTTTCACCAAATCATTGATTGAAATAGTAAGCTATAGTTCAAACCACCGTCCTCCCTCTTCCTCATCTCATATTTATCAACATAAATATATTCAATTTTGGGATTCACAAGCAGAGAAATAACTTTAATATGTTAAATCATACCTTTTATATTCAAGATGTTTCAACTGCTAATTCAGAAAATAGTTTCCTTTATACTTTTAAACTCCTTCTTGATATTAGTGCACACAACTTGAAGGTTTTCCATTTTTTCATTATTCATTACCAAAGCTATGGTATCAATTTTCTCCTTCATAGAGTTATAATCTTTCAAAATCAGAATTAACATGCTTTTGTTCAAAGAAATATCAAATTTTACCTATTATAACTCAAAACGACATTCCCAGATAGAATTTTTGCTTCACCCTTAAACTAGCCTCAATCCTTAGGTTTCCTATTTTCTTCCTGAGTGACATGTTTACCCTTTAGCATGTTGAGGTTTTGGAAAAATTCCACCATGTTTGAGTGAGATCTATAGAAGAGGGATGTGAGCTAGTCTCCCTCTATTTAGATTCCAATAAAGACACATGAACAATCTCATCATTATCATCTTCTAATGAAATTTTTCCTTTGGACGAAGAATATTTTTCATTAAACAAACCTCTATACTTTTCATACCTTGTAATGTCTGTAGTACTAGCCTTCAAAATAGCTGGAATAATCCCTTAATGGATTCTAAATTTATCCTGACCCTTTTAAAGTTTCTCAATCGATTTACTCAAAGACTAAAAAATGAAGTAGGGGAAGTAAAACCAATTGTCATACCTAATGTGATTGAGCATGGGAAAGTGGTAGGTGTAAAAATTTTATACCTACCCTCATGAGTTAGGAAATGAATAAGATGAAGGGATATTTCATCAAATGGTTCAGGGAGAGAATCTCTCTCGTAACCCATAAAATGGGGTTTCAATTTCTTATGGCCCTCAATAAATTGATCAATTTCCTCTAAGTTTTTCTTCTTGGTTTTAAAAATTTCCCTACCCTAATTCTTTAAACCCATTATCATGGAATTGAAATCAACAATAATGTTGAGATAAATCCCCCTTAAACTAGCTTTCCCTCCTTTCCAATCATGGAAAAAGTACAAGTTTAAATTTTCATCATACCCATTGAAATTATTTTTAAAAATTCTGTAGCTACTCCTTTCAAAAAAATTCTAGACATTCAGTTTGATTCCCTTGGTTGAATCTGATTTGATTGTGAAAAAGTCTCCTCCCATTTTTCTAAGGTTGTGTTGTTGAGAATAAATAGGATGAATTGAAAATATCACAATATTTCCTTTTCTTGAGGTAAGAAAAAGTATTCCTCTTCTAGATATGATGTTTGTTAACAAGGAACACACTATTGAAATCATGTGAATCATTAATCCCATCATAAGAAACTATGTCCCCCCAATCAAGACTTAAAGAGTGGAAATATTTCCTAGAAAAGCCATTATTTTATCTCCATCTCATCATTTTGTATGAAATATTGATTTTCCACGTAACATGTATAATGATGGAACATAAATGGAAAACAAGACCATTAAAGTAATTAATCATTAACCCAAGCTTATTTTCTAATGAGTAATTTAATAGCATCATCAAGAAGGTTATCCTCATCCACCATATTCATATTAGAGGCATTAACCCCATTTTATCGAACCAATCTGCCACCTTATTCCCTTCCCTACAAATATGTTGAAAGATAATATTATTAAAGGAAAATTTTAGGATATTTATGCCTTCTATAAAATATTTTATCATAATAGAAACATAATTTTTATTTTGAATATTATTAATAATATTAAAATATTCTCCTTCTAAATGTACCCTTCTAAAAAAATTAGTAATAGAAAAAGAATTTGTTTAGATAATAAAATATTATTTCCATTGAAAACCATAATTTTAGTCTAGAAATCATCTCCTTAAATGAGCTTCTAAATGGTTATGTTGTGATAAAACATGGAAAGGAGGACATAATTATCTAGTCTAATGAATATAATGGAGAATTTAGTGTCAAATATGTCAATGATATAATTTTTAATAGAGTCAATCTAGATTTTAAATGGGAGAAAAATTGGGATAAGAATCTTATTCCAAAAGTTAATGTATTTTGCTGGCTTGCTCCACAGATAAAAATTATCACTGTTTACAATTTAGACAAGAGAGGATTCCAAATGTTTAATAGATGTGTTCTTTTTGAAAATTAATCCAAGTCTGCTAGCCACATATTTTTGGATTTTTCTTATGCACATGTTAGAATGGCTCTTTCCTAACAGTTCCAAACATTCATGGATTCAGTGAACATGCCCCACAATTAGACTTATTAATTTTATTTCAACAACATTTTTAATCCCCCAATACACAATATCCACTTCAGAAACATGATTGATTTGACATCTAAGGTTGCAAAGGTAATTCATCACAAGGTTTCATTTCTCATCTTTGATAATACCCCCCACAAGCCTTTTTGGGGTTACCTTTGAAAAATCCATCAAAGTTAATTTTCATCCATCCCTCTTTAGGGGATGTCCAAATAACTTGGTTTCTAAGATTATTTTGGGATTTATAGCTAGAATCAACACTAAAACCCCAATTAAGAGTGACATGCTCTTCTTCTCGAAGAAAATCTAAGCTCTTTCCCTTCAAAAGAGAAATAATTGCTTTAATAACTTGTATAATTTTCTTTAAAACTCTAGATGCTTTGTATTTTTTTCATCTAAATATTATATTGTTCCTTTCTTTCCATACCTCTAAAAAAAATATTAATATAAAAATCCCATAGATGTTTTAATCCCAGAATTTTAATCATGGAAACCTCTAAATTAAGGTTTATTGGAAAAAAAATTCACTAACATTCTTTAGAGGTTATTGTGAAGGTATAAGACTTCTTTGGAGGCTTTTAGTGCACTTTAGCAGTTTTTTTGCATTCCATATGCCATTTTTTAGTCTTTGTGCTCTTATTATTTCTTATGGGTTAGTGAGTGTGTTCAACCAATACCTTGCAGAAAGGGAGCCCCCAACTGGGACATGAGACAATTTTTTTGACATGAAACTTTGTATTTCCCCTTTTCGCTTGCTTTCAACTTTATTATGCTACTTATGGTGTTGTTTTTTGAATAATTTTATTTTTTGGTATCCACACTTGTGGGGTTTTTCATCATTTCAAGGTGAGTGACCAAACATTTTATACCACATGAAAAACACCCAATTGTAATCAATACACGAAACTATAAAGTGCCACAAATATGGAGGGTATAAATATTGTTCTCGAGTGTCGTAATCACATGTAGATGCATTTTTGACTGAGTCCAACATCTTATAACCTTGAGTGTATTATTGTACCTATATTTTATTTTATTTCATGGACACATTTTCAGCTGATTGTGACATCCATATGAGCATGCATTTGTCTCCCATGACTCTTTTACACTAATTATTATCATTTGTAGATGCATGATGGAGGATGTTATTTCCATATTTATGCTTTACAGGATCAATACTACATCACAATATCCACCAATTGTTCTTAGTAGGGATAATTATGCACTGTGGAATTCAAGCATGGAGTGTTTTCTCATTCATGATGACCTTTATCCATTCTTATATAGATAAGTAACTGCACCTAATGACCCATATAAGCTTGAAAAATGGATTGACACTTATAACATTATTGTTGGTCATTTGTTGATTTACATTTCCATGCCTCTCTTCCATCATGTGGCACACACAAAGTGTCCTCACACCATTTGGACCATTTTTCAATCCTTATTTAGATACCCTTCAGAGATTGCAATTTTTATTCCTTTTGATACTAATATTTCAACACCCACTTCATGTAATGATAGTTTTGAGAATATAAATTTTTCTATTCACATTCTTGATGATGAGGATTTTTCTTCTAGTTATGATGACGTGAGTATTTATGAGGATACATCTACTCCCTCTCCCGATCACCCTTCAAAGAATGTTGAATCTTTTCTTCACTCTCCCACCTTCCGAGATCCATCAGACTCTAGGTAAACATGTTCATAGCTTCATGGTGTTCCACATAATTTCATTAAATTTTCCTTAGTTCCAAATTCATTTTTTGAGGCATCTTCTACTCCTCTTACTTCTTGTGTTGATGATACATTCCTGTTAGACATGCTCTTCTATTGATATAAATTTTGGGACGATTTTATGTGGGAACTTAGATGTCTTTTTGCATACCCTACTTGTGTTGTAGTACATGGATTTTCTCTTCCATTTGTAGATCCTTCACACATTTGTACTTTAAAGGATTTTTTTCTTCTCCATTGATGTAAGTGCCCTTTATAGGATATTCATCACTTATACTATTTTAAATATCATTAGTGATACACCTTTGCTTGTAGTGTCAGATCCTCAATATGCTATTTTTAGGGTTATTTTTACTTCACTTCATTTAGACATTCTTTCAAGGAACAATCCATACCCATACTATGAAAATTATAATTTATTGACATTACCTTCCATCTTTATACACATTTTTTCCATACCTATGTCATGTTTCATTCATGGACCAACTTCAAAGTTATTTATACTACTACCTTTGGTTTCCTTTGTGGAGTGGGTAGAATTTTAGTACATCCTTTATGTTCTTCCTAAGGGTAGAAACATTGTTCAATGCGGATGGATCTTCTTCAATCTTCATGTGGAAGAACACATCATCAACACTCTTTCAGATGGGGATTTGTGTACCTCTCCTCCTCTCCTCCTCCTCTTCTTCTTGAAAGAATACAATTATACATGGGTACCGCATCCTGCCTTTTTATGTCAGGACCCATATGAAGCATATTTCTTAGTGTATTTTGGGGATTCTTCTATCTCTTGTAAGTGGATGTTTTTCTTGTTAGGTTTTCTTCCATTACTTGAGATATTTATTGTACATGGGTATCTCATCAAATGTAGCTACCGGGACCTATTTATCTTTCTATATTATTATTATATGCCTCTACATAATATTTATTTAAGAGAGGTGTGTATGTGAGGGATATTTTTGACTTATTAGGTCAATTTACCTCACCCATGACGAGGCATCTCACTTAGGTGAGTCATAGGCCTTTAGGTGATTCATTAGGAGTTATATGATGTATAACAGATTATGTCATGGAATATTTCATATGTGTCTTTATGTCATATGTCGTATGGGAGTTACATTCCATTGTTGGATTGTGACTGCCATCTCTTATTTTGGGAGTATGAAAAGTATAGACATGGAGGTTACACAACACTCCCATATGTAATTATTTTAATCTATGCAAATGATATACCCTTTATTTTGCATGCACAATTTCTTGGTGATTAATTAATTGATTTTTTTTTACATAATTCATGTTTCCATTTGAATCAAACTTCATTGATGTACACAGATTATATATTTGATCCTTGTGCTCACTCTCTCACATAGACCTACCATGGGTTTAACACTGGGATTTAAATAATATCCTTCCATAAATTTTTTTACAGCTCATGGTTATCTTTTATTCGTTATTTTAAGGTATGTAGAAAAAATATGATTAACACCCCACTATCAATTCATTTGGTGTAATTTAAATGACCATTCATGTATTATACACAAGAGGGATGCTTACGAAACTTCTAGTTTAGCTTAAGAGAATAAGGACATAATGGTAGAGAAAATTATAGGGAGAAATATATCATTTCCCTCAAGTGTGTAAATTTTATAGACATGAGGATTTAAGGTACCTCAATCCTATTTCAATCAACCAATACCCCTTCTTGAAGAGATAGGGGAAAATGCACTATGTGACAAACGCCACTCATAGTAAATAAGTGGATAGATTAGTCAGCTCTTCATTTGTGTATGATTGGATAACTACTCGTGAAGATGATAAATTTCTCTCATATGATGATAGGGGTTTAGCCATCTAGTCACATACCAACTAAGAGGAGGACTGAATAATGAAATAGTTGAGAGAACTTGTTTAGTTTCTATGTTTTGGGTGCTCTACTCTATGACCACTTATTTCACAATGTTTCCTAGGAACTACAAGGTTAACCAATGTATCTAGATCATAAAAACATCACATAAAAACACAATTTTGTATCAATTACAATGCATACACAATATAAACTAAGTTTGTTCTCCTTTCAGAGTGTATCAAAGGAAAAATTATTCATAGTTCAATAAATTACAAAACATACATGTTATAGTAAAATCCATATTAGTTCGCATTAGAATGAAGTCAGGAATATAAAAAATAAAAATAGAGTTTTTTATTCTAATGATACAAACAATTAAATTTCATACACAATTTTCGATTCAACATCTGAATTCATTCATATTCTTACATGCTACTTGTAACCTTAAAATTCATGTAATCATGGTCACTAAAAAATGCTGGCATGGACCTACCCCTCCCATATAACACGCTATCAAAATTCAAAACATAAATTTAGAGAAAGAGAAACAAAATGGCTATTTTTTATAGTTTCAAACAATAACCACCTTTCAAGATTTAGAGAGAGAAAGCAATCATTTATTTTACACAATTAGATCAATACATTTCCATTACCAAGGAGAGAGATATTACACAAATAATTTGATTTGTAAATTCAAAATTTAAAAGTGTTTAGAGTAATATAATTTTGTTAACTATTAGCACGATTCTCGTTCATGTTGTTGCTACAGGGGTCTAGGTAAATGTGCTAAATTACGTGATTTTATATTTTCATTAACTATCTTTGTAAAGTATATTATTAAATGTAAATACATTCATCATACATGCTTCCAAGTGTAATATTGTGTTTTTTCCATCAAACAAACCTTATAGGGTCAACACAGGTCCATGGGTCTTTATTGCACTATTGTGCAAACTAGCCAATGTGACCATTGAATGGGCTCTAAAAAGGGAACATAACATCCTGATGGCATGTTGATTTTATCTACCCTATTGTATACTATATAGAGAATAATGATAAAATGACGTGGTGTGAACCTAGTAACCAGAACACAGACAACAAATTTCAAGAGCCAGTTAGTTGAATTCAGTTATTTTCCCTTCAACAAACTAAACCAAGTTGGTTCTAACACATGAGCATAAAATATGCTTTTTAGAGGGTACGAGTAAAATGAAATACGTTATGATATTCTCCATATAAAAAAAATTATGTTTACAGGTTCAAAATTTATTTATTGAATCCATAGGCACAAAATTTTGAGGTGATTGTGGGAGGGTCTAATCATAGTAAGTAGTTGCTCCCAAGAACCAGTTTTCCAAAATATGTCAAAAATCCACTTCTTAAACCTATTCAAAAATGGTTTTAATGATGTTTCTTGGTTGAAATTATATCATCATACAACACGTAAGATGTTACATTAGTTTAAATTTGACAAGAAGGTTTAAATACACTTTTTTGCACATTAGTTTTGAGAGGTGTTTGTCTTAGTTGAAGGTTGTTTCAAAATTAAAAGTTTACATTTTCAAACATGTTTTCCCTTCTAGTTTTACTAGTAAAGAAACATAAGAAATAATTAACATGTTATACATTTGTTTAGTGTAATTTCAATATTTCTTGTTTTAGCACAACACTCAAAGTGGCTCGTCCATGGTTGGTTGAACTCTACACAACAATTATTTTAAAGAGGTAAAAATGTCTAGTTTAATAACAAGAAATGAATGTTGGTATTAATCCGCATAATGCTTTTATCTCACTTATATTAAAATTACAAGAACCTGAAAACATGTTGAGAAGGGAGAGATGATCCATTCCTATAATGAATTGATGAGAAAGAGTTTTGGAGTTGAAATTACACGTGAAAATTGAATTTTACTGTGGGGTTACAAGTACTTTTCATCAAATTCATTTTGTGCATATATTACTATCAAAATACAACCATCCACAATTTCTTAAGTTTTGTCAAATAATTCACAAACTTAACATATGCTTCCATATTTTGCACATATTTCCACTTGGTATTTGTAATTATACATGAGATAGAAAATCAATTTTCTTCATTGATGAGGTCCCCACTTCATGATTAAATAACAATATAAATTTGTCAACTCTTGTACTATCATAAAACAATGTCAATTAAATCTATTGTTAGCGCCATCCCCAAAAAATATCTAACTCTATCTCACAACATTGGTAGAGGGCATGATGCATTATATAGCATTCTTACTAGACATGGCCCTTCCCCCTAAAACACTTCACAATTTCAATGAAGAATGGTCCTTTTTTTGCATGGCTAGGAGAAAGATACTAGAGGTTATAGATCTATATTTATACCTAACTATTGCATTTTCTTAAAAGCTTTCACATCCTTTTCATTCTCGTTGTCACAAAATCCAACTGTTCTTTTAATAATATACCTGGAAAAGAAATTTCCACCATATTTCCTTGATGCTTTTTCCAAACAATTTAAATGCTAATTGTATGCTCTCGTGCTTTTCATACATATCTACCGTAACACTTATAACTAAAAAATATGCTATAAATCCCCTTTCCAACATGATTTAGTGAATATCCATGCCTTTTTTCTAAATATTCAATATTGGCGTAGGTTGGTAGATATTTGTTTGTAAGGTTGAGGGGTTTGGCTTTGTGCTTACCCAATGCATTTTCTTGAAAGTTTATGTGGCCTTTTAAACACCTAAAAACTCCCTATATCCTCCATGCTATCCTGACGCATTTTCCTCAAGGTTCCTTGTGCATTTTGAATAGGCCAAAATGAGCACAAAGAATCCTAAAAAATAAACAACTTTTTCCCCTAATTTGACCGTATGGGATTTTCTTTACTAAATATATATTATTATCATTCTAATCATATATATATATATATATATATATATATATATATATATATCCATATATATACATATTTTTTATTTTTCTAAATTTCCCTTTTTTAAAAGAAATTTAATTTCATTTAATGTTTTTTTATTAGGGGTGAATAGTTTTGAAGGGACTATACCCTCTTACAAAAATCTCACAAGCCAGATAGTGCATCAAAAATTATACCAAAGTATTGAAGGGACTAAGACCTAATACAAGAAGGATAAAAATTCAGAAAGTGTAGTAAAACCATAAAAAATGGATCAGAATCCAAGATAAACATGAGTACCAACTATAGCTTAAACAAAAACTATAAAGAGCAAAAAAAGATTTAAATCTGCAACAAAGCATCCTGAAAACAACAACTATACAACATAAAAACAAGAATTCCAAAAGCATTAACAATCCATATTACTTGACTGCATTATCAATCTTAGTTTTTATCTTTTGAAGAGAGGTCAATAATGCTAGGGTAGTGACATGGGAGGGGTCCTTTTTATCTAGATGTGAGATAACCAGGTCCCTTGCTGAATCTGACTCCTATATAATAATAGGAATGTCACTGAGTATGCAGAAACTTTTGACATGTTGCTCCATGAAGTTTTATATAGCCTTCAACATAGAAATATCAAATTTATGCCTTCCTTTTGTTAAACCCAATCTATTGTCCATAGAATTAAGTTTTTTATAAATTTTCAAAGTCTTCTCGTTATCCATATATGGGTCATCATTCATCTTCTATTTACCTTCTCTCTTACCAATATATTTGAGCTATTCTTTCAATTCTCTAACTTACTTTTCAACTTGACAATTATGTTGATAATTCCTTCCTCATTTTCATTAGAAAAAGAGTCAGTAGGGTTGCTAATATGGGGCATATTTTTTGTCGATTCAATCTCTTAACTGCTATGAAGGATCCTTTGGGAGGGGAGGGGTTGAATGATTGGGTAAAGAGGATTTTTGGTTCTAATTTTTCTACATTCACAAGTGGTGGTAGGGGTAATGGAGTTAGGGAAAGGGGTAGTTGGGATTCTATGAATCTAGGAAAGACAATGACGATGCAACAATAGAATGAGAACTTGATGGAGGGGGTGGCACAAGTGTGGTTTTAAAACTCAAGGATAGAATTATCCAAGGAATTTAAAAGATAATGTGGAATGATAACATGTAAATTCATTCTAAAGTGAATCAAGAAAACAAGATTTTTAAAGACGAACCATCACATATTTTCCTTCCAAAGTTACATTCCTAACAATCATCCTTACAATTTCCTTGAAGGGTTCAGGAATGGAGGCCACTTTTATACCTACCGCAACAAATTCAATATTTTTTCCTTCTGCAAGGAATTTCTTGGCTTCAACATTCTTTTCTACACTTTTACTAAAACATCTAGCCCCTTTTAGGCTCAGACCCATAGCCTCAACAATAATTTCTTCAGTAATTTTGATGCAGATCTTCCCATATTCAACCATCCTTTGTTTCCACTCAGATGAAAATTGAATAGAGATGTCTTGACCCTACATTTTCTCAATGAGGTTAGAGACCCCAACCATTTGTAAATAAGTCCATAAGATCACATCATCCTTCCAAACAGGGTCAAAATGGGTCCCATTTTTCATGGAGGTCCACCCATTTTCCTGTTCTTTTTTCTTTTGTTTCGAACTGCAATGCTTCTTCCCCAAATAAATTTCTCAAAAACTTCTTTGCATACCAAAAAATCATGTGAAATGTGAGTAGTATTAATTACCCAACGTGTAAAGGAGATAATCACTTTCAAATCAGTGGAGGAGGGCTCATTAATGATGATTTTTAATACCATATTTATCCTTAATAATTTCATTGTGTACCATGCTAGGGAGAATGTCGTCACTAAACCATTTTTGCATGTTATTACTGACACCACAGTTATCTAGTCAGCGAGTGATAATGAGGTGTTTCTAATGTAGAAAGTGAGCGATGGAGAAAGCGAAGAAGGTACAATCAACATGGTTTCTGCAATGTTGGCTGCAGAATGTCTGCACTCTAGGCCAAGATTAGCTGAGGAGAGGCTACTTTCTTACTAGAATCAGATGAATGAAAAGTTGTAAACTGTAAAAATGGATGCGCTAGGATGCACACCTTTGGCCTGGAATAATATTCTTCAAAAACCTAACAAAAAAGTTAGTCCACAGTCTCCTGAAAGAGGACAGTTCATGTGGGAAAAGGACAATGAAGGTGATACCTACCTGATGGTCCCAGATGGTTGCATTAATAGGGCTTTGAGAAAAGTGAATCTTTCACTTGTTGGTAAGTATCTAGGCTCTAGAACTAATATTGATTTTATTAGAAAATGGGCTCTAAGAAAGTGGAAACCTAAGGGGGATCTGAGTATTACCATCATGCCACGGGGTTTTTTTCTGGAAAAAATTTATTAGCAGAATGATTTGGAATTGGTGCTTCTGGGAGGACTGTGGTGGCTGGGTAATATGGGCCTCTTTTTGAAAAAATGGTATCCAAGGTTTGACCCTAACATTGAAAATATAAACACGATTCTAATCTGGTGTAGACTCCCTAGGCTACCATTGTAATTTTGGGATGATGAAATTTCACTAAACATTGCTAAGTCCTTAGGTGCTCTGATCGGGCTGGATGGGCCCATGAGAAATAGATACCAACTTGCTTTTTCTCATTTCTGTATTTCTTCTGAAATGGAACAGGAGTTACCGGAGCACATCATCTTTAAATCTAAGTATGGAATGTTGATTCAAAAAATTGAATTTGAAACATTTCATTTAAGGTGTAAGTAATGTCATCACATAGTATACTTCACCAAAAATTGTCCCAAAAAGGAGATCCCTATAGAGGAGGTCATACACAAAAAGAATGAACAACCTGTGGGTGACTTAGAATTGAGAAAGGAATGCAGGGTTATTCACATTGATAGCTAGAGAGAAGACAAGGCCCCTAACCAGACTGAGTTGAACTATAATAAAAAGGAAAAAAAAGGGATTTAGAACTCCAATAAGAAAACATTTGGTCTAGCATCCAAAAAACCTAGCGACAGCTTTGCATGCAGCACCTATCAAAGAAGGCTTAGAAAATCCTATAAAGGTGACTATGGAGGTGTACGAAGAAGAATGATTTGTAAAGATAAATATCATCCCTAATGATCTATATCAGACTCTGGATGACAATAAGGAAGATGAGATAGATAACTTTCTATGCATCATTGAGGAAATATTGGGAAAGGATAACATGCGTTATAAAGAACCATTGCAGAAAAACACTCCAAGGGGCAATGGTAAAATATCAACAAATATACCTCCTTGCTTCAGCAACAGATCAGTAGTTTCACCTACTTTCTTCCGCAACAGATCAACAGATCCACACTCTATTGATAGGAATCAGAAAGAACAAGAAGAGGAAGAAGTAACACCATTCAAGGAAGATGAGGAGCTAACTTCTAGATTCATAAAGGTCATTTAAAAAAAAAAGAATGAAAGGATTTGAAAAGATCTCAGAATCAACCTACAGTGATAAGAAAAATAAAATGGACAACTGGGAAACTTCAACATCCAGAACTACTAGATCTTCTGCAAGAAGACTATTAGATTTTGGAAGTAGTTCTAAAAGAGGAAGGACCTCAAAAAAGTCTCTTAGATCCAAGAGAATAGAGAGAGAGACATTGCAGATGGCATTCAACGTCAATTGAGCCATTAGGCAATCCCAAATCCCACTCCTTCCAAATGAAGATTATCTCTTAGAACATCCAAGGTCTAAATGGAAACTCCAAATAGAGAATCATTAAGGAGTTACATGATTCTAGTAGTCCTAGTATTTTGATTTTGCAGGAAACTAAGATGAAAGCTAAGATACTTGAAATTAATAAAAAAGAGTTTTTGGGAAAACTCTGAAATGGCTGCGGTAGACTCTTAGGGAGCCTCTGGAGGTCTGGATACTCTTTGGGACAAAAGGCAATGTACTGGTATGGTTCTTAATGCTAGCACTAATCATCTTGCTATTAAATTTCAAGCTATTAAGAATAATGGTGAATGGATCCTTTCTAATATCTATGCCCCTAATACGGTTAGTGGGAGACGTAAACTTTGGTCTGATCTTAAGATCTTTATAAACCAACACAGTAAAATTAACTAGCTTATCATGGGTGACTTTAACTCTCCTCTGAACCCAGATGAAAAATATGGAGGAAACCCCAGGTTTTCCATAGGTATGGAGGAATTTGGTGATTTTATTACTGAGCTTAATCTCTTAGATGTGGATCTGCATGGGAATAAATACACTTGGAATAATAGAAGGTTGGGAAAATATCTTATCCAAGTTAGACTGGATAGAGCCCTAATTTCTACTAGCTATATTCTCAATCAAGACTTCCACCTCTCTTCCCTGCCCAAAATTGGATCGGATCACAATTTGATTGCTTTAAATATTCTCAATTGGACTAAGCCCATCAGAAGCTCATTCAAATTTGAAAATATGTTGATGGAGCATGAAAAAATCTACGACAAAATTAAAGAGTGGTGGGTTTGGAATGGTGAAGGCACTGCTCAATTTAGATTGATTCAAAAGATCAAAAATGTTAAAAAACAAGTTAAAATATGGAATATAAGAGTTTTTGGAAATGTGTTTGATAAAAAAAGAAGTTAAAACAAAAGCTCCAGGATCTGGAAATCAAAATGAACACAATGGGGAGATCTGTTGAAGACCAAACTGATGAAAATAATATTCTCTCAAAGCTGCATACGATTTGCAGCAGAGAAGAATCCTTATGGAGACTAAAATCTAGGGCTATCTGGCTTAAAGAAGGAGATTGGATTACGAAGTTTTTTCATATAACCACTTTGAAGCACAGAGCTTGTAATAGGATCATGGAAGTGGCTAAAAGTAATGGAATTATTATAAAAGATCCCAATAACATTAAAGAAGAAGCTCTAAATTTCTATAAAAAACTTCTTAATGAGAGGAATATCATTAACGTTGAGGCAAATTCTTTCATGCTGGAGGCTATTCCTCAAGACAAAATTGAGGAGTAGAGATATAAATATATCACTAAAGCTATCACACTTGAAGAGATGCAAAAAACTGTGTTTACTCTAGAAGGTGATAAGGCTCCAAGCAGAGATGGTTTCTCCATTAACTTTTTCCAAATTTTTTGGGAAATATGTTCGAATGATATTCTTAGAGTGGTGAATGAATTCTATCGAATTGGAGATCTTTTGAAAGAGATGAATAACACTCACATTGTGCTAGCCCCAAAAAAATGGATGTGAAAGGCTTCAAATACTTTAGACCCATTAGCCTTGTGAATGCTATCTACATAATTTTTACCAAAATCATTGCTACCAGGCTTCAATTCATTATGAATGATTTAATCTCAAGGTAGCAGAGTGGATTCATTAAAGGAAAGATTATCCAAGATGGAGTGATTATGGTTCATGAGACCATACATTCTATGGAGAATAATAAAAAATTTAATATGGTGCTTAAGCTCGATATGAATAAAGCCTTTAACAAGGTCTCTTGGGTTTTTCTTGACAAAGTCTTAATTAAATTTAGTTTTCCAGCCAAATTCAGAAAAATTATTAAGGCTTGTATCTCTATGGTCAGATTCTCAGTGGTGTTTAGTGGTGAGCTAGTGGGATTTTTCACAAGAAGTAAAGGACTAAGGCAAGGGGACCCCATCTCCCCCCTACTCTTCATTCTTATGGCAGATAGTCTTAGTAGAACAATTGATAAAGTAGTCATTGATGGTCTTTTGAAAGGCTCAAATCCCACTTCCATCAGTTAAGCTGCTTCTCATTAGTAATTCACGGATGATACAATCCTCCTTTTATTGGCTTCCATCATTAAAGCTAAGGATATCAAGGCTATTCTGTAATTTTACGAATTTGCTTCTGGGAAAGAGATCAATTATGATAAAAGCTCCATTTTCTTCTTCAACACTCCTGAGGAAAGACAGCTTAAAATTGCTAAAATTTTGGGCTGTAAAATAATTGCACTTCCAGCCACTTATTTAGGGCTCCCTCTTGGCACTAAAAAAGTCTATAACAAGGTGTGGGATGATCTATTAGTAATATTTCAAAAAAAAATGGCTGGATGGAAAGGAGCCATTTTATCTAGTTCTGGTAAGTGCCTGCTCATAAAAAGCACTCTTCAAAATCTGCCTATCTATATCATGTCTCTTTATAAGATCCCTTCTACCTTCAGAGAAAGAATTGAGAGAATTCAGAAAAATTTCTTATGGCAGGGCATGGAGGAGAATTTTAAATTTCACTTAGTTGCTTGCGATAAGGTTTGTACTCCTAAATCTATAGGAGGACTGGGCATAAAAGACATCAGGAAAATGAATGAGGCTCTCATTGTGAAAATGGGTTAGATAATGCTTTCTGAGAAGCAACCATGGATAGATTTAATTAAGGCTAAATACCTTAATCAACAAGATATCTTTTCTTTTCTTCAAGATGAGCACCTTCCCTATGGTTCCATTTTTGGAATAATTTAGTGAAGAGCAAAAATTTCATTAAACAAGGCAGTAAATGGAAAGTGGGAGATGGTTGTGATATAAAATTCTGGGAGGATAACTAGTTTAATGGCAGCCTTATGGAAAGATTTGGGATGGTCAAAGACAATCTTGAAAACAAGTATGGCACTAGAATCAAGGATTATATTGAAATAAATGGCAACAAAAAGAAATGGAAAAAACTTTTTATGGAGAGAGATGATCTGATCGGAGAGAGATGATCTGATCCAAAATATTTCCTCCCTTCAAGATCAGTTAGATCTTATCCCCTTAAGCTAGCTAGATGTTAAGGATGAATTAGTCTGGAGTAATTCTATTGATGGGGACTACTCTGTCAAAATTGGGTATAATACTTTCTTCGACAATAGTTAAACTGAGTTTAAATGGAGTAGAATTTGGATGACTGAGTTAACACCTAAAATAATTATTTTCTTTTGGCTGGCTCTCAGAGGCAGGATTCTTACCATTGACAACCTGATAAGAAAAGGTTTTATAATGCCTAATAGATGTCATCTATGTAAAGAAGACTCTGAGGATATCAGTCATTTGTTTATCCATTGTGATTATGCTACCAGAATATGGAGTTTTTCCCTCTCTACATTTAAATATTTCTGGGTGATTCCAAAGGATTTCAGTCAGCTCTGGACCCAATGGAGCCCACCCTATAAACATTGTGTTATTAGAAGGCTCTGGAATATGGTTATTACTCATATTATTTAGAGGATATGGAAAGATAGAAACAATATTATCTTTAGAAATAAAAAATAGAATTTTAAGCTCAATATTGGTAAAATTTCTAATGATATTAAAGAAAATATTGCTAGATTTAAACCCCCCAAGAACAATATTTATCTATAAAATGAAGAACATATCTTTTCCCACTAGAAGATTGGAGCTAACAATATCTGAAATAATTCCAGTAATAGTATTGATAGATCTTTGATTCATTGGCATCCTCCTGATCTTAACTGGTATAAGTTAAATTTTGATGGGGCCTTTAAGAGTAACCCTAGAATTGCAGCAAGGGGAGGAGTGATCTGGGATCATAAAGGTATTTTGATTGCTGTGTATGTTGGAAAAATGGGAATTCAAACTAATCATTTTGCTGAAGCATTATCTGCTTTATGGGGTCTTAGAATTACTCAGACTCATAATATCCAAAACCTCATTCTTGAAGGGGACTCACTTAATATTATTAATCATCTTAATCAGTGTTCACCTCTAAGTTGGAACATCAAGGATTTCATCTTGGAATCCTTAAGTATTTTCCAAACCTTCAATAATGTTCGGATCAAGCATACTTATCGAGAGGGTAACAAGGTAGCAGATGCATTTGCTAATTATGGCATAAATGTTAATCACATGATTTTGGATAATAAAGATAACATTCTTGAACATCTTAAAAGTAGCATACAAGTGGATACTTATGAGCATGAAAATTTGGGGTATGAGATATGAGCATTGGGAGTGGAACTGCAATAATAAAACTCCCACACATGCTGATTTTAAAACAGCACTCAAGCAAATCTTAACGGTCAATCAAGGTTATATGAAGTATAATGAGACCTTAAAGTGGATATATATGAAGATTAAAGATGCGCATGTGGGAAATATTGAGCTCTCAACAGCTTTTAAATAGGGCTTTACGGATTCCCAAGTTAGTAATAAGGATGATGATGAGTTGGAGTGGGCTACTAAAAGGACTGAAGTTCACGCATGTGGATTTTCCTAGGTACATAGCAGCAGTCACTCAGGTAATCGTGGGAACAACAACGGCTATCCTAGTCATCATTCTCATCGCGTGAAAATTAATAGAGAAAGGTGGACTGGTAACTGTGGTTACTATAGACCTCCTCATAAGGATTTTGAAAATTTTATTTGTAAGCACTTAGGCACGGTGATAATGGGAGGATCCTCTTTCTAGATAGAGCCCAGCGCAGATCTGGAATGGAAAAATAATGAAGAAATTTGGAATCTTCTCAGCCAGGGAGGCATCATTAATTTTATTAAGAAGATTCAGGGCCACAACCAAAGTATTTCCATTCATTTTGTGAAGAATTGGAAGGATCACATTGAGGATTATGGAGGGAATGATATTTTGATCACTGAGGAGTTAATAGCTAAAGCTACTAGCCTTGGCATGGTTGGGTACCATTTTTTTAATAAAAGGATTGACAGAGGTGCTGAGGAGAGGAAATTTGTTGAGGGTAATGAGAAGTTGATCTTTTTCATGATGGGCCTGCAGGTCAGTTCTATCCCTCCACCTTTTGATGAGGTCACCTGTATGATGGTGTGTTACAATTATTTTTAGGGGAGATTCGTCACTGTGCCCTCAAAGCATCTTGTGTTTCTCAATCACTTTTGCAGGAGTTTCACAGTATGCTTCCCTCACTATCTGATTAACTCTCTTGAGTGCTTCATTTTGGATTTTCAAAAGCATACGCATGCAGTTCCACTACATCAGGGTCTTATCTTCTTGTTGCATAAGCTTTGTCTTCTTAGGTCTCTCGGCATCCCATCCTCCCCTGTCTCTGTTCCTCCTCTTCCTGGCACAGCTGCCACTAGCCCCCTATCTTCACCTTTTACCCCCGCCACTGCTTCTGTCACCCCTCTACCTACCTTCTCATCTCCCTCTATCATCCCCCCCACCTCTGCTTCCACCCCCTTCACTTCCACTTTGTCCAGACCTGTTACTAGGTCTTCTAGAAGGCTGAACCTTGATCCCCCTGTTGCGGGGAATGTTTTCGGGAGTTAGAAATTTCCCATAACCTCCTACATATTAGTAGTACTAGTTCATAGGAGGAATGCATTGAGAGCTCCACAAAAAGGCTGGAAGCCTTAGAAGCTGACATGATGTTGTTGAAATAAGAGGTAAAAAAATTGGCAAAGCAAAAAGGTAAGAGGAAGAAGGAGGAGGAGGTTGTTATTGATAATAAATAGGTTGAAGACATATACAAAAAGCTGAACTCCTTAGATAACCATTTAGGGAAGACCAAGACTCACCATGATCATAATATGGCTATTTTTAGTGCAATTGAAGAGTTTATTAAGCAGCATGTCTGCAGCGTCTCTAATCTCAGCGGAATTCCAACAACTCTTTGGGGTACGGAAGAAGAAAGAAAAAGGACCATTAAACAGTTGGATGTTACTGATTCTACCCACATGATGACTTTGGCTATGTTCACCTCTTGGTAGAATATCAAATCTAGAATCGACAAATCCGCCACGAAATAATTGTGGACACTCTTGCTGCACTTCTTTGTATTTATTGCTATTTTTTTGTTATTTTTTTGCTGCTCTTCTGTAGTGTTTGTTCTGGTTTGTTTTGTTGGGGTAACTACTCTTGGGATGCTAGGGGTTTCTATGTCTCAATTACATCTTGATCCTTTTTTTTTTGGTTCTCATTCCTATTCTGGCTTCTAGGCCCTCTTTGTACACAAGGGTATAGTCCCTTTCAATAAACTATTTACCAATAATAAAAAAACACCATAGTTATCCAGAATATCCGACACTTTGATTCCTTCACGGTAGGTGACTATGATTTTAAATTTTGTAAAGGATTTACAAATATCAATAAATTCATAAATGAAATCCCTAATAGTCCAACTAGGGGGTTGACCTTGATTTTGGAGGTTTATTATGTTCAAAGAGTCCCCTTAAATTATAATTTTGGAAATGTTCCAATCCCTAAGTAGCCTTATCCCCCATAATGCTGATAGGGATTTAGAATAATAGTTTGTTTGGTGGCCCATTTTACCTACCAAAGCAGCAACAAGATAGCCTATGTGATCCGTGATTACTCCACCTCCTCCTGATGCCCTAGGATTTCCTTTGAAATATCCATCAAAATTCAGCTTGTAGCATAAGGAATTTCATTAATGTTACTGACACACACATATACATTAAAAAAATATTATAATGATAATAGGGAACTAAAGTATGTATACATACACACATATATATACATATAAACATGTACATACATTAATGAATGCATACAAAATACATGCATATATATCTATATATACACATTCACATGTTAAGGGGAATGTGTGATTATTCTCCTCTTTATAAATCTTGAAGTTTGTCATCATTAGATCCTTTATCCAATCACAAGGCCACCATCCCTCTTCATGCTAAGTATTTAACTATTTCTATTGCTTCCCCATTGAGTTTAGAATCCTTTCAATCCTTCCTCAATTTCCATACAAATACAAGATTGTGATGGTTGAATATATATAGAGTAGTTTGTATGATGTATGGTCTCCCTACTATGATTTATTTTTTCATCACTTTTCGATGAGCCTCCTTATTATCCTTTATAATTTTAATGCATTTTGTGAAACTACAATTGCTTACCAACCTCCATTGAAAAAAAATTATGCTCATTCTTTACTAAAATATAGGTGAGCCAGGAACTAAGGTGACTTGGAAACCCATGGATTAATTTAAATATTTGAAAGTTGTGTAATGTTGTGTATGTGATTCCAATATAAGTAATTTCGTTACTATGTTTACGAGCCCTTATTTCCTTAAATTCTTGATGTTTAGGAATGAAATGTTTTCCCTAGTCAAATATGTTGTTGCATAAGTCTGGAAGTGAGAAATGTGGCCTCCTTTTTCCATGTAATTCTCATAATAAACAATCAAAGAGTAAGCAATCTCCTACTATGTTATAAAATTTACAAAATATTCCATTTTTAAAAAATATATTATTATTGGTCAAACCATTTGATATTTAGTTGTTGTTATTATTTTACACGTTATATTTTTGATATTGAATAACCCGAATTTATCAAATAATATAATTTTTTTTACATTTTATCAGTTAATATAGGGATACACATGAGTTAAGATTGAGTTTATTAGTTGAAATTTTATAATTTTACTTCAAAATAATTATTATTATAAAAATTTAAATTTTATAAATCATAATAATCAATTCACAAACAATCATTAATTTCCTATTAAAATCAAATTGGGATTGTGGTAGCATTTCAATATTTTAGACATACATTGATGATATTTATTTCTTACTTACATGGTATGTACCTAATACTTACATGATATTTAGCCAATAGTTATGTGATACTAGATAGATGCATGATACTCACCTGATTCTTACATGATGTTTACATCATACTATCCTCTAAAAACTGAATTTAATGTATGGAAGTAAAATTACATTTTTCATATGTTTTATACACAACATATAGATTTATAATTATCTTAATTTCATCTAAGTTTTATATATTATTTTCCAATTACATTACATACACTCATAAATCTTCACTCAAAACTCTTATCAATGTACATCGGATCCAAGATGTTAAGTTTTGTGAAACCCTATACTAAAAATATAATATAAATAATTTTCTTATGAATTATGTGATCATTAGTTGTCCCTAGGAGAAAAACATCATATATTTTGTCTTTTCTATTTTCCATTTGACCAATATAGGAAACTAGAAGTGCAAAGATTTTTTCTCACATATTATGTTTGTTGGTTGGCTAATATACCCACACTATAATTTATTATCATCTAATAAAACCACATTGCCATTTATGTTTTCCTCTCAGATCATGTAAAAAACAAAAAAAATAAAAATCTTTATCGTAGTTTCTCTACTCATATAGACACAATTTGAATTATGATAGGTTCATAGGACATAACATATTTGTCTTCTATTCAAGTAGAAATCATATTTATACAAGCTTCAAGATTCTTAATTGGCATTTTTGTCAGATTGTGTGCATTTCATGTGGTGGAGAACTAAGATCATATTTGTAATAGTGACCCAAAATTGGATCTCCAA
Source organism: Taxus chinensis (assembly GCA_019776745.2). Lineage (NCBI taxonomy): Eukaryota > Viridiplantae > Streptophyta > Pinopsida > Cupressales > Taxaceae > Taxus > Taxus chinensis. Next base: position 465,233,398 of record CM034149.1, on the reverse strand, counting down.
TAACTCTACCTATGTTTCGTTATAGTCCTATAAGAAATTTTTTGTTTAAAAATTACTATGTATACAATTATGTGCATATAAAGGATTACGAGATTTTTTATTTTTTTGATAATTTAATGCTTTTGACCAGAGCTTTAAACCGGGGGGTTAGGCCCCAACCTAACAAGAGAGAAGAAGAAGAAGAGAGAATACAGGAGGAAGAAGGAAGGAAGAGGGAAGGAGAGAGGAAGAAAGACAACTACCCCACACCGCATAAGAAGCAAAATCCCAAGCAACGCAAAAAACCAATATAGTAGCCAGAGGGACGCAACAACCTCATCTAATGAAGGTGCAAACTTAGTGGTTGGCCTCCCTCAAAAGAAGTTGATACGCTCCATGCACCATGTCCCTAAAATCATTCCATTGATCAATTACAGAGTAGACAAGGAAGCCAGTAGCCTCAATGTCCACCACATGCAGGAGATGATGATCGAGCCAACCCATCATGAAGAGGTTGCTAACACTTTGTACATGGTGAAGAAGAGCTCTATAATTTCCACATATCCACTGAATACCACGTCTAGTGCCGACTGCAAGCTTGTCGACCTCTTTAATCCAAAGGAGAGGATCTAGTAAGGAGAAGTCAGCTAATTCCTCCCCCAGCCCCACGTAATGAATGGAAAGAATAAAAAAGTTACATAGGAACTCAACAACAACCAGATCCTCCTCCAATAACAAACAGAAGGAGATGAAAGCAACCACTATGTCCTACATTAGAGTGCACATGGAGAGACTGAAACCTGTAGGTATCGCCCAACAAAGTTTCAATAGCCTCAGCTTCATGTTTCGAGGAGAAATGAAATATCTTCGAAAGGCAAGAGAAATCAGATTGCCAAAGCATCGTTGACGATCTAGCACAGAGCTTTGCAATATAGACAAATGGGAAGCCAAGAAACACCATTATGCCACTCAGAAAGTCTAACAGTGAGAGAGCCAAAATAGGGAATCACAAATAAAAAAGAGGACCACATCCTCCCTTAAATGGGGTGACAACACGTGTAAGAAGCCAAATCTGACCTGAGAGCACTAGCTATTCCACTCACTTGAGATGATTCTTGGAAGACCTTGTCATGCATCGACTGTATCAGAAATGACACTGGTGGCAGGGTGATCAATTGCGAATTTTGCCAGTAGATCAGTAGCATAATTAGTTTCCTGGTAATTATACATGATGTGCCAAGTACCAATCTTGCCCAACTAAAAGAAAATATGTGGGATAAAAGAGTTGATTTTCCATGAGGGGGAAGATCCTCTAGATATGGCATGGATAATTAATTGTGAGTCACCTTCAATAAAAATTTGAGAGCAACCCAAAATAACAACCATCTTCACCCCTTCTAAAAGCGCTTGGGCTTCTGTAACATTGCACGAACCATCCTAGAGGGGAAATGATCCAGCCTTAATAAGAAATCCTAAAATCATCTCTAAGAATACATCCAGCCCCTGATTTTCCTAGATTTCCTATAAAAGCACCATCGAAATTAAGTTTCCACATATCCTTCGGGAGGGTTTCCACCTGGCCCATTTCCTTCAAATTAATTTTTCAACCTGTGAGAGACATTTTTTAATGATAGAACCTAGGCTAGGCAACTTGATGAGAGGCCAAGAATTTGAGATTTCAACATCTCTAGATGAGAAGTTGGAGTTTGACAGACTGTTGATACTAACTTTTTCTGATATGGCCACTTCCAACTTGTTGAGAAAAACATGTTGCTCAGCCTTTTGATCCTGGAAGAGCCAAAGATTGCACTCCCACCAAATATGCCAAAGGAGGAAGAATGGAGCAATGGACCAAATAGAACAAAAAGAGCTTTTGAAATTGAATTTCGGCCATGAGAGGAGGGTTTCTCTGATTTTTTTGCATGGAACCCAAGAAAGTTTTAATTTACAAAGAAGCGAATCCCAACAGCTAGAAACGAAAGGACAAAAAAGAAAAAGGTGGTCCAAGTCTTCCTCATCAACACCACAAAGCACACACTTGGTAGGTCCCTCATAGCCCCAAGACCTTCTCCTCGCTTGTGTTAGAATTTTATTTTTTAATACCAGCCACCCAAAGATGGCCACTTTGGGGGAAATACTATTATGCCAGCAACCAAAAGAACTTGGGAGGCCCTGCTCGGACTAAGAGGAAAGAAGATCATAACCCACTTTCACGGTGAAGGAACCCGTGTCATCCCCTAGCCATAGCAATTGGTCCTTGCTGCCAAGGAAATGAGGATTTTTGACTTGAATGGCTTCCTTATAAAGTGATGATTCAAGAGCGGAGGGCACAAAATTGGTAAAATCTTTTCAATTCTAAGAGGGCGATCCATTTTGATTTTGGTATCCATAATCAGCAATAAAAGAGCCCCATGAAATTTTGGTCTCATTCATAACTATGTTGAGTTCAGGCTTCAGATTAATAGGAGGTAACCTGTTCTAGCTATCCTCCCAAAAGTTGGCATGTTGTCCATTATTGATTTTCCAAGAGACCAAGTATGCAATCAGGGATCTAGAATTACAAAAAAAGTTCCAAACATGTGAACCTTTAGGAAGCTCAGAACTCAAGAGCAAGAGCTCGGGACGACCACCCTCAAGATACTTATGGGAAAGAACTTGAAAGGCAAGCCTTTTAGCATCCGAAATAAAGTTCCATACAAGTTTAGCCCTGAGAGTTGAGTTTTGAAGAGTGAGATCCATAATACCCAGTCCACCCAAACGTTTGGGCATCTTGACAGTATCCCATTTAACCAAGTGGAATTTTTACTCTTCATTGTTCCCTTGCCATAAGAATGTTCTGACGATCTTCTCAATTTTTTGAAGAACTATCTTGGGGATTTTCAAGATAGACAACATATAGATAGGAATGGACAGAAGAATAGAGTTTATCAGCATGGCCCTCCCTACCAGGGATAGCCATTTACCTCTCCAGGAGAGCAATCTGGAGCAGAGAGAATTAATGAGCCCATCCCATAAAATGTATTTACCATGCCTAGAGAAAAGAGGTATGCCTAGATATTTGGATGGGAGGACACCCACGGTAAAGCCAAGAATAGCTTTGATCCTGCGTTGTATTCTGGGAGCAACATTAAAAAAGAAAATGACAGATTTGTGGAAGTTGATGACTTGTCCCATCGCTAAAGAATAAGAATTCAGAAGAGAAGAGAAGCATCTGGCTTTAGGAATAGACGCTTGACCAAATAAGAATATATCGTCAGCGAATTCTTGGTGCGAGAGAGGCGGGAGATTGGAAGTTATGTGAATACCTTTGAGAGATCCATCCAGTAAAGTGGATTTGATGCTCCGACTGAGAGCTTCTGTGACCAAAATAAGAATAAAAGAGTAAAGAGGGTCACCTTGTCTCAGTCCCCTGTTACTGCTGAAAAAACCTTCTACCGAACCATTGACCAAGACTGAGAAATGTGGTGAGGCAATGCAGTTGAAAATCCAGTTGTAGAAGTGCCAACTAAATCCCATAGCATGAAGTGACTTAATAAGGAATCTCCAATTGATACAGTCATAAGCTTTACTAAAGTCTAGTTTCAACATCATGCCAACTCTAGAGGAAGAGTGAAGAGTAGAATCAATTCATGTGAGATAATGATCCCGTAAGTAATAGACCTCCCTGGAATGAATCCACTTTGTTCATGTGCCACTAATTTAGAAAGAAGAGGGCTTATTCTTGTGGCAATGGCTTTTGAGATAATTTTGTAGGTCGTGTTACAGAGAGAAATCAGTCTGAAGTCATCTAAAGAATCTGCCAGGGACTTTTTAGGAAACATGCAAATGAGAGTATGATTTAGTGAGCCCAGAAGCTTACCTATATGCCAGGATTCCTCAACAGCATGCCAGACTATATCCCCAATAAATTCCCATAAGTCCAGAAAGAAAGAGGCAAGGAAGCCATCGAGACCAGGCACTTTGTCCCTTTTCATTGAAAAAACTATTTTGTGGACTTCCTCCTTGGAAAAAGGGGAAAGAAGCTTTATATTGTCCGCATCATCAACCAAAGAAGGAATCTATTGAAAGAAGTGGAGTTGAGGGCCCAAGGGGGTGGCTGAATCACCATTCAACAACTTTTGGAAGAACAATACTGACTCTGATTTGATTCAGCTTTGGGTGAACGCCACAAAATTATCTTCCAAATGAAGGGAAGAAATATAATTGAAATTTCTTCTAGCTTTCACCGACGCATGGAAGAACTTAGTATTTTTATCACCATCAACCAACCAGACTTCCCTCAATTTTTGTCTCCAGTAAGTTTCCTCTTTTAGGAGGAGATCGCCAAGCTCCCTTAACAACAATTTTTCTTTTAGAAAGTCAGCCTGATGCATCCCATGTGAGAAAATAGAGTCATTAAGTATACAAAGCTCTTTTTCCACTCTGATTTTCTCTTGAAAGATGTTTTTGAAACAGGAGGCATTCCAGGCTCTCAGATTGTCTTTCAACAATGAGAGTTTTTTGGAGAGAATATACATCCACGTCCCTTCGACCATGAAGGAATCCCACCAAGATTTAATCAGTGGTCTAAGAGTAGAGTCCTATAGCCACATGTTTTCAAATTTGAAAGGTGATTGTCGAGGGGGAAGATCAAAGGAGATGTTTAAAGAAATAGGAAAATGATCAGATCCAGAAAGTGGAAGAACAGAGCTTTCAAGAGAATGTTGTGATGCAACCAAACTTCAGAGACCAGAAATCTATTCGAGATACACTGCCATTGAACTGAACCCAAGCCTCCGATTATTCCACGTAAACCAACCCGAGCATGGCTCCAAGTCCACAAGATTGGTGGAAGACACAAAGGAAATGAAATCAGCTTGAGAATGGGGTTGCCATAGAAGACCTCCCCGTTTATCATTATCAGATGGAGTTGCATTAAAATCAACTATAACTACGATCTTGGAGTTTGCAGCCGAAGCCAGGACTGGCTGAAGTGTAGACCAAAGCACTCTTTTCTTTTACGGAATAGAGGGACCATAAACATTACACAAGAAGAAGGTCTCATCAGAATGTTTAATGCTAACCTTGCACCAAATGAAATTTGGGTCAACCAGGATAGGTTCGAGACTGCAACAACTAGATTTCCATAGAACACCCAAGCCACCCAAGGCGCCCAAAGAGTTCCTAGAAGCAACCTTCCCATCCTTTCCATTTTTGAAACCATCCATTCTTACAACCAACTAAGGACATCTTAGTTTCTTGAATCAAGCATAGATCAGCTAAAGAATTAGTAACATAACATCTTAAAAGATGTTGTTTGTTAGGGGCATTCAAGCCCCTAACATTCCAGGAGAAGAGGATCATTTGATCTTCAGAGAGGACCCACCTCTCTTACTTAAGGAAGGAAAAAAGGAGCGAAGCTGAAGCTACTTACCTGTAACAATTTCTTTGAGAGAGATGTTTCTCTTGGAGGGATGGCCTTGAGAGCCCTTCGGCCCAAGATCCATGCCAAGAATCGTCAGAGTAGTAAGAAGTGATTGCTTCTACGGTTGATCCAATGTCATTTCCCCGAGGACATCATCCTGAGAACCATAATAATCTCCATCAATAGAGAGTATTAATTCATTCTTCTCATTCACCCATTTCTCCAGAGAGTCAACATTCATTCCCACCTAGGCTGAGAGAAATACCTTCATGAAATAAGGATAAAATCCTAGAAGAGTCCTTAACAACTGAGGCAGTTTCCTTAACAAGGGAAATGGTACTCGGGTCCAGGGCCAGGGATTCAAGTGTAGGAATCGAGTCATTAATATACGCTTTAGGAGGTGACTCATTTTCAACTAGAGGAGGATCTGGATGAGAAGGAGCCTAGATAGGAAAAGTTTTCTTTCTCCACACCATTTGAATGGGAACCTGGGGTTTATTACAAGATTTTTGGAAGTGACCTGGTTTTTTTGTAAATGAAACATCTGTCAAATACTCCTTCATACTCCACTTTTTGTTCCCATTTCCCGGAGGGGGAAGTTATGAATATGTAATCTTGCAGCTTTTGTTTGGGTCAATGGAAATGCAAATCCTAGCGAAGGATGAAAGGGTACCTTCCAGAGTGACAGAATCTATGTAAACAACTCGCCCAAGGCTGGAACAGATCTTGTGGAGATTGGTTTTCAACCAAAACTCACAAGGAAGTGAATAGAACCTTACCCACACTTGGAATCCTTCCATTTCTACTTTTGCTAGATCGAAATGTGCCACCCACTTGTGAATGTCTAAGCCTAAATCCGCATAAAGAAAGTCTTTTCTCTCTATGGTGTCATTCCTTTGAGCTGAGCTTTGAAAGATTACAAGAAAGAAACCTCTTTCCAAAAAATAGATTCTAAGGCCATTACCCCACTTAACATCACACCAGTTTCAAATTCCTTCCAAAGAGATCCGACAACCAACAAAGTTTGTGATTATTTCTCTACTTTTCGAGAATATTAAGTTGGGATGCTAGGTCATCCGAATCTTCTAAGGAAAATGAGATGGAATCAACAAGGCCCGAGCAAGGGCTTAACTGACCGTTTTCACTATTTTCAATGAGTACTCTGTCTGGAGAGGAGAATCTGGGACCCAGACATTTTTGTAATGCCTCTGATAGGCCCAGGCCCATGGGAGGCTCCAAGTCAACCTCATGGGGTGAGGCACCCAACAGACTGTTGCATAGGCCAATTTTTGAAAACAATGACCATTCTGGTCTCAAATGCCCCCATTGCCCTTTGGCCATCATCAGGTCAATCTAACGTCCTGTAGGATTACTAGAAAAATTGGGAAGAAATACACACAAGGATAAAATAATGTGTGTCCTTATTCCTTGTCCCATAGAAAGAGCCTAAGTCTCTAACAATTTACATTTGTGGAATGAGAGGTTTTAGTAAGAATATTTGAACTCGAAGCATGAAGAAGATACCTTTTTCATCTAGAATTTTACTAACATGAGATCATCATCCTTTCCAAGTTTATGGAAAGTTTGATAGAGACAAGTTTCTCAGTCTTGGGATTATTCTAGTAGCTTCCCCATTTTCTCTAGTAATTTATTCAAGGTAGACAAATGAGGATACATCAAATGTGCTGAAAGTATGGAAAAACCAGGTAGAAAGAGGATAAAAATTATGTAAATCATAGTCGTGGGCCTAAAATTTCATTTTTCACACTATAATTTTTGTCCCAACTACATGTAGTAGTCATAAAGGATTATATCAGAGGAATTTGGAAATGAATATGTTTTATTTACCTTTTAGGAGAAGGATATATAAAACTCTATGATTTATAAGATATTTGTGTGATAATTTTAATTTGTGTATTGAAATATTTGGATAACATTATAAAATGGTCCTATGTTTTTAGTATAACATTAAAAAAAATTATACACCAAACAATAAGAGATTTGTTACACTAAATTATCTTTGTATTTCTAATACAACTTCACCCAGCAAGATATTGGTGTAAATAAATTTTTTCTTAAGTAAACAATCATATAATATTAGATTCAAAAGAATATGCATTACAGTTGAATTATATTTCACTAATATATTTCCTTAAGATATAGCTGATATTTGAATTACCTTGACATCATTTTTTTTATTTAAATTCCCTTATAGTTGAGTTTAATGAGTTTTATGCAGTTTCTCTATAATTAAAAATTCTACAAGCCAATAAGCATCACATACTCCTCTTAAAAGAAGAGGAAGCCATAATGCTAATACAGTTTTCATCTTCCCTTATTCCAAAAAAGAAATGTTCAATTGTAGTACAACGAACTTGGAGAAAAAAGAGTTGTTTTCTATGATGCTAGTGTTTCCCTTTAAAGAGAATAAATGCTGATCAAAACAAATTGCCTACTAATTTCAAAACATCAAACATATTGAAAATTTAATTATAATGGTTGGAAATGTTTCTAAACACCCTAAAGATATGAAACCTTTAAATCTAATTGATGTGAATTACACTCAACCCTTATGAGAGCATACATTGAAACATATTCACTCTAATACGAGTATTAATGGAGAATAAAAATGCATCTTTTTGAATAACCTACCTTAAGATAAATTTAAAGATTCCTTCATGGAAAGAGATTAAAAATTAAACGTTGGATTCTATCTATAGACACAAAATCACGTACTTGGGTACATTTCTAGGTCATAATCACATACTACTATTCATATGATTCCTAAGCGAGAAAATTAGTAATTTACTACAATCTTTGACATCTTTCTTCTCTTTTCTACTCTCCCTGGTCTTGCACACCCCATAGCTTAGTATGATCTTCATTTCTTTATATTTCTTAACTCTGAACACTAGCGCTAGCTAAGATGTCAAGACCCAAGTACCCTCGTCCTTTTGGGTGCCCCCAAAATCTTTATATCTTACTCACCTCTTTTGGGCATCTTATTTTCTTATGGGTCAGCCTTCTAGTTGTCAATTACAAAATTCAAACAAGGAAATCATATAAATACAAATTTGTGTGACCAAAATAAGGGAAAAATCTATAAGAATCTATTATCACCACCTATGGTTACATCTAAAGGCATTATAAGAGCATCAAAGGTATCCATCTAGCACTCATACAAGGGACAAGAGACTATATTTTCTACATACATGCATAGGAGGGGAAGTTATTTTTTTCATCCACATATATATTTACATTGGTACATATAGCTATTTCTCTGTATCCAGTGCATATTGCAAAAGAGCTTCCTTGAGCATGATTATATCACACATGCACAAGAACTACATGGAGTTTGAGATGTAGTGCTTCATTCAATCATAAGTTCACTTTGTTGGGTGGTTGTCAGGGTCAGTCTGAATCCCCATTTTTAGGAATTGATTTGTTTTAGGGTTTTGTAAGAGATAATTTGTTTTTCAGGTTACACGTGAATTCTGTGGACATAGTGCGACATACTGGAGACCATCTTGTGACACCAGAAAAATCAGATTTTGAGTTCTTGCATAGTCATATGAAACCAACAAAGGTCTCTGGTTCTTAGGCACACTCGTCCTAGTCCAAGCATCCTGGTACAACTCAATTTTGTAGTTACAAAATTTTCAAATTGTGGTTGTGAAAGTCTCCTCCTCCCTTTTATTAGTTTTCTAGTCCATAACACTTCAGGATTTATTGCGAAATATGCTAAGTATTTGATCCCCTCACTTTCACTTAGGATTTAAATTTCCATTAGATTATTTCTTATCTCAAATATTTTCTTTAGAATTTATTTATTGTATGTGACTTTGCAATATTAAGATTTCAAAAATTCCATATTTGATCATTTGGTGAACCCATCTATTTGAACCCAACCTTGCTTCTATGAATTTTTTTAATAGATTTTACATGGCTCAATCTTAAAAACCCTTTATTGAAGCCCACCTTCAAAATCTCAATGGGCATATTGCTGAGCATCCATGAGATCTATATCTATTCTTATTTATTCTCATGACGAGGCCACCAATCTAACTAAGATTAGTGTTCATAATTCTACCACATATATTGTTATTTCTACTTAACCCCCTCCTTCTAACACTCCACCTACTTCCACTATTCCCATATCCATTCCTACTCCTACTAATTATTTCACTCCACCTCTCACTTTGCACACACAACAAGTTTCCTCTTCCAACACTCAATATATATCCTCTCTCTATTATGATCTTCAAGTTAAAATACGTCAACTTCAACATGCTACTTCTCATTCCTTTCCATCTCTTGATTCCAATTTACTCATTCACACTCCCTTCGCACCTGCCATCTCTACATATGCACTCCCTCCAAATTTCATCACCCATAAGCTCCCCACCTTCAATGGCCATGATGACCCTCAATATCATGTGTTATCCTTTCATGTGGCATGTCTAGATTATGCACATGATCATACTTTATTATCAAATATCTTTCCTTGAAGTCTCTAATAATATGTTATGTAATGGTTCTGTGATCTACCTATCAATTTGGTAACATCATTTATGCATTTATCTAATGCTTTTGTTTCTCATTTTTCCATCAATATCAGTTCTAAAGTATCCTAATGTCAACTTGTACAAATCAAACAAGGATCTAATGAGCATATATCAGACTATATTTTACAATATAAGAACAACTTAGCTAAGATGACCAATGTACTTGCTAATTCATAATTACAAGATCGATTTTTTCAAAGTATCTTACCTCCTCTAAAAGTGAGTGTTATCTTTGAGACTTCTCCATCATTGATCAATTATGTCATACTCTCAAATTACATGAAGGAAATATTATCTCTATGGGATAACTCAAGTATCATGATTAGGATTCCTCTTGTTCTACTTGGTTTCAAAGAAAAAAAACTTCCAAGCCATCTACTAAGACCAATGAATCCAAAGTTATTGTCAATGCTATTTCCACTCCTGGAAAGCATCAATGAAAACCTTTGAAGCATACCTTTACTAAATTGACTTGTGCTCCACACATATTGTTACCACAAATTACTGAGAAAAATCTTAATACCCTTTTTCCTCCACTTAATTTTGACCCATCTCTCCCTAAAGGAAGCAATTACAACAAAAAAATTAAATGTGATTATCACCAATGCATTAGGAATTATAAAGATCAATGTTTCAAACTCCTTCATCTCATTTAAGATATTATGAAAAAAATTCTAATGATTCCTGAGCCTTAGGAATCTATTTTGGTTAATGAAAATAAAAAAAATCAAAATATTTAATGATCCTCTCCATAAGAATGAAAAGGAAGATGCTAACTCTTTAACCAATCATACGTATCATGCAATGCCTCCTCCTTCATCGGGGGCTCTTGACTTTTTTAGTTGCTAAATTTGATACATCTCTACCATTCATTGCATTCTCCTACCACAATTCTCATACTATATTCTCTTCTGACACATTATATATCAATCCTTCTATTAGACCACATACTATCAATAATATAATGATTGATCCATTGATTCCTATGAGTGTGTGCTCTATTGAACTTCTCATCGCTATCAACTATCCACTTTCTGAAATTTCATATCCAATTCCCCATTCTCATGGTTACATCAAGATTTTAGTTCAAGTTTGACCTCTCACCATTATTGTTTCATTACTTCTGGCACCTAACGTACAAGGTTATGACATGATCTAAGTTCTTTCTTGGCTTCGTGTGGATAAATAAATCATTTCCATGAATCACTTGTGTCTTAAATTCATTCACTAATATCTTTCCTTCATGAGATAAGCACATACATTTTTTAGGATTGAAGGATAATCCAAAATTTTAGCATCTTTGGAAAACTTACCAGAGGTGAAAAAGGTGATCTTTTTTTTCTTAGAGAATACAATGACATCATCAAGATAAAAAAGCACCATCTTATTAATCAGCCCCATGAATGCCATATCCATTTCCCTTTAGAATATAGTCGTGGCATTTGATAGTTTGAAAGGAATTTTATTATAAGAATATGTGCCCCATTTTCTAGTGAAGGTTGTCTTAAAATGGCTTTCCTCTTTCACCATGATCTGGTTATAGCTTGAGTAACCATCTAAAAGTGAGAATCTCTTCAAAGCAACTACTACTTGCAATATTTTCTCCATAGAAGGAAGGGGATAGTGATCCTTGAGTGAAGCTCTATTAAAGTCTCAGAAGTCCATACAAAATCTGATTTCTCAATTTATCTTCCTGAATGGCACCAAGTTTGCAACCCAACTAGAGTGTTTGGTTGGAAAACTGATGTATTCCTCTATGAGTTTGTTCAATTCCTTCCTCACGAGAGGCTCAATATGAGGGTTTACCAGTCTTTTCTTTTTTTCTGATGGGATTGGATTCTGGATCTAATCTGATGGTATGTTGTGCCAATTTTAGATCAAATCCTCTCAAATATTTGTAACTCCAAGAAAATATATATGGAAATTCTTGAAAAAGATGCATAAAATCATATTTTTCTTGAGTACTTACATTGCCAATTTGGAACATTTTTCTTTCCCAACCAAAACTAGTTTTGAATCTTCACCCTTAACTTGAATGTTTTCTTTCTATTTCTAGAACTTATCATTGGGGTTGAAGATTAACTCCAAATTCACTAAGTCATTTGGGAGTTTTTTTGGCTTCAGGGAAATGATGTGATCTCTATACTTATGTTCTAATTTCTCTTGATTTCTAGCAAAAAACTTAGATTCTTCTTGAAATAAATTGATGATTTGTTGATCATTTTTGAACACTTGCTAGCTAGTGTTGTTGTCTGGAACAGATGGCTTGACAACTACTTTGATATGAGCCTAATTTTTATCCTTCTTGATATTTTTTTGTAATTTTACATGCAGCCTCATTCTTATTTCTTGGAATGGAACTAATGTTAAAATATTTGAATTTTTCAATGAGATCCCATACCCAATTCTTATATCTCTTTAGAAGATCATTCTTGGAAATGTTGAGTCCTCTAACATTGTTTACAACCTGTTGGTATCCAAATTGATTCTCCTTTACAAGCTGAACAACATCATAGATTTAATAATGAACCTAGAGATAAATAAATCATCTTGTGTGTCGTTTTATATTCAGGGAGGTGATTCAACTAGCTCTTTGTCACTCAGATGTTGGAGAAATGGATAACACCTTCAAAAGGATTTGATCTATCCTCACTACTTTAGGTTGTGCCTTTCAACCAAGGTGAGAGGACCCATTTTGTAACCTTTTTTGGTGAAGGAGAATGAATATATCCTTCTTGGCACAAATTTGAAAGGAAACCTTGAGAAAATATGATCAATGCACCAAAATTTAACTCTAATGAGTTGTCACTTCTAAAGAATGGTGATATTTTCTAAGCAAGGTTAAGGTTACTAAAGACAGTATGGAATCCTGATTGCTTTTTCATATTTTGACAGTAAAACATTTGTGGATATACAGGGAAAACAAGGGTAGTTCAAGTAGGATTCGTTGTTTTTGAATAATTTTTGGTGGGAGATTAAGCAGGATAAACTTGATTTTTCCATATCTTTGAGAACCTTCACAAAAATTGGAAAACTAAATGAAAGAGTGATTCAAAATAGATAAAATATTCCTTCAACTAGAAGGTGTGCATCAATGGAGGCCCATATTTACGTGATTTCACATAATCTCCAAGAATTTAACATGAATTCTCAGGTTAAAAGGAAAATTAAATATTAAATAACCCTGGTTCCTCATGCCTAAGATACACTCAAAGGATTACATGAAATATTTATCAATAAAATGACAGTAAAGTGATTTTAAATTGTTTATCTCATTATAGGATGAAGGATCTTCTCGTAATGAAATTGAAAATTCCACTAAACTATCACAGGGATGAGATCCTATGTGATTCAGAGGGATTTTAACACAAGATTGCAACAGGAACAAGAAATACTATTTACAGACATTTTGAAATAAAGAAGACACAATTTTTCTCAAGATTAACACAAATTAATTCAAAGTTTATTAGATTCATCAACAGGGGAAGGTTTCTTGAACAATCTCATAGCTTGTCAATGGCTGTACACTTGGAACCAACTTAACATGATCAAATCTAAAACATAAGAGATTAACAGGTTTCGTAGATGGTCTCTCCAGAAGATGGGCTTTCTCAAATTTTCTTGTAAAAATTCAACCCTTGACAATTTACATGACTAAATCATGCTTTTTATAACACTCAATTTACATCCAACCTTTCCCCGCAAGAAAAGAATATTCAAGGAAGCGTTTTTGTTACATATTTGATCATGATTCCCAGAAAATGACGTTTAACAGGTTTGCAACAAAAAGTTGTTAGTTGTTCAAAAACATGAATCATTGCAAATATATCCATCATTGTTTTAAATGGGAGCACGATTTCATCCTTCATGCATGCAACCTCCATCATTTCATCCTTTTCCCATTCTTTCCTCTACAAGTTTTCTCTGCATCCAGCTTCTCTAGTAATTCACATTTTTACAAGTCCTTGAGCAATTCCAACTTCAAAATATCAACCTTTACATTCCTTGGACTCAAAAATTAAGCTCTAAATCCATTCAATTGCACTTTCCAGACAAAAAAAATGAATTTCATCAAAAATGATGAAAAACAATGCGTATTGACATCTCTAGGAGTCTTGGAGCAAAATTGGAAAAAAAATCAAAAGCAATGCACAACAACCATTGATTATGCCCTTTCTCAAATTTAGATTAGAGTCATCCACGTGGAAAAATCTGATTCGAAGTGGGCCTATGGTTTCCTTATATATTTTATGAATTTTGGAGAAAATGCATAATTTTAACATTTTTGACACATGGCTTAATTTGGGCCTTTGATAGAGTCGCAACTCATTTATGCAATTTTTACCCTTTATTACAAAAAGGAAAAATTTCCAATTTTCCTCTGGCGTCCCACCTCTCCGCTTAAGTGCTCCGTCAGCCCACCTTCCCACTTTTGAATTTTCAATAGAACTCAAACATATGACATCACTCTATCTTCCTATGGGGTTACAGATCAATTTATAACTTTTCTCCTTTGTACAAAAGGGCAAAAAACTACAAAATGTTTTAGCAACCCACCTCTCCACCTCTAACTTTTGATGTGGGCCCCAACAGAGTTGTGGGTTATTTCATGACTTTACTCCCTCGTACAAAGAGGAAAAAAACTTCAAAATGTTCTACCAACCCACCTTCTCGCTTGTAACATGAAAAACTGCCACGTGTCCATCTTCGGGGTCAAAGTAAGACTTTTTCCTTGTCAATTTATATTTATTGATTAACCAACCAGAGACTATCAGGGCCACAGGGCCAATTTGGTATTTTTTACAAATATGACCAAAGTGGTAAATTTCACCAAAAATACCTACCAATCCACAACTAATTAATAATGAACATGTATAAACCTTCAGGGAAAAAAAGAGAAATTCGTTCTGCCTTTATAAATTTGACCAACCAATCAAAACTCAACAAGGTCGCAGAGCCAAATTGATCTTTTTGCAAACATAGCGAAAAGTTACAAGTTATAAAACAAACTCGACATTCCTCATCCAATCAAAATAGACCATGTAGGTAAAGATGTTGAGATATAATTTGATGGGGAAAACATGCTTGTCAAACCGTAAAATGCAGGAAATCACCATTTGCACCCAGAATTGAATTTTTCTTTAAGGAAAAATAATTTAAAAAATGATACAAGGCCCAAATGTGATCCATGATCATGGAGAAGGATCTTCAACAACATACAAATGAATAAAAATTTTCACGCATCCATTTAGGGAAATAGAAAATATGACAGAGCCCACAAATTGAAGAATTTCAAGAGCAAACAGGGTGAGATTAAATTAAGCACCAACATTAGCTCCAACTTGGGGATGGGCACTCCTTGTGAGTGCCACAAGAAAAAAATACCATGTTCCAAAAATCCATTGGGCAACGGAGTCAAGAACAAGCTTGTAGGACAGAACAATAATCGCTAATTCCCCTAAGACGAACTGAGAAACCAACAAAAAATGGTCACTGGGGACCAGGACGAACCAAAATAGAAAAACATGAAACCAGAATGAAACCAAAATACTGTACACTATATAATGGTGTGCACCCTCATTTAGAGAAAATAATCAAGGAAAAATTTCAAGTGCTTTGATTCTAGATATGACCATGCTAAGCAGTTTTGATACGTCTTCAACAACTGATCATATGATTGTTTATCTTTCCCATCCAAGTTGTTATCTTTAACAAATTAACAAATTGATTAGGTGGTGGTTGTTTATCCATATTTATAGGTCTAAGAACATTGGTTGATTATATAAATGGCCTACTAGGTGGAGGTGTTGATAATGTTCTATTTGGTGGAGATGGATATCTTTCAACTCGCCTTCCCCTTCTTCCTCTTCCTGGAGATAGCTGTAAATACTCAAAAACACCTTGCTCTCTTGTTCTTGACTGGGTTTGAATACTTCTCATGAACTTGAACCACTAGAATTATTGAAATCAAATGAAATCTGACCCTAGGAGTCACCAGATGTGTTGTTACAAAGCCTCCAAAAGCTGAAAATTCACCAAAATGCACAACCAATCTTAACAAACCTAGAAGAATTGACCTCTTGTGGTCCCACCGGGTGTGCCATAACTATTTTCATCAAAAAAACACCCTCTATTTTTTATCATGTGTGACTGAGGTAATCGGTGTTTTTGGGTAACATGGAGTTGTTTGAAGGTGTGGAACCTTGCAGTTAAAACAAATCTCCAAAAAAGGCTAGTTGTTATTCCTAATCTAGTGCAACAACTGCTTCTAATGAAGGGAAAATTATTATCTACTCCTAATATATGATTTCCAAGGGACTAAGGAGAGGAAGAGATCATGGAAATAAATAAATCCTATACTAAATGGGGTGATAACACCAAGAGAAGGGTGTGGGAATCTCTTAAATATGTGAAAATGAAAAAAAAAGTAGAGGAGAGGGGGTAGAAACAATAACCAGAGTCTAAAAAAAATACTCAAACAATTTTTTTTATGAAAGCACAACTTTCATAGACCCTATAAGATGAATAAGATAGAAAAAATACACCTACAACTAAAATGAAGAGGTAAGAGTATGCAAAGACACAAGTAAGCGAAGACAAATATCCATAAACTCAAATCTATTGCTTCATTAGTTCACACCGTCCATTATAATGCAAGATAAAGGCCAAGATCATCATGTAAGATGTCTAAAATGGAGGCCTACAGCACATTGGTGTTTCCAAAACAATATTTAGCAGAGTTTTGTCACAATGAGAATCACCCTTCAAATGAGAGGTCATTACCGTTTATAGAAAATGAGGGAGAAGAGGGAAAAGTTTAAAATCTTGAAAATTCCCTTTCACCCACTTAAAAGTTACCATAATTAGCTTAAAATCATGATGGGAGACCTACAAAATCCATCCCTTTTTGTCTTGTAACTTACAACATAATAAAATTGGATGTCAATGCTCATTTATTGCATTCCCACCCACCTAGAGGTCATCATTTGCAACTAGGTTCATTTTATACATTTTTCACCACCAAAACTCAATCAAATATTTATTTTATTAGTTTTTGAGTGTATAAAATGGATTCATGATTCCAAATAGTCTAATTTTGTGCAATTTGGTTGAGAAACGAGAAGGTTATGGCTATTTGAGTGTGATTAGCTTTTTATCTCTCTCCAGACTTATCTTACCTTTTACGGGATTGTGTATTAAAACTGGTAGCTAGAACTAATGATTTTATTTTTCCCTCCATTAAATTATTTGATGTTTTAAAAGACATATTAATCATTAAAACATTTATGGGGGGCACCAATATATTTCAAGCTTTAATGAGGGGGGTGTGTTTGAGTGTTGAACATTTGAAATGAGACTAGATCGACCAGCTGGTCGCCGAGCTGCCACCCCCTTGCATCGCCAAACTCTATCACATGTTAGGCTCCCCGAATTTTATACTACCCCAGCTAAATCATCATCCACCTCAATTTCCTTGACCTATCAGCAGGTTCCTCATGATGACCATCACCCTCTAGCTCCATCTCAAACCCACTCATGTCGATGTCGACTCGCTGATCTTGGTTCCCCCGTTCAGTGCATTACAAGATTATTTCATGTGTGGGGAATTACCCATAAGCTGGCCCATTCTAACCATGTCTTCCATCCCTACATTGGCCAATCCATGTTCCCTACCTCTCTAGTATACCCACAACCTTGTTCCAGCCTGAGCTCCCTGGAAAGAACCACCTCCCCAAGCCGCATTTCTTGATTTACAGAAGTTTCGAGCCCATGAGGAACTCACAACCCAAGTTTATCCTAGTGATCAGGGAATAAATTTCAGTTTCAAATATTCCCTAAACTTCCCAAAACCATTAAAATTTAGTAGAGCCTTTAGAGAACTTTTTGATGACTATAAGAACATGAAAAATAGACACTCTGAGCTCCAGATACGTCCGGTCAAAGTTGGTCAAAGTTTGGTAAATGTGCGGTCAAAGTTGGTCAAAGTTGAGCACATGGACCTCAAATTTTGGTAGAAAAATGCTAGGCATATATATTCCACATCAAAATAGAATGGTTTATCCTTATTTTAAAAGGTTTGAATAAAATTATCTTTCGTTGACTAAGGGATTGATTCCCATATAAGGATAAAAGATTTCCATTTGCTATTTATAGTGGATAATGAAATCAAAGGAATTTTAACCCTTAACCTATGCCAAAAGAATAGTAAAAATTACCAACCTGCCACCTTTGGAGAAGTGATATAAAAATATCTTGCAAGGTTTTTTTAGAAGACAAGTGATAGGTCTGTGAGAGGGCAGAATAGACCTACTTCCAGAAAACCTTATTTTTGAGGCACTTCCACTCAAAACAAAATCTCAAGTTATATATGAAAGTTTTTTAGAATTCCAAGAGATTTATATAAATTTAAATTTTGTTACATGAAGTATGGTATATTTTCCTATGTAGGTGATTTTCCATTTCAATTTCATATAACGGGCACGAGGAGCAGACCGAGATATGATGTTTCCAAGTACTTCTAGTCCAAACCAAACCATGGAGTAAAAAGGGAAGTTGTTCATATATTTATAATATTTCTAGATATATAATTTTTTTTCATGTATTGTTTATAAATATCTACTTTTAGGATTTTTTCAGTCACATTTGAAAGGGGGTCATACTATGAAAGCATTGTAGGAGCCATGGATCATTTTGGGAGCAATTTCTTGTAAATTACAGAGTTTCCAATGTATTTGATCAGATCATTTAAATGTTTTGATATATTTATGCATTATTTAAAGTTTATTGTACTTCATTAGTCCTTTAATAGATTGATTCTCTTTTCAAGAATCTAGAGACGCATCCTTCGGGTGAACTCTGTTAGCAATCTTGTTCTGTGGATTTTATTTCAGTTTGTGAAGCCTTTGATCAGATAAAAAATAGTTAATTGGATTAACTAATTGATTTGGTGAAGTAAACACTTAATTGGTAATTTTATTTTAGGAAAATTTCAGTATCCATAACCCACAACAAAATCTGAATACACTTATCAAATTTGGTTTCAAGAATTCAGTTTGAGTTTATGATTTGAATTCAACTTGTGAATTTTAAAATGGATTTGTACTAAGATTTGGTTTATTCAATTAAGTTAAAAATAAAGGATGATTGGTTTATTTGGAAGAGTTTAAGGATTTTGGATACAAGATCTCCCAAAATTGGCTTAATACTCTTAATCAGTTGTCAAGTTTTAAATCTAAAAAATTTATAAGTAATTTTGAAAAATATATGTTCCCTTTTCGGATCAAGTTTGGTATTAGAGAAGTTATATTGTTGAATTAGCTTCTAATTATGTTTGAAAATTTGGCTTCAATTTCAGTAATGGTTTCAATTTTAAATTGTGTAAACATTTTGGGTTTGTTAATCTTCTTTTGTAGTGTGTATTTTTGGAGTTACAGGTTGTTTGCAAATAGGGAATCATGTGAAAGTCATCTAAACAAGAGAAACTAGATGAGCTTGAAGCCATAAACCGTCAACTCCAAGAATAAAATTCTTTCTTGAGATCCAATTTCTATTCCTTAGAAGAGGAAATAGTACGGTTAAAATCCAAACCACAATCCTCTACAACCAAGAAAGAGGAGTATGTAAACGAGATGCTTACACAAAGCAAGAAGTTGATGGGTTTTTTCAAAGAGTTGTAGGAAGAAATACGGACCAAGGATGCTCTCTTGGAAAATCTGCAACAAGGAGAACAAAAGAATGAAATTCCTTCCAAAGTAGATGTAGGTACTATGATAGAAACATGTAATGTAAGTTATTCACATATTGAATCTTCCTCTAATTTAGTTTCAGACATTTCTTTGGGTGAATTTGAAAAACAAAGTAAGGGAATTGGGTCTAAGCTAATGGTTAAGATGGGATTTAATAGAAGAGGTCTTAGTAAAAATGGACAAGGTGATGCTAACCCCATATAGGTAGAGGATCAGCCTCAGTTTGTAGGTTTGGGTTATTGTAGTGGGCAAATAGAAATTGGAGAAAGTTCCAAAGCATCTGAAGGAAGAAAAGATTCCAACATCCAAGGATCTATACCTATAGAATTGTAGGAATCCGCCATCAAGAGGAACAATGAAAGGTGTAACAAAATACATAAACGAAGTAATGAAATTCCACCTCCTCCCCCTTACACTAAAAAATAACACTAAGGGTAAATTAAATCCTAAAACTTATAGAACACTCTTTTAGTTTGAACAATATAGCTTTAGTATACATAAATATGCTTTTCCTTGCATGTTTTGTGAAGGTACTAATCATTCTATAGAATATTGTTGGA
This sequence comes from Taxus chinensis, assembly GCA_019776745.2. Classification (NCBI taxonomy): domain Eukaryota; kingdom Viridiplantae; phylum Streptophyta; class Pinopsida; order Cupressales; family Taxaceae; genus Taxus; species Taxus chinensis. The sequence continues at coordinate 465,213,144 of CM034149.1, read as the reverse complement.
AGAGGAAAACTATGTTAAAGAATTTAATTCCTTTTTTTAATGATGAGATATGTGTTAAAGATCAATCTCACCCTAATGAGGTGAGAAAAGGAAAAAAGGTTACCTCTCCTAAACAAAGGAAAAAATTAGGTAAGTTTACTATAAACAAGGACATATAATTTTGTACCCATTGTAATAAGAAAGGACATGATGTTGTATAATGTTGGAAAATGCATTCAACGCAACAATGAAAAGTTGTTTAGAAACCAATAAAATTAAATTCAACTCATACAACCCAAATTGGTACTAAGGAAGTAAAACCACCTGAATAGGAAAATGTTGTTAGAAGGGATGGTAAAATGATCCTTAGTTTTATGTTTTCATAACATTGATTGTTGATACACATGCAGAATTTTTCAGAGCTATAGGGATTATTGATGTTTGTTGAAAGGAAATTTTTTCCATATGATGATATTCAACTTTGAAATTTTTATGGAAACAACTGTAGGGAAGATTTTAGTGATAGGTTCATTATAATCATATTGTCTTCTCACATTTTTTGTTGGAAATTCCATTACCGACAGCAATATGCAGGGATATGAGTGTCAACAACATGTCTAATTTTGAAACTTGTAGTTTTATAATGTTGTCATTTGTGCAAATTCATGGATGCTTATAAGACCCTTTCGGGAACCTGTTTGATATTGTAATAAATATACAAACATGTTGTATCCACATGTGTTATTTGCACTAATTTTTAAGACCCTCATTTTGGGAAAACTTAATTTTTGTAACTATCATATGTGGTTACAATTAGGGTGTAAATTTATTACACTAAAAAACTAGTTTGCAAAGTTACACCAGGTGATCATTTTGTAGATTATGGAAGTTCACCAATTTGGGTAAGCATACAATTTGTTATCTATCCTTTTATAGTTCAGTGTATGGATAGAATTGGAAGATTCACGTTTTTTGCTATAACTATTTTTGGGCATTGATAGTCTAATTTATTCTAGATAGTAAATATTTACATGTTGTTACAGTTTCAGGTGACAGTTGAACACTAGCTTTCCATATTAGAATGTGTTTTATTATCTGGTCATTTATTTGTGATAGCATTACAATGGGGTATGACAGTTCATAGTTGTGTGCAAAGTTGATAGGGTTGCAGCATTTCAGTTGAACACTAGCTTAATTGGGTGTTATTATTTGATCGGTTATGTAATTATCTAATCAACTATTTGTATTTCATTAACCTATAATTCTATTTCAATTTCTTGTGTGTGTGTTTGTGCAATGCAGGAAGAGATATTATGTTTTGTTGGTTGATACACAACTTTTTGTGGACAAAAAGCCTTCTCAGTAGGGAGTAGTGATCAGGGGATCAATTTTAGTGTCAAAGGTTCCCTAAAATTCCCTAAACCATTAAAAATTGGTAGATCCTTTAAATATATTTTTGATGACTATAAGAACATGAAAAATAGACACTCTGAGCTCCAGATACATATGATCAAAGTTGGTAAAAGTTTGGTCAACATGTGGTCAAAGTTGGTCAAACTATAAAATTAACTATACTATAATATCAAAAAATCACTTCTATTGTATATATCTTTGCATTATCTTTCCAACGCATTTTCAACGGACCAAATCCGAGTCCGTATGCAAAAGATATGGTCAGTCAAAGTTTGGGTGGAACTTGCGGGAAAAAATGATGTGGAGAAAGGTGAACCAATCACATGATGACACATGGCACCACTCCATTTTAGTACTTGGACCTCCAATTTTGGTATCAAAATTCTATGCACGGCTATTCTACATGAAAATAGGATGGTTTAGCCTTATTAAAAGGTTTGGATTAAATTATCTCCCATGGAGTATGGGATTGATTCTCATATAAGGATAAAATATTTCCATTTACTATTTATAAGCTTTCCAGATGTATATATTTTTGTCTTGTAATGTTTATAAATCTCTATTTGTAGGCATTTTTAAGTCACATTTGTAAGGGGGTCACACTATGGAAGCATTGTAGGAGCCATGGATCATTTTGGGAACAGTTTCTGGTAAATTGTAGAGTTTCTAATATATTTGATTAGCTCATTTACAATTTTTGATCTGTTTAAACATTATTGAAGGGTTATTGTACTTCATTGGTCATTTTATAGATTGATTCTCTTTTTGATAATCTAGAGATGTAGCCTTCAATTGAAATCCATTATCAATCTTGTTGTGTAGATTTTATTTCAGTTTTTGAAGCCTTTGATCAGATAAGAAAATAGTTAATTGGATTAACTAATTGATTTGGTGAAGCAAAGACTTAACTGGTAATTGGATTTTAGGAACATTTAAGTATCCATAACCCACAATAGAATTTGAATACACTTATCAAATTTGGTTTCAAGAATTCACTTTAAGTGTATGATTTGAATTCAACTTGTGAATTTTAAAATGGATTTGTACTAAGATTTAGTTTATTCACTTAAGTTGAAAATAAAGGATAATTGGTTTATTTTGAAGATTTTAAGGATTCAAGATACAAGAGCTCCCAAAATTGGCTTAATACTCTTGATCAATTGTCAAGTTTTAAATATAAAATTTTCTAAGTACTTTTTAAAAATTTAAGTACCATTTTTGGATCACTTGGCCCCTTGTACCCCAACTAGCCACCATATCTGCAAGACTTCCATGCAAAATGACCCTGAGATTTCCAAGTTGGCTCGGTTAGCCAACTCCAAAATTTTCCGTTGTGAATCCTACGTCACCCGACTATTAGCCATGAAACCAACTCAACTCACTATGCACAAGCCAACCTTGAAGACCCTCCACTATGTGAAGTGCTGAGCTCGTTGAGCTCCCAGTCATCAATCTCGCACATCGTCTTGAGTCAAATCTCACTAAGATTGATGGAACTAACTCTGTAGACCTGTTATATTGAGTCTTCTTAGCTCTTGAGATTTATGATCTTGTACGACCCTAAACCCAATTACCTAACAGCTTGGCATTTTGCAAATTGACTCACCACCATGTACCTGTAACCAAGTCACTTGAGCTTGTTTTATAGCTTTCCCACTAGCTCCACCAAGCTGGTGGGACTCTTAATCATTTTTTAGCCCTTTTTCAAATCTACCCTCATTATTTGTATTTTTTATGAATTTTTCTAGACCTAGCTTGCCAAGGAAATGTAGTGGGATGCCCTAATGATGAATTTATTCTTCTCTTGATTTTTTCTCATTTTTGAGTTAAGGAGCCAAATGAAAATGATCTAGGTGTCCCAGGATCCCATGTTTCCTCATTTTTATTTAAAAATTATCTATGAGTGAAAATCTAAAAGAGGAAAAAATTCTTCAATTGACCCCAACTTCCCAAGACCACTTGCAATACTTATAGAACTTTTAAAATCATTTGTATCACTCCATATTACTTTTTGAAACATTGTTGAGTGCTCAAGCCCATTCCTCCATGTTGGCTATTTTTACTAGGGCTAAAAATAGATAAAAATTATATTTTTATATATACACATGTGTGTTCACTTATTCTCTAGTTGTAAATGCAGACTTTGCATAAATATTTACACACAACAGGGATGCTTGACACTGTACCTCTAACCAAAACCATTGAGGCTCTTGGGGGTATCTACTTTCTTTCCAACTATAGGGGTTATTGTTCCTTTTTATATTACTTCCTATTATTAATATCACACTAATTTACATGGATCTATACATGCTTTGACATACTTTTAATCTTTCTAACATGCTAATGGGTGCTTCATGTGTACCATTTTTCTTTTCAGGAACTATTTTCCACAGTGGTTATTTGATACTTTACTTGTTACTGTTTGCCATTGTTTTCCATTGTATGGCATTGTTTTCAGGATTTTCCCTTTGTCTTGTATGTTCATTTCTTGTATGATTTTGGCCACTTTTTCCCTGATTGTCTTGTGACATTGTGAGTGATGTCCCATGTTTTATACTTTTCATGGTTTACTTTGTCTACACTTTTTCTTGTTTCCATTGTCTTCTATAGCATGATTGTAACTTTTTATACTAACACATGTTTCTAGCCACTTTTTTTGCATGTGCCTTGGTTTTTACCATACACAATCCCTCCCCCTATAGGGTATTGGTTTTGGATCAACATCTGGTCCTCTCCTTTGGGTCACATCCTCCTAGATAAGGTGCATGCACCCCAATTGAGGGGGGCATACATTAGGTAAATCATTCACCCCATACAACAACTTATATCTTCATTACAAGGTTGCACAACACAAAAACATAACATAGTTATAGTTATAAAATAACCTATAATCTAACTTGGGTCATCATTTAAACACATGCACCAGTGCCTAGATATAGACACCACAACCTAGGCACTCTTAACCTTTCCTGGATACATATGAACATGGGGATTTATAGTAACTTTATCATATCAACACAATTTTTAGTAGTACATAGAGCAGTTTTCACAGTACATGCACAATCCTCTAGAAATCAAAATAATTTATCTCTTCTTTCTCTTTGGATCAAACTGGATTAAACTATAACAAACATAGAAAAAAGTAAGAGCACACCATCTGTAGTGTTGTATAAATTTCAGGAAGCAATCATGGATGGAGAATAAAACTAAACCTTTCTCACCAACACTCTTCTACTGAGGCATGAGATCACTAAAAAAAAATTCTCTTCTACAAGTAGTTTAGAACATTTTCTATTCCCTTTCACTCATCATGGAATAAGTGCACACTTTCCATTTGTTAAGTTTTCACATACTCTTACATGATTTTATAGATTTTTTTAATACATGAATTTGAATACTCTTTTGATCTTATTTTCATAGGTCCATCCTTAGAAGAAGAAAAAATCATAAGCGCAACATATAGCTACTACAACAACAGGTACAACACAATATAACTCATATGATTCACCCATAGGGTCACTTCCTCTTTCTTTGCATACACACTTCATTTTTATCACTCTATACCCACGCTTGTCTCTCGACATGATTTCACCATTTATCTACATGTTTATCATATAAACATCTGTTATCTACTTTATGTTATCGATTAAACACTAAAAAACATAAAGTAGGGGAAAATTTAGACACAAAATCACACACTTGGGTACATTTCTAGGTCGTAATCACATACTACTATTAATATGATTCCTAAGAGAGAAAACTAGTAATTGACTATGGTCTATGGCCTCTTTCTTGTATTTCTCTCTCTCTCTCTCTCTCTCTCTTTGTCTCTCTCTCTCTCTTGTATTACGTACCCCACAACCTAGAATGATCTTCATTTCTTTATATTTCTTGACTCTAAAAACTAGTGCCTAACCAGGACACCAGTTCTCAGGAGCCCTTGTCCTTCTATGCACCCCCAACCTCTTTGTATCTTACTTGCCTCTTTTGGGCCTCTTTTATATTTTGGGAATCTTATTTTTTTATAGGTTGGCCTTCTAGTTGTCAATTACAAAGCTATGTGACAAAAATAAGGGACCAAGCTCTAAGAATCTATTATCACTACCTAAGGTTACATCTAAAGGAATTCTAAGATCATCAAAGGCATCCATCTAACACTCATACAAATGACAAGGGAATACATTTTATGTATACATGCATAGGAGGGAATTTTCATTTTTTCATCCACACATCTATTTACATTGGTACATATAGTTATCGTTAGTTATCAAGTTCATATTCCACAAGAGCTTCTTAGGGCACAATTCTATCACACATGTACAAGAACTACATAGAGTATGATGTGTAGTGTATTTATTAGTTGTAAGTTCACTCTGTTGGGTGACTACCAGGGTTATTCCAATCCCCCATATTCATATTTTCTTTTTTAGGAATTTTCTTAATGGTGGGGAAAGTGAGTGATAAATTACGGGGGATAGTTAACTTTATAAGTAGAAAATCACATCCTTACCAAAGTAACCAGAAGTTTCACATACACAATTAGAGAAAGAAACAACTATGTTTATGACATCAATGATGAGAGGAAACCATTCATAAAAAGTTTCAAACATTCATACATCTTGGAAGGAAGAAAATCCATTCCTTAATTGATACCTCCAAAAACTATATAAAGAAAAGGAAAAGAAGAACACATGTTGGGAAAATAGAAGAATGTTATTATTAGGAAATAAGGGATAAAATATGTGGAACAATCACACTCAGAATCACAATAATAGAAAATAATATGCAAAAAATATTACAAATTTGAAATAAAAGTGCAAAAAACAAAAGAACACAATATAGAGATAGTATTTAACGTGGTTCACCCAATTTGGGCTACATCCACCAAGAATCACTTTCTCCAATTTTATTACAAGCCATCTCTCTCTCAATACAATACCTAGATTTGTTGATAGATATACTCAACAAATCTCCTAAATTCACACTCAAACTCACACACACCTATGATAATATGTATCACCTATCAAAAAATACATTAATATGCAACTACTTAAGCATTTTTACAATACCTTGGGTACCAAAACCATGGGCCAAAACCACCCCATAAACCTATGATTAAAAATTCCTATCCATATGAGAAGATCATGTTTCCTAAGAAAACTGTGGAGAGTGTACAGTCTTCAACACTTCCACACATGAAAACAAGCTCCACAACATAACAATCTCCCACTTAGAGACTATTTTTCGTCTGAGAAATCTTCTCAACCCTTCACTGTCATCCATGAAGACCAACCAATGTTGAGCACAACTTCAGTTTCTCCCTTATGACCACCTTGATCATCATATCTACAGGATTATGACTAGTATGAATATTCTCCATCTTTGACTTCTCTTCCTCGAAATATGTCCTAATGAAATGGTACCTTAACTATATATGCTTCATCCTAGAGTGGAAAGCAGATTTTTTAGCTAGGTGTATAACACTCTAACTGTCACTATATAGATTACCTTCCTACTACTTATGCCCCAACTCCTTAAGAAATTTATGTAACCAAATCATCTCTTTGCTTACATTTGTGACAGTAACATACTCAACCTCCATCGTTGAAAATGTCACTAGATTGTGTAGTCATAAAATCCAACTTACTGTTGTCCCACCTATAGTGAAATTATAACCTGTTGTGTTCCTCCTATTGTCTACATCTCTAGCCATATTTGAATCTAAATAACTATGTAAAGTGGTGTTTGATCCACTGTAGCATAAAATTTTCCCCATGGTCCCTCTCAAGTATCGTGGGATCCACTTTACTACTTGCTAGTGATATTTTCCTGGATCACTCATAAATCTACTCATTTCTCCCACTGCATGTGCAATATCAGGACTAGTGCAGACCATGACATACATAAAATACCAAATGCTGATGATAAAGGTACCTTGGACATTTGGTTTCTCTCCTTCTCTGTCTTGGGACAAAACTCCTTTGATAACTTGAAATGGCCTTCCAAAGGATTTCAAAGCGGTTTGACATCCTGCATATTAAACCTCTCCAACAAATTCTTAATGTAATATTCATCAGATAAAGTAATATTTAGTTCCTTCTTATTCCTAGATATCCTCATACTGAGTATTTATTTGGTTGCCTCCAAATACTTCATATCAAAGGAGTCACTTAGTTACTTTTTGAGTAATTTTAATTCTTGCATGTTATTTCCTGTAACCAACATATCATCCACATATAGACACTGGATAATATAACTGTCATCCTAAAATTTCTTTATATACATGTAATGGTTAGAATTACAACTAATATATCATTTCTCCATCATGAAGCTATCAAATTTCTTATAACATTGGCATGGAGCTTATTTTAGGCATTATTATTTAGTTTACACACCATCTCCTTTTTAACTTTGACCACATATCCCTCTAGATGCTGCATATATAGCTCCTCCTCTAAATCACCATGGAGAAATACAGTCTTTACATATTGCTTGTCTAAGTACAATTTTTTTGTTGTCACTATTTCAAGAATAGTTCTAATAGAAGTCATTTTTACTATAGGAGAAAAAATCTCATCAAAATCTATACCTTTTTTCTGTGCAAACCCTTTGACCACCAACTTGGTCTTATATCTTTTCTTTCCTCCTTCCTTTTTAACTTTGTACACCCACTTGTTTTGTAATTCTCTTTTTTCTTCAGGTAGCTTCACCAAATCCCAAGTTCGGTTCTCCATGAGAGATTGATTCTCCTCATTCATGGTTTACTCCCGCTTCTTCCTATTATCTACCTTTATTACTTCATCAAATATCTCCGGCTCTCCACTTCTTGTAAGTAATAAATAATTAAGAGAAGGAGAAAAATGTTTAGGCTCTATTATTACCCTAGGGGTTCTTGTTGAGTATGTTATTGAATTGATTCATGTACCACTTTCCCATCTGGAAGATCCTCTACCACTGCATATTCTTTCTTGGATTCTTCCCTGATTTCTTGCAACTATTTCTTATACATAAATTTCTCATTAAATACCACATCCCTAGATTGAATGATTTTTTGGTCCTTAATACTCCAACATTTATATGCAAAGTCATCATCACCATAACTAATGAAAATGATTTTTTCTGATTTAGCCTCTAGCTCGGTCCTATCATCCTTGTCAATATGAAAAAAAACATCACATCCAAAGACTCTAAGAAAGGAGCAATCAACATTCTTACCATACCAAGATTCCTCAAGCATGCCTCTATCTAAATCACTTGAGGGTCCTCTATTGATCAAGTACACAGTTGTACTCACTGCTTATGCCCAAAAAGAAAGAGGCATCCCCACATGTAACCTCATGATCCTAGCACATTCCATTATTGTCATGTTCATCCTTTCTGACACTCCATTCTGTTGCAGAGTTCTTGGAACCATCGTTTTCCTGCGGATTCCATTCTTAGAACAATAATCATCAAAATCATTGTTGCAATATTCCCCTTTATTAAATGACCTGATACATTTTAACTTAAGACCTGTTTCATCTCTACCAAGGATTTCCATTTACCAAAAGTGTCAAATACATCAGATTTATTTCTTATACAGTATACCCAAAATTTCCTTATTGCATCATCAATAAAAGTAACATAATAATTTGAACCCCTAAGATATGATACCTGATTCACCCCCCACACATCAATAATGTACCATCTCTAACTTACTCACTTTCTTCGTAGGTACAACCTTGAGAAACCTTACAAACTTTTGTTTCCCATATACGCAGTTCTCAAAGATCTCCAAACATGTTTCTGTGTATCTGGAAAAACTATTCCTTATGATATCCATGCCCTTATAGCTCATATGACTAAGCCTATAGTGCTACAATGTTATATCTTCTTCTAAATCTATGAGATAAAAAATATTAGTACTATTAGTGGTTAAATACAAGGTTCCAACCTTCTTACCTCTTGTCACCACAAGAAAACCCTTGGTAACCTTCCAAGAGTCCACTATAAATATCACAGTATAACCATCACTTCCCAACTACCCCGCTGATATAAAATTTTATCTTAATGTTGGTACATGTATAACATCCTTCAATAGCCATGTATTCCCATTATGCATATTAACCTGAAAAAAGAACATTTTCCATCTATGCTATAAGGTTCATCATCACAAAGAAAAACATACCTAAAAATCCCTTCAACATAATCAACAAAATAATGCCTATGTGGAGTAGCATGGAAAGAAGCCCCCAAATCTAAAACCCAAGATTCAACAATATTATGCAAAGAAAGAATCAAAGCATCTTGGCATACATTACCCATTGAAAAAATTGCCTCCTTATTTTCTTTATGTTGTTTCTTCTTGTCCCGAAGCTCCCAACAGTCCTTTTTTACATGCCTAGACTTTCCACAGTGCCAACATACCATCTTGCTTTTCAATTTTTACCTTGGCCAATCTTTCAATTTTCCACAACTTCCTCTATTCTTTTGGTTTCATATAGTTTCCACTATGAAATAATTCCTTGAAGTAGAATATTCCCTAAAGATTTTTCTTTGCATTTCCTTGCTTAGAATCACCCCTATAACATCCTCAAACTTCAACTTCTAGTTAGATGGAACCAAGTTGCTTACTGCCATTACTAGGCTATTCCAACTCTCAGGTAAAGAGCACAAAATTAATAAATCCCGAACTTATTCATAAAATTATATTGTAATTGAAGCTAACATGTTTACAACCATATTAAAATAATTCAACTGATCTTTTACTGAACTATTCTCAGACATCTTCATATTAAACAAGGTTTTCATTAAAAATATCTTGTTAGAGGTAGAGGGTTTTACTTACAACTTTCCTAATGCATCCATAAGTTATTTTGTAGTCTTTTCCTTTGAAACATTAAATAATATTGAAGATGTAAGACATAACCAAATTGTTCCAAGAGCCTTCCTATCTAGAAAATATCACTCCACATCTATCATGCTTGAGGGTTTGTTCCCTTTCTCAAACAACAAAATATAAAGATCCTTTTGATAAAGGTAATCTTCCATTTGCATCTTCCAAATAAAAAAAAATTCCCATTGAATTTATCAACCCTCGATCTTCCATCATTTTTCATAGCTCCCACTCAAGCTAAAAATTTCCATGTGATTCAAAACTTCAGCAAACCAAACCAGGATTTGATACCAATTCTTAGGAAATAAGGGATAAAATATTCAAAACAATTTCACTCAGAATCACAATAATAAAAACGAATATACATAAAATAAGGGATAAGTTATGCAATAAAATGTAGAAAATAAAATAACACAGTATAGAGATAGTATTTAACGTGGTTCACCCAATTTGGGCTACATCCACCAAGAATCACTTGCTAATATTTTATTACAAGCCACCTCTCTCTCTTAATACAATACCCAGATCTATTTGGAGATATACTCAACAAACTCTCCTAAATTCACACTCAAACTCACACACACCTACGATAATATGTCTTACCTATCAAAAAATACATTAATAGGAAAATTCTTAAGTAGTTTTACAATACCGTGGGTACTAAAACCATAGGCCAAAATTGCCCCATAAACCTATGGGTCAAAAATCCCACCCATATGAGAAGACCACGTTTCCTTAGAAAATAGTGGAGAGTGTACATTACTTTTAGTGTATAGTATTCAACCCTTCCACACATGAAAACATGCTCCAAAACATAATAGTTATCTCTTTTATATTTCAACAAGTAATAATTTACTTCAATACAAAAATTGACCGCACACTTGAGCATACAAAATTGACAACCCTTAAGAATGAGGGTTACCATTACATTATACAAAACTTGAGAAGAATATTCAGTTAACCCCCATGTGACCTTTCATATTTCCTCACAACATGTGACACTTGAAATTATTAGGAAAGAACATTAAGTTTTTGTTTATTAATTAAGGGAAAATTATTACATTTCAGCCTATAATCACAATAATGAACATGATGAATGTCATGATTTATCATAATGAAGAATTAGAAAAGGGGGTAGAGAAGAGTAGGAAGAATGAAGAGAGAGGAGAAGAATGCTCCATAGCATGAATATGTATCTCTCCACTTTTGATGAAGAACTTGGTGATGATGATAACAACCTCTACATGATACATAAAAATCTTGGACCATGAAATGAGTGTTTAGAAAAATTGTTTCAAGACCTCTCAATATGATATTAGGATGAAATTTGGAGATGCTCATAGTGATCCTATTTTATACTTGATTTCTGAAATTCCTTAACTCATTGGGCTTACCCCAACCAACTTATTTCAAATCACCCATTTATAGAGAGATGATGATGAATCCACTATTGTGCTTGGCGATTCTTAGCCTTTCTTTTGGACATTGTTGAATTCAAGATGTTGTTTCTAAGACCCACATGAAGGTTTCATATCTCTGTTTGACCTATGATATGAGTGCATAAAGTGGAAATATGAGTCAAAATAGAGACATTTGTAAAAATTTTCTCCCAAAACGAAGACTTTTTATTTTTAGTAGTTAAGACCGTGACCTGCTATTTTAGGAAATATCACCTATTTTAATCAGATTTCACCTTCTAAATCATATGTACCACTCCATACTTGTTCATTTTTGATGTATTTATATTGTTTATCAACGTTCTATTTTTATCAAGTTACTTTTCCCAGACCTGCTATTTTAGGAAATATTGCCATTTTCCCCTTGCCTTTTGTTTTACATCGTTTCTGACTATTCTAGGTGATATAAACTTGAAATTCAAGGGAATTAGTATTTTTATCATGTGTAGGGTCATAACATATGCTATTATTTAACAAGTTTATTGTGGGGTGTTGGGTTTCAATGAAAAATGTCTTGAAAAAATTATACTTTTCACTGGGGTGCTCCACTCCAAATGTCAAGATTTTTTCTAGGATATTCATGAATTCATAGATGAAACTTGTAGGTATGTGTATTATTCATGTGATATATAAAAATTCTGATGAAAAATTAGTTCTTTGTATCCTTAAAAAATAGGGACCACTTGGCACGAAAACTAGTTCATAGAAAACTAGATTTTTCAGGGATCATTTCCTCCAATTTTCAAGGGTTTTTCTTGTCTGGATCTTCATGAATTCAAAGATGAAACCTTCATGTATTTATATTCCTCATGTGATATGGCCTAATTCTAATGAAAAATCATTCCTCCATACCCCTAAAAAATAGGGACTTCATGGTGTGAAAATTAGTTCACAAAAATCTATATTTTTCAAGGATCATTTCCTCTAAGCGCGATTCCACTCACTGAAACCTTGAGAATTGGAGAGGGGTCTCACTTAAATTTTTTTATGTTGTGTCATGGAATCCATTAATTAATTTTATGAGCTTTATATATCACATAGGTGTTCTAAATAAGAAAAATCATCCTGAACCTTGGTATAATCAATTTCTTTACTTGTCGGTAGTGGAAAATATTCATTTCGACAACTATGGATGTTCAGAGAGAGATTTTCTATTGTTTCTGAGGAATTTTCAGGTTTAATGGAGGATATATAGAATATTTTATGGATATATAAATAAAAAATGAAGGGGAAATGATTTAAAATTATTGATACACCTTCTTCCAGAAACACCTTTCTCACATGCACATGGATGGAAGAAACACGACAGTTAGAATTTTTGTGAAATTTGGCATTTTCAAACTCCTAGGCTTGGGAGAATTTTTGTGTCCCATTTTCACCGAATGTTAGGGATGGATTGTGTACAATTTTTTTCCTCATCCTCAACTTGATAAGTGGCAAACATGGATTAGCCAACAAAGGAGAGAGAGAGAATGAGTAATAAGCACCTCAAGGCTGAAACTGGGTCATATGGGTGACCAAAGAAGGGGTTAGGATTGGGTGGAATTTTGTGTCCCAACCATCTAAAATTTTTGGTACATTTGGTGCAAAAAAATTCTCCCTTTCCTGGTGATTACAAATGGTGCTACGTTATTCAATGAAAAAGGGTGCTTATGTTATGGTTCTTAGGGGCTTAACTGGCTTGTTTGAGCTCCATCAGGGTCACATCAGGGTCCAAGAGGGTATCTAGGGGTTGGGAAAAATTTTGTGTCCCATGTGTACCAAATTTTTGGGAAATTTGGTGTAATAAATTGTGTTTTGAGCCTAGGAGTGACATGTGTCCACCTATAAAATTGACTAACTCCTAGAGCATACCTTGGAGAGAAACTTATCAACATCATAGCTTGAGCATCCAGAGGTATTTTTATGCACTTATATTATTTTTAATGGAAATATGATTTTGAGAATAATGTCATATGTCTCATCTTATGATTCTTCTTCAAACCAACTAAATAATAGGTATTTTTCTTAGGATTACCTATTGTGCATGCCGAAAACAATTTGTGAAAGGAAATGATGATGTTTTGTGAAAATTTTGAAACCACCATACTTTATATCATTGAAATACCTTTCCAATGTAATTTTATTTTTAACTCTTTATAGATCTCCGAAATTAATTCCTGAAGCTTAGGTGTTGATTTAGGTGGCAAGCTCCTTTGCCCTTGAAAAATCACTTTCGTTAAACTTGCTCTAAAACCTTTGAAACTTCTCAAAATATTCCAAAATAATTTTCACAATATTCATATCTCCTTAGTACCACTTCATGATGAATTTTATCCTTCACTTCTTCTCCATAGGGTGTTCTCTAGCCTCAGAATGGATAGAAATAACCATTTCTAGGCTTCTTGAGAAGTCCACTTTGAAAGATACCACCTCAAAATCACTTGAATGATCTTGATTTCCCAAAATCACCTATGGACATGTTGACACAACACATTGGACCACTTGGAAGGACATTATTTGATTGAAATGAGGGATAGGTTGATATGGAGGGGTTTCAGGAAATATCTACAATGCAAAAATTTTGATAGTAGGGTAAAATTGTCATGTTTTCAATGTTAATTTTCCCCTCGTAAAAACACAAGACAATAACTATTTATGTGATGAAATTTTCTTACTATAATAGTAAGATAATCATTATTTCATTATATTTATATATACACACATGCATGTTATCTTGGTATTTTGGAGTGAATGTAGATCTCTTATATATTTTCACATGCTGCAATGACACTTAACATTGTATCCTTCACCAGTCCCAAAGAGGCTCCAGAGATAAATCTATCTTTCCTACTCTCACACATTATAGATGCTATTGTTTTATTATGTACTAATTTGTTCTCTTACTAACACATTGCTTCCCATAGATACATACATGTACTGACATAATTTTTATCTTTCTAACATGTTAATGGGTGCTTCATGTGCATCACTTTCTTTGCATGAATCTTTGCCACCTTGGTTATCTGACACTTTTATTGACATTTTTTCCATTCTATGCCATTATTTTTGGGTTATTTCCTATATATTGTTTGATCACTTTTTTTATGTTGTTGGCCTCTTCAGCCTTGATTGTCTTGTGACATTGTGAGTGATATCCCATGGTTAAAACCCACCTTTTATGGTCTATATTGTTTTTACAAAATTTATTGTTACATTTTTCTCTATTGAATGCTCGCTAATTTTAGTACTAAGACATTTTACTAGCCACTTGTTTTGCATGTTCCTTGGTTTATACCATGCACACCCCTTACCCCCTACAGGTATTAGCTTCAAATCAGCATCAGGTCCTCTCTTTTGGGCCACATAATTCTACAGTTGTCACATGCACCCCAAACAAGGGGGGCTTAAATTGGGTAGAAAAATCACCCCTATAGCAGCTTAGATATACAATACAAATATGCTTAATATAGGAACAATTTACAAGAACACAATCACATAATGGACTATAAACTGACTTGGGTCTTCAGCACAATACAGACACCAATACCCAATATTAGATAGTAGTACCTAGGTTCTTGTATCCTCCCATTGTCAAAACTATCATAGGGATACATACATTCATCTTATTAAATCAACATAGTTCATAGAATCATATATAACAATTATACAGTTACATATATAAATATTCAGTTATAACATACATGTAATCCCCTACAATCCATTCAAATTAGAACTAATTCTAGACATCAGGACTAAATCAAGGACGTACCATCTCTACTATTGTTTATTTTGTAGAGTCTTGGATGAAGAGTAACATTAGACCTCTCTCCCTAATAGTTTCTCCTTGGGATGTGATCACCCAAAAAACTTTCTCTTGGAGTGGGATCACCCAAAAAACTTGCACTTGGTGTGAGGTCTCCCAAAAAATTTACTCTTCATAGCATTTCAAGACATGTTTCTATCCTTTTGCACTCTTTTACATCAGGTGAACACTTTCCTTTACACAATTTTACATGCTTATGCACATTTTCCCTTTGATTTACAATATATGGGGCTATGACTACTATTTCATTCTCGTTTTACAATTACATCCTTAATATGTAACAAGAAGAAACAACCATAAGCTACATTAACATAGTACAATACATATGATTCACCCCTAGGCTCACTTTCCTTTCCTAGTCTCCATGCATCATTTTGCATCATTCCATGATTTTACTTGTCCACTCGTCACACATTTTTCCTTTCATAGTCTCCATGCATCATTTTGCATCATTCCACGATTTTACTTGTCCACTTATCATGCATTTTTCCACACGATATACATGATTATTAGGTACGAATCTTCTATTTACTTTATGTTATTGATTATTCACTCAAAAACATAAATTAGGGGAAATGTAGACATAAAATCAAACACTTGGGTACATGTCTAGGTCCTAAAAGCATACTAGCATTTACAATATTCATAAGAAAGAAAAATAGTATTTGACAACTATCTTTTGCCTCTTTTCTTTTTTTCTTGTTTTCTATTTGGTCCTACACACCCTACAACCTAATTGAGATTTTACTGATTTATCTTTTATAGCTTTAAACACCAGCACCGAGCTAGGATAGAAGTTCCCAGGTGCTCATGTCCCCTCTAGGCACTCCTGACCATTTCTCACCTTACTCACTTCTTTTGGGTCTCTTTTATCTTTTGGGAATCTTTTTCACTTATGGGTCAACCTTCTAGTTGAAAATTATGAAATTAAAACAAGGGAATCATATAAATACATAGTTATGTGTTCAAAATAAAGGACCAAGCACTAAACATTTCTATCATCACCTAAGATTACATTAGAAAGGAACCTAAATAACTCTAACGCATCAATCTAGAAAAACATTCATAGGGTAGGAAAAATTTAGAGGATGACATATTTTTTGGGGTATTTCATTTGTATCCAGGGATATATCTGACACTCTCTCTTACACCATGATTTTTTGTATGATTAGGAGGCATGTACAGAGGGGATTGTCTGATCCTGCTGATTTTGGTTCTACCTAAACCATGGTGAGAGAACCCATGATGTAACATGAATGGAGGAATGATACTTTTGCACTTTTTTCCTCTCAATATTTAAGGGGTGGGTATCAGAGAAGAAATAAAAATATACTAGTTTGAAGAATGCACATATGAATGATGTGAGACATGAATTTCTCCAAGACAAAGCAATGTAAGCATACAAGCATGCAAATAATGAAAATATAAGAGAAATAATTACAATAACATAGAAATAGCTCCAAATCAATATAATTAAATAGAATAATACAAGATATGTACATATAAGAGGTGAATGTGTAACCTCCTCCTAGAATCATAGAAATCTCCACCTACAATAGTGGTAACAAAAAACTAGAATAATGTAGTCAAGTGGTGACTAACACCTTGAATTGTGTAGTCAAGTGGTAACCAACACCTAGAAGAGTGTAGTCAAATGTACACCTAAATAATAATATCCCACAAGTGTAGGGAAACTCCAAGTGATGTGGAATATTTGGAGTAAGATAATAAAAATTAAGTGAGGAAAATAAATCCTACACTAACACCCCCCATAAGAAAATCTTAGGTGGGTAGTGAAAATGAAAGTGGGTTCTGTAAACAAAGCCTGCTGAGGTACCCACATACAATTTTAATCTCTCATAAGATAGAGTAAAAGGAGAAAACCCAGTGGGAAAACATCTCCACAAAAATAGAGACATGAAGAAGTGAAAAGGATAGAAATACCCCCTTAAGATGATGAAGTTGTTGATGTAGACTACACCCCAAGAAGAGATCGTAAATGAATAAACTTAATTTCATTGAAAGGTTTAGTGAAGATGTCAACACACTACTTTGAAGACTGGTAGAATAAAAAATCTATGACCTACTCATGAATGAGATCCCGAATGAAGTGCATGTGAATATTAATGTGTTTGGTCCTTTGATGAAGAACAATATTCTTGCATATTTGGATGGTGCTCTGGTTGTCACAAAATATGATTGTAGGCTGACTGATCTAGATACCAAGCTCGAAAAGAATCTCCTAAATCTAAATAGCCTCATTATATACATTAATATCTCCCCTGTACTTTATCTCTGTGGATGATAGAGAAATTAAATTCTAATTATTTATCAATTAACTGATAGGACCAGAACTCAATGAGAAACCATAACCTAAAAAGGACTTATGACACTCAGTGTCACCAACCCAATATGTGTCTGAGTAGCCAACCAATTTAGTGTTTGAACTATCCTTGTAGTGAGTCCCATATCTGTGTGAGCCCTGTATATAGTGAAAAATTCTCTTAGCTTCTTTCTAATGCATCTCATGGGGTTCCTGCATGTACCTCGAAACATTACCAATGACATAGGAAATATCAGGTCTAGTGTGAGTCAAGTAAATAAGTCTGTTAACAAGTTTTTGATATAAAGTAGCATCAATCAAGGGTGTTGAATAATAAGCGTCAATATTAACTTAAAATAAGAAAAGAGTTGTGTATGGCTTGTAGTGAGCCATGTGAGACTAATCCATAAGGTCGAGAGAGTACTTGGGTTGTGCAAGTGAAATACCTGAATCTAAATGTATGATATCAATGCCAAGGAAGTAGTGTAGTAAACCCAAGTTAGTCATGGAAAATATACTCTTAAGAGTTATCTTCACTACTAAGATAGCTAATGAATTAATCCTAGTGATCAAAATGTCATCAACATAAACTACCCATATTAGTAATGAATCATCCTGCAATAATAGACATACATTGGAATTTGAATGGCACCATGTAAAAGTAGAAGCTAGGAGGAAGGAATCCAGATTGGCATACTAAGCCTGAGGGGCCTGTTTTAGGCCATAGAGATATTTAATAAGTCTACAAACTAATGATGAATCCTAAACAAACCATGGTAGCTGCTCCATGTAGATCTCCTCCTATAGGTCTCCATGAAGAAAATAACTCTTCAACACCATCTGGTTCACACTCCAACCATGTGTTGCGACCAAAGTAAGTGTGATTCTAATCGACGTCAACTTGGCTATGGGTCAAAAGGTATCTGAGAATTCTATGTTGGCTACATGTCAAAACCACTTGGATACTAACCGAGCCTTGTACTTACCAACTAACCCATCTACTACAAATTTGGTCTAATGTATCCATCAATATCAAAATGTATTCCTTCCCTTAGTAAGTGAAGAAAAATCCCAAGTGTGATTACTAGTTAAGGAATTATATTCCTCATGATAAACACTATGCCACTTAGGTATGCATAATACCTCTAAGAATTTATATGGATATGTTACTGAAGCATAAAAGGCATGTGTCCTACTTTGATAGTCTTCTTGAGTACATCTATCATCCTCTAGATCCCTTTCCTAAGTGTCTACACTCTTAAGTATCTACCTATCCCAAAGAGGGCCTGAAGTGGGTGAGTCATGTGTTAAATACTCATCCTCTGATGTATAGAAAGAATTAAATGAGGAAGAGTCCTCATTACTTTTCTCATTATCAACACTCAAAGAAGTAGAAGACTTTTCCTCGGGAACCTATTGTGGATGATCTAAATCCTAAGAATGCTCATCAAAACTAAGTGAAGCTAAAGTAGAAACATCAATTAAAAATTCAGTGGGACTATCTTCAAACTTAACACTTATCTCAATGAACAAATCAAGAGTAGTAGGACAGATAATTCTATAGCCCTTGACCCCCTCTGAATACCCAAAAAATATGAAAAGTTTAGATTGAGGCTCCATCACCTTGTATTTATTTTTAGGAATGAATGCCATCACCAGTGATTTGAAGACCCTGAAGTTCTTAACTTCTAGTTTCATTTTTTGTCAAGCTTGAAAGGGAATTATACCTTTTAAATCTTTGTGGGGAACTCATTTCTGTATATAACAGGCACGATTGATGGCTTCTTCCCAAAAATGTGGAATCAAATATTTAGAGTGGATCATATAGTTTTCCACCTCTTTCAAAGAACTATTTTTGTGTTCTTCCAGGCTATTTTGCTGAGGAGTGTGAGGCATTGTCCATTGTAGATCAATACCTCATGTAGTGTAAAACTTATCAAATATATTGTTAACATACTTCCCCCATTATCTATTCAAATAACTTCAATGCTTTTCCTAGATTAATTCTAAGCAAATGTCTTGAAGTCCCAAAAGTAATCGCACACTTCAGTTTGTTACCTAAGGAAGTAGACCCATGTATATCTGGAAAATGCATCTATGAAGGTGAGAGAATATTTGGCCCTGGTGAAATAAGGATGGGGAAAATCCCCTATGACATCATTGTGAATCAAATCTAAAGGTGCTTAATCTCTTCAATATTTTCCCTTTTCAAATTTCTCATTAGGGTGTTTTCCAATAACATAACCCTCACAAACTCCCATTGATAAATGAACTCTAGAAAATCCTATAACCATGTCATGTTAACTGAGATTCTCAAGGTAGCGGTGTTTAATATGGCCAAATGACTCAGCCCATAATCTGCTAACTCTATCTGAGTGTGTGAGAAATGTAGTAGGAGAAACATCAGTTGTAAAGTGTGAGAATTTATATAACCTAGTATTGTGATCTACCCTTCCCACTGCTACTATAGTGTTACTATGCGACTCCCTTATCTCGACTAAATTTGGATCAAATAGGACTCTCATTCCCTTCCCTATATGATTCATTTGATTCACTCGTAAGAGAATAGTTGAAAGTTAAGGTACACTCAGAACATTTATGAGTGTTCCATGTTCGAATTCAAAAGAACCTCTCCCTTTAACTGTGGCTAGAGTATCATCACCTAAAGTGATGAAGGACATTTTGTATGGCTCTAAAGAAGTAAAATCAACCTTTGATGAACCCATGTGGTGTGAAGCACTAGATTCGATAACCCATGAAGGAGTAGCTGAGGATGCAATTGTAACTAGTGATTTTACCTTATGTTTCTCTTTCTCTTTTTTGTTTTTCTTAGTATATTCTTGGGTTGATGAAGATTGTTTGATAGATTCAGGGACACCTATGTTGTTCCTTTCAAGGAGATGACTGATGTGATCAATCTGAATCTTCATACACTTGTGTCCATCGTTCCCAAGTTTCTTGCAATAGGCACACTTAAACTTTTCCTTTTTAGGCTTCCCATTTGAACTAGAGGTTTTAGTGGTAGACTGTGAAGAGGTAGTGGATTCTTGTTATTTCTTATTTTATGGATTCTTACTCTTTTCCTTCTTCTCTTAGTTGTTAGAAGATTTTTGTTTCCAATTCCTAACAATGAGGTTTGGATGACTTCAATGTACCCATTTTAATTAACTTGTTTTTCTCCTTAGTCAAATCAGAAATGAAGTCATCTAAGGATGGCATAGACCATGTAGCTCCAAGATCCCTCTTAGTATCATAAAATGTAGAAACAAAGACGGAGCAGTTAGGACCTAGTTTGGAAAGTAATGAAAGAACAAGTTTTTCATCCTTATTTTCTATTCCACATTCTTGTAATTGTAATCATAAGGACTTGAGCTTAGTAAATAAATATTCCAAGGTGTAAAAGTTTCTAGAACTTAAACTGATAAGTTTTATATCTAGCTCATAACCCCTCATAGTGTCAACTTTTCCATATCTTTTTGGGAGATTTGGCTGACTCTATGTGAAAAAGGAGTTTAGAAGACACTGAAATATAGAAAATACCAAATTCTTCATCACAATTATTATACCACTTAATTTTTTTTGCATCTATTAGATAGGATTTGGTTCTAACTCCATTATGATATGGTACAACCCTTTACTCCTTAGTCCAATGGAGATTTTTTTTTCTTTCATGGTAGTTAAAATGTTTAAGTGGGTTGATTAAAATTATATCCATTATTATAGAAAGAAATGTTGTGGTAGTTATTGCAGAAAATAAAGAAATGTGTGGAAAGAAAGAAGAGAGTAAGCACCTTGTACACCCCCTAAATACTATATCAAGAAGCCCCCAACAATATTGGCACTTTATAACTTAGTGATTTTTTACAAAAATAAATAGGTCCAGTGCTTTGGGAAATGATTAATATTTAAATTTTATAAAAAATGGAACTTGATATCAAGAAACCAATCAAAAGTTTTACAATAAATATTTCCCATAAATAAGCCATTTTTAAAATGAATTTGAACTAAACTTGAAATGCACTTTTTTTAACAAAAATATAATATTAGAAAAAGGAGTAGGGTTTGATGAACTCAAGGCTATTCCCTTCGATTCATATATGTCAGGCATAATCGAAGGCCAAAAAACATCAACGTTGTAAGGGGGTTGGCATTAGCCACCCTGGACAACCAAAGGCTGTCAGTTCTAGGCTATTCTGGTGAGGCCATTAGGCTGAGATGGAACTTTTGCTTTTAACTATATATAGGTTATGACCACATTGGAATAATAATATCTTCACAACAACCTTGAAATTTTTGCATATATGAGTGTAGAAAAAAATACTACCATGGGACTTAAAAAACAATGACTAGATCCATATAAGAAATGTGTGAATGGGATTTTGAAAACTCAGTTGTAGGTTTAAAATTCATCTTTATTACAAACATGCCCTTTGCAAGTTTGAACATGGATTCAAAGCACTACCAGATGTGAAAACACCCTTCATAGGTATGAAAAATTCCTAAATGTAATTAGATCTGATCAATACATGCCATGTGGACAAAAAAACCTTCCATTAGAATCAGATCTAGGCATCTTCAAGATAATTCCATGTATGTGTAGAGACGTGAGTGACCTTGGGCATCGTGGAAGAGGAGGATAGCCTGTGGTGACCCCTAATTTTTTTAAGGGGGTTTTTGAGAATATTTTGTAAACCTTTGATATGTTGAAAACCCTCAATAGAATATTTGTGATACAAAAAAACACAACCACAAAGAACCATAATGGAGTCAAATCTATTTGCACATTAATTGTTAGTTTCAAATAAGAATTATTCAAAAACTACAAATAACTTAGTAATGAAAAATGTATCACCATACTCGGCTCTGATACCATATTAGAGAAGTGTTAGGGACCTGCCGGATTGAAATAATGTACATAGGTGAAAAATGTGATGACATGAATTGTTCCAAGGTACAGAACAAAGCAAGCATTCGAGACTGCAAATTACAAAAATAAAAGAGAGTTAATTGCAATAACATATGAAATAGCTCCAACTCAATACGATCAAATAGAATAATGTAAGAGATGTACATATAGGAGGTGAATGATGTAACCTCCTCCTAGAATCATGGACAATCTCCACCTATATATTTAATGGTAACCAACACCTAGAATAGTGTAGTCAAGTGGTAACCAACACCTAGAATATTGTAGTCAAGTGGTAACCAACACCTAGAATATTGTAGTCAAGTGTACACTTAAGAAAGCAGTATCCCATAAGTGTATGGATAACTCCAAGTGGGGTGGAATATCTCTGAGTAGGAAAATACAAATAAATACAAGGAAAATAAATCCTACACTAACAGTGGGTCAATACTGCAGCTATATTTTTTCCATTTAAATGTAATATCTAAATGTGAGAGTTTTTGATTAAAATTTTATATTTTCACATTTACATGTAATGGGTCAGATTACATTTTACTAAAGTAAATGTTCTTGTGACTATTATTGACATCATTTTTTTGTTATTGAGATTAAGGAAGACAATGAATAAAAAGTTATTATATTATGCTATTGACATAGTACAAAAGGGTGAACTCAAAGTTATCACTGACTAGTTACAAATGATGATGGTATAAATTAGATCTTGTTGGATCACTTGTGATTGAGGGTACTTGAAGAAAGTAAATGTAGAGAAATGGTCAATGATCATTTTTTAATCATATTCATAGATATGAAGGCTCTCCAATGATAGTCACATGGTATTCATTGAGACATGTATTAACCTGAATCCACTGCTAGACCTGTAAGTAAGAAACAAAAATGAAAGCTACATGTGATATGAACATGAGACTCATGTTAGGTAAAATATGTCCAGGAAAAACCTTCAAGACACGTGATGCCCAAAATATCATGTAAGTGTTTTTATGAAATGTTAGATATATACCCTTTTCATACTGACTATATATTGAGTCTCTATGGATCACTTTAGATCATTCCACTAGAAGACTCATTGAACAACACATTGATAGTGAAGAATATTAATGGATTACATATTAAGTATCTATAAGGCATTTTCAATTGATTTAGTGACCAAAGGATGAAAAAACTATATATTTGATCTTGTGTACTAGATATAGATACAATGGACATAAATATTATAGTAAAAGTTACAAATCATTAACCAATATTCAACATACAAGGGACCAAAACACAAAATAAAATCATAAGCATACATATTTCATTAAAATTTTAGTTCCTTAATAAGGGGACAGAGATTAAATGCCTTCAATTCTTGCCAATGGCTATACAACACCACCACCTTAGTACAAGTACATAAAAAACTCAAATTTCATACATTTCCTATGGAAAGAAATGAGAAATACAAAGTTGTAACACTTTCTCTCGATTCATCAAAGAAAACAAACCACTTTAGGATGAGGAGAATACCTCATACTTATGCAAAAAAAATTAAAACCAATTTTCAATTTCTCTCTAAAAGATATTGAGATAAAATCCATAATGCGCAACAACAAGTTTTAGTTTTTCCAAAATTAAAGGGAATATGTTTTAACTGCAAATATTATGTCATTATCCATCAACTTTGGAAAGGTTCTACATTTTATTTACATATGTAGATGTGTGTAAGATATTTGTTCCTGCTTCATCAAATTATTTTGTCCTGTTCATTCTATCATAGTCACACATGTGCTTGGTCACAAAAGTGATTTGTTACTTGACACCATTATTCAAATAGATTTTATATTTTCCTTTATGGATAATATTCATCATAAATTGGATAAGGGTTTCATTTTACTTGAATAAGATGTTCCCTTCATGTGAAATTTCAATCGGGATAAAAGAATACTTTATTGATATACATCATCTAGTTTTCCCTTTCTCATCCCATGCCAAATGATGCTCTGTATAAGTCTTTCCATAATATATCCTTCTATAAAATCTCATTTTATCCTCATGAACTTACAATTTTCTCCCAATTCTTTAGGAAAAGTTTTTTTAAGACACTTGATGATATCTTATTTGAGAAATGATGGAATTAGAACTTGGAACTAGCCTATTAAACTTTCTTCAAAAACTCTGTAGATAATTTTCAACCTTTCAGGCCCAAATGAAGCTTTTATCAAGATGTTATTCAGGATTAAGGATGAAGCTTAAACTATTGGACCTTTTACCTCTCAAATTATGAAATTATCCTTGATGCAAAGGCTCATTAAGATGACCCTTTTCTTATCTATGTTTCTTGTTTTATTCCACCACCTCTTCTACCCAAAATATTATGTTCAACATGATAAGTTGAAGAAATTATAGATTTACTGTAGGCCATTCATTAATGAAAAATCCATAGTTGTGCCACCCATATTATTTAATCTATATGTGACATAATTTTAAATACCAACATTTAATGCCACATCAACTATAAATGAGCCTTATGATAGATCATTACCTTATGTTACTCCATCAATTTTTTCAAGTAGAGAAAAGAGTTTTCTTCTTGAGAAGGATATGGCTAAGTCTTCCTCTTAAGAATCTCTCATGGTGCCTTAACCTTCCCTAAAAAAATTTCAAACAACCCCATTTGACCCAGTTAATGTACCCTATAAAGCTTCAACATCCAAGGTTTCCACTCTTTGTAGAACCAAAAAATATATAAATGGTGGCACCAAAAACCTTATGGATTTGGTATTTTCCTTTGAGAGGAAAATGGAGAAAATAAAAATTATGGAGGGCCCAAAAATTAGCATCAAATATCTCATGGCAAAAGGTATGTCTTAGAGATTTATAGCTGATGTGCAATATGTCTTTGATACCCAGGACTCCAAGGAACTTGAATATAAGAAAAAGAAACTTTTGGTTTGTCTTCTTACCTTGTAGAGGATTTTGTAATTAGCACTTGATGCAATTTTAGATGCAAAAAACCATTTGAAAATTCAAATAAAAAATATTTATGTAAATTCCATCGGTAGGGGGCCCTATAGAATCCTCGTTTTGTATTTTGTACATACATATGTTACTAGGTTTTCACAAAGTCTCTTATGTAGAATCTACTTCAATTAGTTCATATTTAGCTAGTTACTATAATTTGGCATTGTATATATCAAATATTTTGAACATATTAATGAGTAAATCCTCATCTGGCCCAATATGGAAAACAAATATGATTCCTTGTTATCTTAATATTTTCTCAAATTCATATATAATATGTTTATTCTTCTTAACAATTTTTTTGTCAATTTGGCCATCATTCCCTCCAAGTGGACAAACCTTTGAATGGATGAGTAGGTGCAACTTTAAGTAGTGGGATCTGGTCCTCCCTTGATCTACTATTGAAAAAATTTCATTAAATTATCCAAACTCATAACTCCATATGTGATTTGATCTGAAATGGGTGTTATTCTCCCAAGTCTAGAATCCATATCATCGATGCTTTCCCATGTTTTATCTCTTACTTTGATGATGTGTTCAATCCATCCTTTTAGAGTTTTTGTTCTTAATTGAAAAGCTCCTTCACATGTATTTTGTTTCCCTTTATGATCAACAGGAACTATGCCTTCATCTTCTGAAAATTGGTCATCCATATGAGTTATTGCTTTAAGTTTTGGAAGAAGTCCATACCAATACTGAATTTCATCCTTGCACTTTTCTATTTGATAATTTTTTTCCTCTAACTATTTAAAGATCTTTTTGTAACATTCCAAAGTAATTCCTATGATTTTTGTGCCTCTTTTGGACAATTCTTCCTTTCATTTTCCTATATCATTGATTTTCTCCCTTGATTCATCTGTTGTTTCTAGGGATCCTGGGGTTATACCAGTTGAAATATCTTTTCCCTTAGAAGGAGATTTCAGAAATTTCTACTAGGTTGATAAATATTATCCTTTTCCCTCAACTGCTTCTTAGTTTCCTTATCCTTATCAATTTTTTGGATAAGGCCTCTTATGGCCATTAAATCCTCATGCTTCTAAAATTATGTGGTGGGTTTCCCCAATGACATGTGAGTTATTTGGTAATAATTAAGTGGAGCTTTATATTTTAACACACCCCCTTGGGAGATGAAATTTCCATGTCTTGTTCCCTTGGGGGTCTATAAGGTTTTTAACAATACCCTTTCTTTCTTTGAGACCTTTGGTGGTTTAGAAAATTAAAAAAATGTCAATATTGAAAGTTTCCAATTAGATATTTTCCTTTTCTTCTCTTGGGAGTTTGTTCCTAACCATCTTGTTGTGGGGGAATTTCCTCCCCTTAGAGCTTGGGGTACATATTGTGATGGGTTAGAAAAATCAAAAAATTCTTTAGAGGTAACATGAAGCATTATTGAAGTTGGAGACTATATTTGTGGGACTCATGTTTCCATTACAACTTCCTCTAGTTCAACTCATTAAGTACTTAATGTTACATGCCCCATTAATTGTTTATCTTCTTCAAGTTCATTACTTAACACGAATGCAAGGGATTTCCATTGAAATTCCTCATACGCTTGTTCCTTTTCCTTGATTTTGGCCACCTCATGGAGTACAAGTGCGTTTTTGAACTTTTCTAGTGCCTACTCCATGGGTTCATTAAAAACATCTGCTCTTTTTGGACTGTGACACTTGCCTCTCCTTGAGGCTGAATTTCCTTATAGGAAACTACTTCCTTTAGTGATTTTTCTCTATTTTTTACCTTAATGGTTAGTGTTTCAACCATGGATACTAAAATTTTAGTTTTTTGCACATTTTGAGTAGTTGTACTTAGCTCTTGATTATGTACAACTAGATTTTTAGTGGATAGTTATCCAATGGTTTGACATCAACTCCTTATTCTCTTAACAAACCTTACAATATATTAGTGAAGGCATGTGTTTGGGTTGCTTCTTCTTTATCAACATCCACTACTTCAACTTGTGGAGTTACTTCTTCTTGATTCATTTTTTCAATAGAATTTTCTTGCCCCTCATTAGGTGGAACTAAATCTAGTACTTCAATATTTTCTATTTCCTTTCCATGTGTTCTGAAAGTTCATATATTTCAGACCACATGTGTCCTATTAGTTCCTCTTTCCAAGGGGTACACAACCTTGGCTCTTTTATCCCTTTCAAATTATTTTAGATTAGGTTCATCCCTTTCTTCATTACTCTATATTCTAATATTTGGGTACACATTAGGAAAGGATCCCCTCATTCATTTTACACTATTGGATGAACCTAGTAGGGTCACTATAGTTGTCCTAGGTTTTGACTAATATGGGACCTTGGCCTTAAATGGGACTAACTAGGTGATTGGAGAATCTTTCATGGTCTTTATCAATATCTCTTCATCCTTTTGATTCAAAAGGGACATATAAGTACTTGTTTTCCTTGTGCCTAAAGTCCACTCATATGTCATTCTAATATTTTGATTCTTTGAAGGGAGTTCAGGGGCCTTCCCCTTTAAAGGGTCAATATTTCTGGACCCTTATTTTAAAGGGGGTAGATCATCCTGAAGGATCCTTGAATCTATGAATTCTTACAACACCTTGGTATTCTGTAATGATAAATCTAACTCCTTCCTTTTCGGCCATGCTAAGGTCCTTCTCATCACATCAATAAAATTTATATGCAATTTTTTTGTCTCTTGTTGACCTTAATCTATTGGTTCAATAGGTTTCCCTGCCAACTTCATATCAATTTAATATTGTCTTACTACTTGATGGTCATATACAAGATCATGGGGTATAACCACTATAATGTAATCAATTACCCGTTGTAGATTCATTCAAGAGAAATATATCAATCTAAATTATTCTTCATCTCTACAATTCATCCAAAAATCTTCATTATGTGACTTATTCTCATACGAGAATCCCAAGGATGTGTTCATCACCCATTTGATGTCATAATTTGGTCTTGATCGAAACTTTTCCATTTATAATCTATGTGTTTCCTCATCTAGAAGCCTAGCCTTAATAACTGTTGAGCATGTGTATGTAAACTGATATTGGATATTTGATATTAGTCTTCTATTTACTAGTAGTCAACCTATGTAAATCTACCAACTGACTTGAAAGCTTCAAAAGTGCCCACTTATCATCCAAGTTTCTGGGAAACATGTAAGAGTTCCCCTAGAAACCACTCACCCATATGTAAGTAAAAAACTTGAATTTTATGAAATAGTAACCATATTTATTGATCACCCTTCTTGTAGCTGTAGATATTTTTAATTTCTCCCATTCTAGTTTGAAGAGATATATGATGTGTATAAAGAAGGCATCATGTATATTTATGAAGTTTCATGTCTAATTTTTAAAATTTAATTAAGGGTAAACATCATATACCATATAGTTAGAGAAATATCTCACTCTTGGGATCGTTGGGAGATTATTCTGGTATGAAAATTTATAAACAAGTTAAGAAGTCATGTAGAATTCACATTTGATTGTATTTCCCTCTCTAATTTGCATAACCATTTTTATGAGCTATTCATGGATGGATGTGCTTATGAAATCTTCCCAGTAAATATTTTTAGTGCTAAATAGAATGATCATGATGTAACTAAACATAAACCATTGAAAATTATAAGTAACCTTGAAACCTACAATTATGCTCAGGTAGGTGATAAGGTCCTCGAATTCTTCTACAAATTCTGATCTGGTTAAATTATTGGGAACTATGGTATGAGAGGCCCTAGATTTTATCAAAACATATTGTTCATAGTTTTGGAGCACTCTGCATAATTGGCATCCCATAAATCCTTTTCTAACTTAGTACTAATTTCTACCACCGTCTTGATTTTAGGATGTCCCAATATTGCTTTGAATGCTCCTGGTGATAATGAAATATCCCTAACACCACTTCCATCTAACACTTCATTAGTTTCTGGGTTATAATTCTCTACATAAGCCTACACTAATTATAGGCATTGTAACAAGGTGGGAAGGAAGAAGGAAGAGAAATACTTTTGTTATCAATTTCTGCCATTTAATCACTTTTTTTAGGGCACACAATCTTTGTAGGAAATAAACTAGGCGAACATTGCCCACATTTGTATCTGTTTCTTCATTTAAATTTCTCGTGATATGGGAAGTAACTAGAGTATCAATAATTTTAATCTTCATTTTTCTTGGCAAATCAAGCCAATTGATCACTTCAGGTATATAAAGAGAAAATAAAAAAATGGGTATGGGAGAGGAAATGCAGGTCACAGGTGTTTCTAAAAAATCCTTGAGTGAATGAAAACCTAAGAAATTTTTAATATTTTGGAGAACTTACTTATGCTTTTGTATTCTTAGGATAACAATCAAAGGTCATAGATGTGAGTGAAAAACTTCAAATTTTCACAAAACTATTCTTTGTAACTTCCTGCAATCTCTCAATCACAATCTGCTATTTTATGGTTCTAGAACAATTGATTTTGTCACAACAAAGTAGCAGTATGAAAGACTTGGAAAAAGTTTAAACTTATAATATTTCATATGAACAATATTAATGTTGGAATCCACCTTTAACGCTTCTTAATCAATCCTAGCCATCGAACTCTGTATTTCTCATTTGAATATGATCCATTCACTTTTATTTCTTTGGCAATGAGTGGGCCTTGGAGAAGTCCTTACATTTTTGGGTTAATTGAGAAAATGCTATAAGATACCCGATGTTGAGAGATGTTTAAAAGATGCCAGATGTACACTCTTGGGACTTTGGAATTTGGATGCACTTTTGTAATTTCACATGAGTTACAAAAGTTCTAAGTGCTAGCAAGATACCCATTTACCAACTTGTGTTAATTAAGTGACACGTGTCCTCTTCGGGATTTACACCTTGGGGTAAAGTTTACAATTTTGTATATGAGATGCACCTTTTACAAAATGTAATGCTTTAATGGACACCCACTTTTCCCTTATAATATTCCTTAGTATATTCCCATATCAGGGGCTAAGGCATTCTTTATATATTGCATTCTTACATGAATAGTAAATTTTCCCAATGGTCTCTCAAATGTGATGGCTTTTCGAATTTGCCACCTTTTTAGGTGGATGAGAGTGATTTACATTTTGCACATATGTACCAAATGTAACTATGCAAAGGAGAAAAATACCATTTTTAAGGATCATACATCTATAGCAATCATTGTGAGCTTCAGACCACGTGCGTATTGAACCATTAGACCATTTCCATTCCATACATTTTGTAAAGAAGAGTTAGTATGTGAACAACATGTCATATTTTTTACTCAACATGGGTTCATTTTGATTTTTTAATGAGGACCAAAGGAAGAAATTTTCTAAGGGTCATCAAATCTATGAAAAGTTTAATTTCAAAAGACAATGACAACTCATTTGGGAGAGCCAATTCAATTTTAGATACGATTTCAAAATGAGGACCAGCATGACCACCTTGGTTAGTATTGTTTTATGAGTTTAATTTAAACATATGGATGGGGTATTGGGACCACCATGGCTAACAAATTTTGTTTTGTTGGTTAATAAATTTTAGACATTTGTCATTGAACACTTGGCATAAACTTTGTTTAATTTGGTACATGGAATAAAGAAACCACTATGTAATGTTTATGGTATTTGATTTTACTGGACATGACTTGGAACTATAATTGAGTAAGGAATTGAATCTTTCGGGTTCCTTGGGAATTGGAACCTTCTCCAAGAAGCTAAGAATTCAAGTTATTCAAATTTTTTGTATTTTTATTCTTTAGTTTGAGAGCTCTGCTTGGAGCTAATAATGGAGTTTTTATGGATATTTTGAGGGAGATTGTTTTTAGTTTATGCATGGCATATTCATTACCATTAAACTCCATAAAACATGGATCTTTTATTATTTATATGAGTTGTTGAATTTTTATTTTTTTTTGAAGCATTTGACTTGGCATATTATAGGAAGAGTGGAGGAAAACTAAAATGTAGGCATGGGTTTTCTCTCTAATTTTTCTTTTTTTATTCTAGTGAAATGTTTGAATATGTTTTGGTTTTGTGCATTTGATTAAAATTTTAGAAAAAGAATATAGTTGGTTGGGTTTTTGTTTGAAATATATATATGAAATGAATCTATGTACGTTTATAAGGGGGCATGAAAAAACTATATAACTCCAATCACATTTTTTTATCTTTGTCCATTTGATAAGTAAAAGAAAAATATGTATTTGTATTAGTATGAGTTTGGAATGAGAAAATATATGTATACAGTCTTGCGTAATTTTAGTTTTTTTTTGTTATTTGAGATCTAAAACTATGTTTGATTTAGAATATTGGGTTTGGTTAAAGTCTTAAGGTATTATACTGATCATTGTGAGATCTCTGTTTTTGATGGTTTTTAACTCGTTATTTGTAATATATTATGGATTTGTGTTGTTGTTATTGTTTGATTTCAATACTCCTTTGGTTTTGTGAAAACCATTGAGATTAATCTCTTAGAGAGTTTGAACATATTTTGGGTTTTTTATCTCATCTTGAGCTTGTTTTTATCTTCTCTTAACGAATATGTTTCATTAATTTTTGGTTTAGAGAACTCAAATTGATGAAGTCAAGATTCTATTATGATGTCGTTTATTGTTTTCATAAGGGATTCTAACCTTCATACATTGGCCTGACTAGGATATGAAATCAGGGAATATTTCTCTTTAAGTTATTCATTTAATGAGATATGGAATTAATACATGAGGATTACGAAAATATAAACAAACCTGATCTAAAATATTTTTATTTCTCTTAGAACTTAATTTTTATAAATTGAATACAATGGGAAGCATTGTTATTAGAATCTAGGTGGATTTTCAAGGATGTTTTATAGCTCAAATAGAGCCTATTATTTTGTTTAGATCAGTTCATCATTGAACTTGACTTTTATTAATACTTCTATCTCTTAACGAGCATGATTGTTTCAAACTATCTATGAACATCATTTATTTTTGGGTTTATTGAATGAAATCTAGATAGTAAATATGAATGATATACTCATTTATAAATAAATAATAATAATAATTTTTTCTTTGTATACATTGTTGGAATTTGTCATTATGATTTTGTAAAATAAAAGGGGAATGGAAAAAAACTTGTTTAAACTAGGATCTATTTTAAAGCTCTTTTTGTTTACACTAGTTTACCTAAAATCCCTTATGATCATAGCTGTAAACATATGATTCATTTATCTGCTTTTGAAAATTGAAGGAATAGATGTAGTTTCCATTTATACACAAAAGTAAGAAGCACAACACCATGGTGGCATGACAAAAATATGGGAGCTTGAATAATTCAAATAATCCAAGAAACTAGAAATCAATACACTTCTTCAAATCCAACTTTATCTTCTCATCTACATGCATCATGCATGTGACCAAGTATTCATCCTACAAGTACTTAAAACGTTATTGGTGGTTTGTCTCCTTCATTTACACCTTGTGGGCATTAATCTCTAATTGCTAGCCTATTAAACATTCTTCTAGAAATCACATCTTTTGGATGACCATTAATTTTGATCCACTAATGAGGGGTACTCTTTCTTCCTCCTTTAACATGGATGTATCATGTCCATACATTTTTTTCTCAAGCCAAGTTGGTCTAACCACTATCTCTACGTTCTTTTTGACCATTTTAGGTAGAATTTTGTAATGGTTGTTGGGGGTTCTCATTCCTTAGTAGAAATATTCCCTTCATTTAAATGACACATTCCTATTTTCTAAAAGTTAAAAAAATTTGTATTTCTCCCCATTTATTTTTCTAAATCCTTAACCACTACATTCATTTTCTATCTCCCACCATGATATATCAATTTTTTTCAATTTATACTATGACTAATGCACTTATTTTTATGGTATGATAAATTAATATTGCACAGGTTCTTATCTGTCTCTTCTTCTACTCTCTGGTTTCTAGAAGTTGTGCTAATATTGAATTACATTTACTCTTTGAGAGTGTTATTTAATAGGTTTTTTTGGCATACATCATCATGAAATTAACCATATTCATATGGAAATATGACTTGGGAATTATGTCAAAGCCTTTAAAAACTTGATGATTTTTTAGTTTATTTTCCCACCTCTCACCTCCTTAGGTGACATAAACATCTAAGTGTGAAGTTTTCCTAACTAGCCCTCTTTGGGTGTGTGTAATCTTCCTTATGCACAACCCACCTTTACACCATGCCTTGTATCTAGATAGTCAAGTTTGATTCCATCTCTATTATTATTCCTTTTCCCTCTCCCCCTGAAAATTTCATACACGTGGTAATCTATTCTATGATTAATTTTTTTTATTGGGGATATGTTATTTGTGTGCACAAACCATGTTCATATATCCTGGTTATATTGGTGAAATAATAATTTGCAAGGGAAAAATAATTATTTTTCACCAACGCTTCAGGACTAGGTCCCTCCTCTTAGGAATGGAGAGGCTCCCATGTATTGAATGTGGGAAATGTAAAATCTATGGTGGCCGTTAGGCCAAGGATCACACATGAATACTTCACTAAACATGTGGAAAATTTATTGTATAATATACAAGGGAGGAATTTTTGTGGAGAGAGGTGAAGTGGAAATGAGAATATAAAGAGGGAGGGTTAAAGTAATAAATAAAAAATTGGAAATTTCACTAGCATTAACCAAATTAGGTCCACATCCATCAGGAAGAACAAAACCATGTAAGAAATAACAAGATTAACATATCAAAGAAATACAGTTCAAATGATTTGTTCCTTGGGCAAATATACAGAGATATTTCCTAGTTATTCAAGATTAAAATGTTTGCAAATTTGAAAATAGGAAGTAGAGAAACATACACAAGAAAATAGAAGAAATAACTTCTTTCTTGTAGTGCGAGAACAATATCTACCAACCCCTTAGAATGGAGAAGCCACCCCAATATAAAGCTTGACAATATGTCTCTTCATCTCCAACCACATGAATTTTCACATCCCTATCACTTGTTACCTTTCATATTCCTATAGGAATAAAAATAACAACCTTCGTTATTAATGAAAGATAACTTTTACAATGTCAAATTAAAAGGTCAATTAAGTGAATAAGATGAAAAATTCAAAAAAGTACATTCCCAATGAAGAATTACAAAATTGAGAGAGAGAGAGAGAGAGAGAGAGAGAGGAGAGTGATAAATATGAAAATGAAGAAGTTTATGATGATTAAGGCCCATCTCCTAGAGAACTCTAAGGAAATGTGCTTAGAATGAAATCCTCACCGTTCACTTCCTTATTGAAACGAGTTATTGTAAGTGACACCTTTTCCACATGTGGAATACAAACATAACCCAAAGCATCAATCTAAGTCTCAAGAACACCAATAAGGTATTTACATTGATTGAACTAGACTTGATGATCTCTTGTAGTATTAGAGATTGCATCTCTAATTTTCATGAGGGATTCCAAACTTTATTTATTGAAAGAGAAGGGATCCCCTGGCTCTTTCTTGACCAAATATTTTGAAATAATTAATGAGATCTTCTAAGGATGACTACTCACTGAGTGGAGGCGATATGAGCTTTTGCACGCTGTTGTTGATATTTACCAAAATCTTAGATGTCTTTTATCTAAAAGACTCGAGTTATGAGACAACACCATTTATCATATCATATCTAGCACTCATTTTGCAAGACCATATGGGAGACTAATTATTCAATGTAGAAGTGAATACATTCTTACTCACTAAGGAGTGAGAATCAAGATAACCCATCTTGGACACCAATGGGAACACCCTGTCCTAGTGGACCTTTTCTTTCTCAATCTCCTCGGTCATTTTAACATTAGAAATAATGGTAAGGGAAAATTTTAATAACGAGAGAACCTCAGGTAGTAGTACCTTTCCATTTTCTATAATATTCTCCACCCATTTAGGGGGTCATTAACTCTCCCTTGCATGGTTGTGTTTCATTTCTGCATATCTTGATCACTCTGAGGATCAAAACTCACTGATGAGAGAGCACTATCCTATTCCATAGGAAATGGAACTCACATTGGGTTTGAATGGAAGGATTGTAATGTTAGTAATGAGTTATCCTATGTGGTCCTCCTCTCATATTGGAGGGTCATCTCACATGGGTTAGGTTTAGGGTGAACCAGATGTGTGAACATGCAAAATCTAATTGGTTACTCAACACCCTAGTGATGTACCCATTTAGGTATTCATTTATGAGCATGCCAAGACACTCCTGACTATGCTCTTCCTCTATGTGTAAGCATTTGAAACACCTACATCTACGTTGAAAACACTGTTTACGTTGTTTGTTGAGCAAGTTCTTCCATTACATGATCAATTCTTGAGTTACAAATACGAACTGGAGCTAGGGTCATGATTCCGTTGGAGTGCAATTACTTTGTGGTGTCTACAAGCCTTCTTATTCGAAATTTGTCCACATTAGACTCTTGTTCAAAGGCATGTCAGAGCTAGCAAATGACTATGCTCATCTACATCTTGTCAATTCTCTCAAAGCTAG
Organism: Taxus chinensis; assembly: GCA_019776745.2. Classification (NCBI taxonomy): domain Eukaryota; kingdom Viridiplantae; phylum Streptophyta; class Pinopsida; order Cupressales; family Taxaceae; genus Taxus; species Taxus chinensis. The sequence continues at coordinate 465,176,889 of CM034149.1, read as the reverse complement.
CTGGTGGAGAGAGATCTGTCATCATGTTAAACAATTGTCTACGCTACAACAACCTGCTTTGGGCTGATACTTGGATGGATGCCCTCCTATGACTACCTAATCAGGCCCAACAACATTAGGAGGACAGTGACAAACTGGGAATTTCAAATCGGGAGGTCACCCAAGTCCCAAAACTACTATGGGGCTGGCACGCTTAACTTCCTGGTATCATCGACATTTAGTACATTTAGATAGTAGATTTATTCACCAAGCCCTTCAAGCTGAGATGAAGTTTCTTCACTTACGGTCAAACTTCTTGGGGTGAGGTCTTCTGCAACTACTCAGACTTCTTTGGGCCTATGTAGTCACAAAAAAGAAAGTATTCTGTGTTCTTCTTACTAAGAAGATTGTGTCACGTATGATGGAACACTGTTATCAGAAACTTTAGTTTCCGGGCCCCATTGATCACATCTTTCTTGAGTTGTTTAGGAGTAAGTCTTCCCTTTCCTTCTGACTCAAACATAGTGCACTGAAGGCCAAGTCTTCTGATGCAAGGGGTGGTTGTTAGTGATAAGAAGTTATCCTATGTGTCCTCCTAGCTCATAGTTGGAGGGTCATCTCACATGGGTTAGGTTTAGGGTTTCAATGTGTCGTCATGCACATAGGGTTACTCAACACCATAGTATGTACCTGTTTCCAACTATTCAAACCTTGTATGAGCATGTCCAAGACACTCACGTTGTCTTTCCAATCTTTACACCATAGTGTTGAGTGTTCCTTTATTTAATCGGTAGAGATAGTCAGATGGGGGAACATTTAACCAAGTGTTGAGTGTTCCTGATCTCTCTACCAATCTCCTATCACTTTACCAAATTACTCACCTCAGTGAAGGAATGCAAGTGGAATTTGGTCCTAACTTAGTGATTATTCGTGAGCTTAACAATGATACTATAGTGGCTGAGGGAAAGGCAGATCACCGTTCATGGTTGTACACCTTCTCACACTTTACTTTTGATTCTACACCCACTGCCTTGCTCACTCATGCAAATGAGGTTAGTAAGCTATGGCATGAGCATGTTTCGAACATCTAAATTATCGCTACCTTGAACAATTAAGCCAAAACGAAATTGGTCAATGGGTTACCTCGCGTCAAGTTTTCTAAGGGTCTTTGTGAGGGTTGTACCCTTGGAAAGCATCCTGAAAAGAAATTTGACAAAGGAAAATCCTGGAGAGCCACTCGTCCTTTGGATCTTGCTCACAACAATGTTTTTGGTCCATTTCCTTCTCCTTTGTTTACTAGAGCTCTTTATGTGCTAACCTTCATTGATGACTATTCACGATATACTTGGGTATATTTTCTTAAGCTTAAGTCTGAAGTCTTTGAACATTTTCAGGACTTTAAGGCTCTTGCCAAGAAACAGGCGGAATGGCCTATCAAGGTTCTTCGAACTAACAATGGAGGTGAATATGTAACCAATACGTTCATGGATTTCTGTACTTCTGAAGGTATCTCTTTGTAGCATACAGTTTCTTATAGCCCTTCGCAGAATGGAGTTCGCAGAAAGAAAGAACCATACTCTTAAGGAGATGGCCACTTATATGATTCACTCGAAGTCTCTTCCTCCGCAGTATTGGGCCAAAGCAGTGAATTATGCAAATTACATTCAGAATCGTGTTCCACACAAAGCAGTAAGAGGGATGACACCCTTTGAAGCCTGGTTTGGACGTAAGCCTGAATGTTGAGAACTTTCGAGTCTTCGGATCCAAGGCTATGGCTCAGATTCCCAAGAAGAAATATAAGGCCTTAGAACCACAATCCAAACCTTGTATATTTGTAGGGTATCCTGATGGCGTGAAGGGATATTGAATGATGAATTCGAATTCTCATGAGCTATATATTGAGAGAAGTGTTAAGTTCGATGAGTCTTCTTCAACTTCTACTTCTCCACCTATAGAGGTTCTTCAGCTTGCTGATTCAAATTCTGACTCATCAGATGATGATACTGTTGAGCGTGCTCCTCTTCTAGATCCTCCTGACCATCAGACCTTTTAGTCTTCTAATTCTGACAGTAGTGATGATGAGGACTATGTCCCTTCCCACTCAAGTGAAGAATCTTCTGACTCTAAGCCTGATCCTCCTGGTCCCCTTTGGGCCAGGAAAACTTTACAAAGTGCTAGAGATTTAGTTGGAGATAGTTCAGATATGATACGTAATCACTCATATTTTGTTGGACACCACTCCTTCTTCACCTCTGCTTCTGATCCACAGTCTTTCTGGGAGGCTTCTGGTATTCTTGAGTGGGATTCTACCATGGATGAGGAGTATTCATCTCTCATGAAGAACGATACCTGGAACCTCACCACTCTTCCGAAAGGAATAAAAATCATTTGGTGTAAGTGGGTGTTTCGAACAAAGTATGGAGTAGATGGAGACGTTAAAAATTTTAAAGCGTGATTAGTAGCTAAGGGTTTCTCCCAAATAGTTGGGGTTGATTATACATAGACCTTTGCTATGGTTGTGAAGATGACTTCTATTCGATTGACCCTAGCCATTTTCATAGCAAACAAATGGAAAGTCCATCAAATGGACGTTAAGAGTGCCTTCCTTCATGGTGACCTAGAGGAATATATCTATATGGAACAACCTCCAGGTTATGTCCAAGATTCCTCCCTCGTTTATAAGTTAAAGAAGTCTCTTTATGGCCTTAAACAAGCCCCTCGGGCTTGGTATGCCAAGATGGACTCCTTCTTACTTACATCAGGGTTTACTAGGTGTCACTCTGATTCAAATGTCTATATTCTACAGCAAGATGACTCCATACTCATTCTTGTTCTATATGTTGATGACTTGTTGATCACAGGTAGCTCTTCCTCTATTATTGATTCTATGAATATTTCCTTAGCCAACAAGTTTTCCATGACTGGCTTAGGTCTGCTTCATTACTTCCTTAGGATCTAGATTTCACAATCTGACTCAGGAATCTTGATTTCGTAACCTAAGTATGCTCTTGATTTACTAGCTTGGTTTCAGATGTATGATTGAAAGTATTCTCCTACTCCTTTTCTTTCCGGGCTTAAGTTGGTTTCAGATTTCTCTACTGCCTTGGTTGATGGTACTCTTTACCGATAGTTAGTTGGGAGCTTAATCTACTTGACTCACACTCGACTAAATTTATTGTATGTTGTTGGGATCATGTCCAAATTCATGCAGGATCCACATGAGATGCATTGGAAAGTAGCTAAATGGACCCTTCATTATGTTTGTGGCACTTATGCTGATGGCATACACTATCATGGAGGGGTTGATATTGACTTGATTGGATTCACAGATTTTGATTAGGTAGGTGACTTAGATCATCAGAAATCTACTTCTGGGTACAGTTTCTCCCTTGGTTCGGGTCCTATTAGTTGGTCTAGAAAGAAGCGGAATGCAATTGTGATATCATCTACAGAGGTAGAATACAGAGGAGTAGTTAATGCTACCACATAAGTTATTTGGCTACAGGGTATTCTGACAGAGTTTGGTATCCACTTTCGGCAGCCTACCATTATCTACTATGATAACACGAGCACTATCTCTATTTTCAGAAATCTAGTTTAGCATCAGTGGACAAAGCACATTGAGATCCATATGCACTTCATATGGGAGCTTATTCATGATGGTATCATCGACATTCAGTACATTCAGACAGCTGATCAGATTATAGACTTATTCACCAAGCCTTTCACTAAGATGAAGTTTCTTCACTTATGGTCTCTTCTTGGGGTGAGGTCTTCTACAGCTTCCCATCTTCTTAGGGCTATTTAGTCCTTCTTTTCTTCTTCTTCTAGGAAGATTGTGTTTGTATATGGGCACCTTATCAGGACATTAGTTTCCAGGCCCCATTGGCACATCTTTCTTAGTTGTCTAGGAGTTTCTTTCTCTTCCATTTGACTCATCACAGCCGCTACCCCAGCTTCGATGAAGGGGGGGTGTTAGTGTGAGTTATCCTATGTGTCCTCCTCTCATGTTGGAGGGTCATCTCACATGGGTTAGGTTTAGGGTTTCATATGTGTCATGCACTAGGGTTACTCAGTACCCTATATGTACCCCTTTTCTATTCATTTATGAGCATGCCAAGACACTCTGTTGTCTTTCCTCTATGCAAGCTTTGTTTCTGTTGAGCAATTTCTTCCATTACTGATCAATTTTTTCCTTTCTATCGCTGGAGCTTTCATGATTCCGTTGGAGTGTAACTACTTCGTGGTGCCTCATTTCTGATTCGATTCTCGTAAACTCTTTTCAAGAACTACATTCTTAAAGTGACATTTGGATTTGATTTGTGATTGTAATATATCTTGATTTATTTATAAATATGGAAAGGATTATTATAATCATTTGATAAATGTGAATGGAGTTCCATCACATTTTATAAATGGGAATCACTGCACAATGTACTATGTTCAATAAATTTATTTATATTTTTAAATAAAGATTAAGGATTATCTTTATTGAATCAAAATATAAGACTTGGCTTATTTGTGACTTATCTTATTTGTAAATTAAAATGAGAATGTACTATTTAGGCAATTAATTAATAATAAAGATGATTATTCTTAATTTATATATTAAATGTTGATTTCATCAATTCAATTAAAATGATCAAGTATATTGAATGATGATACATTAACAATAAGGAAAAAATATAATGAAAAATGTAAAGTTATTTTTTGTACCTTTGGAATTAAATGAACTAATCATGGTAGTAATGCACTTAATATAATAAATACTATCTTTAATGAGTGAATGTAATGAAACAATTCGATGTGGAATATGATTAGTAACCCTATATTTAATGATGAATACTACATTGTGTGAATTAGATAAGAGGAATTAATGAAAGTTAGTAACTCATTGAGTTACTATAACCTTCTTCTAAGAACCTTCTTCTAAGAACCAACACATTATAACGTGTTGTAAATAAATACTTAGTTTATATATCAATCAAAGATAACTTAAAGCATATAATAATTGTAGGTGTTCTGTCCCTTTGTATTCTTGTTAATACCCTACCCATGAAAACTTAGGATGGATATGAGAATTGTAGTGAGGACGTAATGATGAAAAACATTATGTGGTCACTATCTTTCCCATAGGGACATGTTTTGATGTGTTTTTGCAAGGTAAAAAATCAAGTTGAAAACATGACAACTTTAGCCTAGTGTTAATTTTTTTAAAAACCCTCCTAAGCACATCCTTAGCTTAGTGCCCCCCCTATTTCATGCCTATAATAATGTTGAAGTTACTCACATGTGTTGTATAAACCTTAACTAATTATTAGAAATATGAAAACAAATTCATGGAATTTTTCCGGTGTAGTTCTTCTCAAGGTAGATCCTTTGGTAGGATTAAAAAGGCTATTTTTAGCCTTTCCAGGATAGGTGTGCATTATTTGAGGAAAAATAGGAAATCTAAAAATCATCTTAGAGTGGTATCCAGGAGATGATAATGCAATGGAACAATTTTAGGAAGATTTAGGAAGGTTTTGGAGGTTTAGGAACAAGAACAGTGAAAGTGGGTTTTAAGCAAAAAACTTGGTGTCTAAAATAGTTCCTGAGCTTCTAAAGATGATTCCAGAAGATCCATAAGGATTTAGAGGTAGAACATGATATCATTGAAAATATATTTAAATTATATAAATTGTTATAGTTTCATAATTTTCACAAGACCTATGTGCTTTTCTACATAACCCATTTTTAGCAGACACACCCTATCATCCCTATAAAAATATTATTTTAAAGTGGATTTTAGGTAGAATTAGATAATGGGACCTATCCCATTCATATAAAAGGTTTTTTGGAGTCAATTTTATATAAATAAGTTCTGAAAAAGTCCTCTTGAATCTCTAGAAACTTTGTCTTCAAGGTTCTCCTCAAAGTAAGCTTTCCAAACTTAGCCATTTTCATAAGAGGACACATGTCAGCTTGAGGCTGAGGAAAATTTTATTATCCATTTTTCCCAGTCACTTAGGGAAAAATGGGACCAAAAAATTATCATATCACCAGTTATGCCCCTTGGACCTCCACGTGACCCTAAATAGGCTCCACAAAGAACTTTTTCTTAGTTTGTAGCCCTCATGTTGTGTAACCATTGCTTTCCACTTGGCAATCTAAAGTGAGGGTGAATTTTTCTTCCCCTTCTATCCTATTCCCTTGGGGACATATGGGATACGAAAATGTTCTCCAAGATTTTCCTAGACCATGACTCCTCATATGATTTGATACTTGCTCTATAGTGTATTCGTAAGCCTTTTTTCCTCTTTACATCATCAATCCACAACTTGCCACATGTCACCTCCATATCAGGGTGAATTTTTCTACCCATTTTATCTTTTTCCCTTAGGCATTAATGGGAAAATAAAATTCACCCCAACCCTGGTCATGCCATGGTCCTTCATGTTAACCGGTCTCAGCCCCTAGGTGTTAATTTCTAGCTTTTCCTCTCCCCCAATCAAACAATCAAGCCTAGCCACTTGTCATGCTCACATTAAGGTGAATTTGTATTAAAAAAATTCCTTTTTCCATGGGTAAAAATGGGAAAAAAAATTCCCCATTCCAAGCTAGTGGAAAACCTAAAAAATTTACGAAGAGTTCTAACTCACTTCTTCTTATTTCTTCCTTGCTCATGAGTGAAAACTGCTACCAGAAGTTGTAAAACATGAAATAACTCATTTTAAATTCATTAAATCTCCATGAATCCATGGTTTTTCCTTTGAAACACATAAGAAACCTAAAAAATATCTAGATACCTTTCCCAAATTTCTCCAGAGTGACTATTTTTTCCAAAACCTAAAAAAATTCATATCTTTCAACCCAGTGAAGTTGTTTTCATTACTATTCGAGGTGGGAATGTGTAGTTTCTAATAATATTAATTATCTTGTTCCCCCAATTATTATAAATGTAAATTTTCCTAAAAAATAAATTCCTCTCATAACAATGCACTCAGAGAATAGTAAAGATGACAAACTAGGTAGTTTGGACCCCAAAAGAAAAAAACATAAAAAAGAAAAAACAAACAAGAAACTTTCTAAAAATAGAAAGTGTAAAAAAACATTAAAAAAATTTAAAAGGGTTCCTATAATGTTAGGGGTTTCATAATACTGATTCCAAGACAAAAAATTAGTATTTCCCATGATAACAACTCTTGAACCCTAACTGCTAAAAATAGAATGTCTCTGTTTCGAGTGTAGAAAGTTGTTGTCATCCCCATTTTGCCTCATATTGCTGATTTTTCACAAGTATGAAGTTAAATTCATTGTTCTTGAGGCCAATTTGACCCTGGTGTTGGAATACTTAGGTGTCAGTGATAATGATGTTTCCCATATAGACCTGGAAGATCTCAAGAACATGATGTTAGGTGGACCCAGGGAACAGGTAGAAGACAAAGTATACACAAGTAGGTTGTAGCATACGGGTGATAATCATGTTTTTTTTCAAAGCATGGATTTGGTATTATCATGCTCCCATCGCTATGAACTAGAGATAAGAATCACAAGGGTGGCTGATAATTTGATTTTGGAGTACTTATTCCTAAAACAATTTATCATTATATGCAAATTCTGATATGGAACAACATGGTCATCATCATAAAATGATTTTAATTGGGTGAGTGGTATAAGATAAAATCATACCTTCAAGGTATTGCACAAGGTTCATGGTTAAAATAGGGATGAAATCCATCTTGCATTCCAAAATATCTCTCTCAAAATGAATATCACAAAGGATTCTTAGATGCAATCATCCTCCTAAGAAGGATAATGGGAAAATAAACTAAAAAGGATTTCAAGAATTGTATAGCATTGTTCATCCTTACCATCATCAAAGATAGATAGATGATAGACTGGGAAAAATTATTGATTACAATCTGCATCATCAATTTTCTTCAAGTGTTGGCTACTAATTTTTTTTCAATGACTTCATACTTGTTCTATGCCCTTGTAAGCACAAGATAATTCATATGTTTGAAAATTACTCAAAGCATTTCCCAAAAGGCTCCTACATATGAGAAATATCCACAGTTAACCCTGAAAGAAAGAAACTATCATTTTTCATGAGTGAATGATGCATTTACTACTTTTTTCATCATTTTTATGGAAGGAAATAATGAATCAAGGTTGTCCACATAATCCACTTATTTGATCAAGAGGTACATGTCATTCTTCACACAATTCTCAACTTTTTCCTACATGAGGGTGCCCAACTTCAATCTTTCTCCACAAAATTCATTAATGTATCTCAACGATAAGATCATGATGCTAGAGATGTGTAGGTAGCTTGTCCATAGAAATGGTAAACTTAAAAATTCAAAGAAAAAAGGTATTTATTTTCCTATCTCTCTCGGGATCTTCTCCTAAAAAATTTCCAATGATGTTGCTATCTCATAAGCTATCTTCTCTTCTTTGAGCCTATAGTTATACACTCCAATATAATAATTTGATATATCGAGAAATCCAAAAACATTTCACCTTCCTAACTTGCATCATGTTCCACATATTGAAGAATATTGGCTGAATTGTGTAGATGATTTCAAGGTCAAGTAACAAGATCATATATGGAGGAAAAATGGGAAAATGACAATATTCAAGCTTAATTGGTATGAAGATGGTATTGATGATGATGGTACTAAAATTTATGACTTGTAATATCAAGCTGTGAAATACTTTCCCCTGCCGTAATTGTCTCAGAGCATATGTGAATCAAGGGATATAAATGAGTGAAATGAAGCATTAATCAAGACATCAAGTGAATGGTTCAAAAAAATTAATATACCCTCATCACATTAGGAGGTTTCCCAACTATCCAAAGTAAAACATCCCATATTTCCTACTAAAAATTCATTGAGAAAGCTTCAAGCTATGCTCATTCAAGGCAATAATCAAAATGAAAATTGTTGGAATCGCAAGTTCCTCACTATAAGAGGTTGCAAAATAAGGTAAATTCAATAAAAGACCCTGTGGTAGATTTGGAACAAGGGGAAATTGATCCAATTCACCCTTCAGTCCCACAAAAATCTCAAATCTCTCATCCTTCATAGTTTCACTAGCCCCTCTAGTGCAAGATGTTCCTTCTCATTCAGGACAAGAAGTAACAATAATGCCAAATGTTGATCCTGAAATGAATGAGATGTTTTCATGGGTGTAGGAAATGATCAGGGGAGAATCCTAAAAAATTCAACAAGTTGCAGTCACATTATTCTAATCCATAGCATCAATAGTCAAATTAAAGAAGGGAAACATAACTCAAGTTGTTTTATGTTTCTTCAGTGATGCTTCAGGAAATCACTATGTATAATTCATTCAAATAAGGGTAACTAAACCCACTAAATAAATTACCCTAGATGAATATGAAATGAGAAACATTCCACTAGGACTGTAAAATTGTTAGGGAGATGTAAAATTGTTTAAGGAATCTTTCACTCGCCTTCTCAAGAGGAATCATAAATAGAAAGAGAAAATGTATCAGTTAAAATATTAGGTAATAACACTCACCTCTTATGTACAAACTCTCATGGATCTAAACATGGTTCCACCTCTTCCAATTGAATAAGTGACTCCCATCAATAGCTTTGAAGCATATTCCATCAAAATAAAACAATGTTTCACTATGTAGCTCAGGGAAAATGATAAGAGGGTGGACAATATCTTGGAAAAATTTAAAATATTTCTCCCTAAGATCCTTTCATTAATCAAATACATGAATAAAAATACCAAAAAAGTGGGAATGAATAGAGAGGATATTGAAAAATAATGGAGTATTGGGACCAGGTATTTCCACTAGTCATTGAGATGGAAAAATTCAACTCTCCACTACTGGTGAGAAAGGAGGTATTTAATTCAACATCTAAAGACTTGTCTCAAGTTTGGGATAGAACTATGGTTTCTTGTTACGAAATGATAAAATGTGCTCTTGGTGAATTGGAATCATACTATTAATGCATTTAAAAGATGTAAGAATATGTCAATGTTGAGATATTTAAGCTTAGAGTGTCAGTAGTGGATGAGAACACTTCGGCCCAGTTGATAATCGATGCCACAACGTAGAAGGAAAAGATCAAAACCAAGAATTAAAAAAATAGAATTTCAGGTTGGTGAACTCTGAGATTATATCATAGAATGTATGGATGAGTTTGAGAGAGTTTGCATGCAGAAGGTGGTGGTCATAGAGGAACTCAAGCAGAAGGCTGAAGAGATTATAATAGACCAAGTACCTAGCATAGTGGAGGAAGCACAAGGAAAATCTATGGCCCAACTAGAGGCATAGAAAAAATTAAAAAGGGAAATAGATGCAGAGTTCCCTAAACTCCTCTAGTTAACCATTTAGGTTTTTGAAACATATAGAATTTTTTTCTTAGCTAGTTGTTGGATCATGGAAATTTGTTTGGAGAACACAAAGGATTGACATGGGTGGTAATAAAAATATTGTGGGGTAATGTTGAGCCCATAGGAAACTAAGTACCTAAGGCACGAAGGGTTTTTTAACATTCTAAAAGGGCATGAAGGCTCACATAGAAGTAACCTCAGGAACGGTGTAAAGGTTTCCACCTAGGAATAACAAGCTCGGGACTTAACCACATTTTGGACCACATTTAGAGTTGTAATAAGGGACATGTGGAGATGCAACAAGATCTAATTGCAGATAAGGATAAGACATAGAGACTTTTAGCCGAAGGAAATCATATTCTAGGATATGGTTATCAGGTTGGGATTAAGAGCTGTAAAGTATAGTTAGTTATGGTTTAGATGGCACTTGTATGTTTAAGGTACTTGAGTATGACAGGGTATGATGACATTTGGCATGCATTTTTCTCTTAAATGATGAAAAGGAGGTGAAGGTAAGATTCCCACCAGTATCTTGATATGTATTGAAAAAAGAAAGAAGAAGGATGTGTGTGAATGAATGTGTGTAATGAAGTAGAGAGAGCTAGGAGTGAAATGCATAGGAATGTTATTGTAACCTCTAGACTAGTCATTTTTAGGATGGGAATTTTATTGATGTATCTAGTCTATTTTATATAGCTTATCATTTATTTGGCTATTGTAACAGTGGTGGATTGATATAATGGTGTTGTTCTAAATATCAGTTCTCAATGGATCTAAGTGCTTATGTTCTTTATTATGTTCATGATTCAGGTTATGGTTTCTGTATGTTCTTTTTAATATTCATATTCATAATGTGGATCATTTAAGCTTACATCTAGTTTCTTTATCTTTGTTATAAGATGTATGCATTAATGTTTGTGTAATGCTCTGACATCCATGGTAACATTCTTAACAAGGCTCAAATAGAAGAGGGTCTTGGAGCCTTTGTGTGCCTTGAGTGAGCTCCCAATTTAGGCTGGGTGATAGGTTGGCATACCTGGGATTTAAAGGGTTGGGAAAAGTGACTACATCTTGGTTATGTTTTTGGGACCTCTTTTGAAGCTATTACAAGAATGGTGTACAATGGTAGAATGATTGAACTTGGACAACATGGAGACTTGGATTAAGAACATGGAGGATGATTTTTCATAGAGATTCAACACTAGACCTAAGTTTGATGCACATACATGGGTAGAGGAGTAGTTGTATCATGAACTCTATAAAACATTATTTTTATGTTTTCTAGAAGAAATGTATGAATGGTTGTCATTGTATTCATGGAGGAAGTGTTGGTATTATCAACCACGTGTTTGGACCCAAGAAGACTATCAACAGCTTCAATATGTTGATCTAATCTAGACTCGTGTTGTTGATCATTTGTGAAGTGGTGTGTTGACTAGTTATACATTGGAATATACAGTTTCTATTTATTATTTCCTAGAGGTTACTGAGTTCGAGTTCTTATAAGAACCGATAGGATCTTTCTTGTGTGATTTACCATTAGGCATCAAGATCTTGATCATCACTATAAGTTTAGAAGTGTTTCCTATGGCTAACTATAATTCCTCTAGGTGTGGGGTGTAGAAGTTGGTGTGGCAAGAATATGGAAGATCCTATAGATGAAGCAAAGAGAGAAGATATGCGTCTTAAGTATAATGAAGCTCATGAGAGGGAATTAGTGAGATAATGTGAGATTACAGGAGTGATGGATTTTTGGAGGTAGAAATTGTGAGAAGGATTTGAGGTTCACACAGAGGACATGGAACCTGAGTATTTTATGCTACCCCATCTTGGAAAATGTAAAAGAATAACCCCTTCATATTCTGATGAGAGCTCATTATATGGAGAAAGGATATGGACCATAGGTGTGCATTTGAATGCACATGATGACCAAACCTTTGCACTTAGTTTTATAGTCTCTGAGACAAGTATTGATAGTCCAGTTGGTATTAGTATTGGTAAGAAAACAATGTCAGGTAGATATTATTTCTCATTGAATTCATTTATGGCCATGCAAACATTTCCTATGTTTGGTGGTATCCCATTACGCACATATTTTGGGAAAGGTGTGGGCTCGTAGAACGTAGGTATCATGTCTGGAAGTATTTCAACTTCGCAGACTATTAGAGCTCAATTGAGCACAATAGTGGGAACGCATAGTAGCACTACATCATGTCCTGTGCCTAGTACAGGAGGAGGATCTAGAGGATATGGTGGATTTGGAGGGTCAACAGTTAGTGGGGTTAGTGGATCTGGTGGTGGAGGCAACACAGGAGGGAGTCAAGGTTCTAGATTTGGTGGAAAAGGACCAAAACCCCATCAACAGGTATTTTATGAGATGTCTCTTCATTTACCTAATTATAAAGGTGTTGAGGATGATAACGGGCATGTACACAAGTGTGAATTTCTATGGCATGCTAAAGGGATCACTACCTTGGATCGGAAGGAAATACAATTTGTAACTATGTTGTAGGGGCACACACATAGCTGGTACTAAAATTATGACCCACATCAGATGGCGGTGGATTATATGGAGTTGCATGATGGATTCTTGGAAAAAAATCATACTCCTAAGTTTGAGAAAAATAGCATTAGCGTGCTCGAGGAGATTCAAAAGGGTATGATAGAGAGTATGCGGGAGTATGATGCACATTTTTAGAATCTTTTGTAAAAGTTATCTTATGATATACATCCCTCTCAGCATGCTCAGTGGTTCTTTAGAGGCTTGATAACAATTTTCAGATGAACACTTTCACATAAGACTTTCAAAAATCTGTGTGAACCCTTAGAGGATGCTTTGCACGTTGAGTCCATTTAGAGAATTCATACTCGTGTAAGTCCTTTTTTGGAGGCACAAATTGCTTCTATGGAAAACAAACTTCAGAAATTGTCTGCGAATTCATCACATGAGACTCACAATGTGCATTGGTGTATAGACTATGAAGTAGAAGAACACACCTAGGATATTTTCCTTTAAAATTAGGTGCACACCATTTTGTTGGACTGTGAAATCTATCACGGGGATCATGATCCAAGTAGATTCCCTTTGTTATAATGCATGATCTATAAGAATGTGTTCTACTATTGTAAGATTTTTACATCTACTACTCATGACATGAAGTATTGTCGGTTGATAGACTAGATTCATGATGTAATTTATATTGGTGTGTGCCAAACCAACATTACCAGAAGTTCTAAAAATGAGCGTTTTCAACATGAAGGGAATGAAAATGATGAAGGAAAGGGAAGAATGTTTCATGGAGGATTCAAAGGACATGGTGGTCATGGTAGAGGAATGAATGAATTACCACATGGAACTTGTTTCAATTGTGGATCTATGGATCACTATAAGTGTGAGTGCCCATTTTTTTGCAATGCTTATGGTGTGGACAGAAATATAAGTATGAGGAATGCCCTAAGTTATATGATCACATGAGACAGAACCAAAAGAAGGAAAAGGGTACGGTAATGGTTAGTGTGAAACACGTTGAAAACTTGTTCATGCCTATAGTAATGTCTAATCTAGAGTAGGAGCCTATATTAATAACTGCACACACTAAACCTGCACGCACCAGAGAAATACCAAAGCAAAGGCCTCTCATTAAAAGAGAAGATGTATTGCATGGAAAGTACCCTGATCTGACTTAACAGAAGGAAGTTTACTAAGAGAATATGGAGGTAATTAGGATTTTGTAAGGAGAGATTTAGTGATTGAAAGTGCAGTCATGAAAGTCAAAATAGGTGAAGAATGTTGAGATCCCTAAGAAGGATGTTAATGATGTCAAATAGGTATGTAAGATGTTGTGATAAGAAATTATCATCCCATTGTTAGGAGAGTGGTTGATAGTAAATGTACCATGCATTGGTTGCAAGCGTGAGAGGAAGATATTGCATGCTAATTTTCCCCCTCATAGTATTGATTATGACAAGGAGATCATGTTGAATACGATAGTTGATGGATTTCTTCTTAGCAACATACTAATTGACATAGGTTCAAAGGTTAATGTTATTAATTTATATGCGTAGAATTAGATGGGAAGACCACCATTGTAGCCATCTTTGAATGTGATGTACATGGAAAATATAAATAAATCTACACCCATCAGAGTCTTGAAGGGTGCTTCCATAACCATTCAAGGGGCTAAGTTCACTGGGGAATTCAAAGTCTTATAAATTCTTGATGTAGATATTTTTCCAACATTAATTTTACGCCCTTGGTGTTATGTAAATAATGTTGATTTGCACTTCAACAAGGGATATATAAGATTTGATAATAAGAAGGAAAGCTTAATTATTCCTCTAACAGATGACAGGTCTATACCTTATGTTGAGCCTTTGGGAGAAAAATACATAAATAGAATTTATGTGCACACCATCAGAGAGAAGGATTCATTCGAGAGAAGGATTCATTCAGTGGGATGATGCCCAGTCCTTGAGTGATACGACTAGCATTACATGTGATAATTGGGCCCATATGACTTATGAGTTAGTTGGAAGAGAATTGAATGGCACTATGACTCATTTTGTTAAGGTGCATTCAGTTAGGATTTGGGAGGAAGAAAATTACCAAGTTACACTAGAGAAGGTCCCCCTGATGTATTTTTTCATGCTATGAAAGTCCAGTGGACTTGTGAAGTAGAATGGAGGAATATGCTTATTTAAACCTTATGTGGGAAAGCCATGCATTGGTGGATGACTCATCATGATAATATTATAGAGTGGCACGAGGTAAGAATCATGTTCTCTATTATATCTCTATGGACCAATGAACCTTCAAGGATATGTGACTATCATGGGAAGGAATCGGCCTTATACCATGTTTAAGAATGTGAGAAATCCTGGATGGAAGGCTCGAAATATTTACCTCCTTCACTCTTGGTGCATAAGTTCTATTCCACCTTGTAGGGTTGTGCACACATATGGTATTTATATTCAGAGTTACGTCATCAGAAAATAATTTGGTAGAAGTTGACAATAGGTATTATTCAGAATTTTCAGTGTCTATCTTCTAAACCATCAGTAAAGGAAGCTTTGTAGATAGTCAAGCACATTACTCTAGGAGATAGTGCCAAAGCTGAGGACCTCATCCTATATTTTCTAGGGGATCCTGATTTGGAGGTGTGCTTTGAGGAAAGAAAAGAAACAGATGAAATACAGTGTGAGTTTGCTTTCCTATAAAAAGAGAAAGGAAAAATGGTGTACCTGATAGAAGATGAAGAAATAGATAACCTTTATTTTGATCATACAGATGATACATGCAACGTACTGGATAGTACATATGAGAAGGAATGCACCTACCATGAGCCATTAAAGATAAAGAAGGTCAACATTGGCACAAAACAAGATCCAAAAGAAGAAATCATTGGTGACATACCAAGAGGTCTCAAATATAATTGAGTTGTTGTGTTACTTCTAGGATTTGTTCCCACGTGGATACAATGAATTGAAAATAGTTCATCACTCATTGGGAGAAATGAGGATTAATTTGAAGGAAGGTTTGTGCCTGATTAGGAAAAGGCCTTATAGGATGAATCCTAATTTGTATGTAAAGGTGAAAGAAGAGATTGATAAAATGCTAGAATATGGGATCATTGAAGTTATTAAGGAGTTTGAATGCGTTATTCTAATGGTGATTACTATAAAAAAGGATCGAAGGATAAAAATTTGTGTAGACTAATGAGAGTTGAATACTACATGTGGTATAGATCCTTTTCCAACACCTTTTACTGAGGAAATATTGGAAGCTATTGCTGGGCATGAGATCTACTCTTTTACGGATGGATTCTCAAGGTATCACTAGGTAAGGATTGTAAAAGAAGACCAGGAGAAGACTACTTTCACCACTAAATGGGGAAATTTTTATTATATGGCTATTCCATTCAGACTTAAGAATGCACCTTTTGTATTTTCGTGTATTGTGGTGTAAGCATTTCAAGAATTTATTAATAAGTTTCTACAAGTCTACCTGAATGAGTGGACAATGTATGGATTAGTGAAAGATCGTTATGAAAACTTAAGATTACTATTTGAGAGGTGTAGATAGTTAAGTTTCTCTCTAAATATTAAGAAATGTGTCTTTGCTACTCCTTTTTGGCACATTGCTAGGTCATATTATTTATAAGGAAGTTTTATTGGTAGATCTTACCAAAGTTGTTATTTTGGGTTTGGAGGAGCCTACCAATTAAAGTGCAGTATGTGGATTTTTAGGGCATATGGGTTACTAAATATAATTCATCAAATGTTATGCAAAGATCATCTCACCTTTGGAAGAACTATTGCAGCATAAAGCAAACTTTCACTTGGGTGAGGTGCAACATGTGGATTTTGGTACATTGACGAAGAAGCTTAGTAATACACCCATTTTATGCTTTCCATATTAGTACAAGCCCTTCCATGTGCATTTGGATGCATTAGGTATGGAAATTAGAGTAGTTATAGAAAATCCTGAAGAAGGGATTGTTGATCACCCTTTATGTTTTGTAAGCAAGAAGCTAACTACAACTAAGAAGAATTACACAACAACAGAGAACAAAGCATTTTCTATGATTTATGCATTGCATAAGTTTAGGTATTACTTGTTACCTACTCCATTTATATTTTACAAGGATCACATAGAAATTAAGTATTTGGTAAACATGCCTATTTTGCAGGGGCACATATGTCATTGGATCTAGTTATTTCAGGGATTTGACTTTACAATCGTCGTAAAGCTAGGAAAGAGTAATTCAAGACCTGATCATATTTCAAGTATTGATTCATGTGAGGACACAAAGAGTATTGAAGATACAATTTTAGATGCACAATTGTTTAGATTACAATGTGCACCCACTAATTTGGAGGATATTGCTATCTTTTTACGAACAAGTATGGCACCTAATGGAATTAAGAGTATAGAAAGGAAACAACTTTCCATTCACATTGTGCCTTATATGTTCATTGGTGGATATCTATACAAACTTGGTCAGGATGAAATTTTACGCCAGTGTGTACTAGAGCATGAGCACGTGGGTATTATGGAGGAATCTCATGGCAGGATTTTTGGTGGACATTATACAGTTCAAACCACCGAGTGTAAGATTTTGATGGCTGGTTTGTGGTGGGAGACATTGTACAAGGATTCCAAAGAATATTTTAGGGGTTGTGATCATTACGAACACCTTGGGGAGCCTAGGCATATAGATGAAATGTCATTGAGGCCTATATAGAGTGTGGAAATCTTTGGAAAATGGGTAATTGATTTCATGTGCGCTATTTCCCCCCGATGCATAGGACATGGTCGTGCCACATCATTACTTGTAAAAAATATCTTACATGGTGGGTGGAAGCAACACCTATGAAGGATTACACTACAGATACTATTGTAAGGTTCCTTTAAGAGATTATCATAACTAGGTATGGATGTCTATTGAGTTTAAAAAGTGATAGGGGTACCCATTTCTTAAATAATACTATCAGGATATTATTGGTGGAATTTATGGTATCCCATCATAAGAATACACCCTATCACCCACAAGATAATGGAACTGTGGAATATTTCAATAAGATTTTGAGCCACACATTGATAAATGTCTGTGATGTTGGAAGGAAAGATTGGGATGATAAAGTATCTATTGTACTTTGGTGTTATAGAACAACCTACAAGAGACTAAATAAAGAAACACCCTTTCAGTTGGTGTTTGGTGTCAAGGTTGTTTTTCTGGTTGAATCTATGTTAACATCCCTTTTTATTGTGCTCCCAGGAGGATTGGCTGATGAGAAAGCACTTAAAGAGTGCATAGACAAACTGATGTAGTTGGATGAAAGGTGCACCATATCCTGATGATGCAAAAGAAAAAGAAAGAAAGATAGAAGGTCTGACATGATTGACACATTAGAAACAAGAAGCTGGAGGTTGGACAAATGGTTCTTCTCTATGATTCCAAGTTTTTGTGCCACCCCGCGAAGTTCCAAGTACATTGGTTGGGACCATATGTTGTGACCTATATATTTGACTCGGGCACTTGTTAGTTAGAAGCTTTGGATGACACATGGTTTATTGGTTTCTTTAACGAGAGTAGGTTGAAGACTTACTATAAATAAGTATTCTTGGTGTTTATAATAAGGTAGTGTTGCCATTTAGCTTAGGGTAATAATGAATTTTCCTCTATATTTGTTTCCTTTCATCGTCACAATGCTTTGTCTTTTTAGTCCTGTGTTGGGTTACACGTTGGCACACTAGTAGCTAATTAAATTTTGAGTGATTCCATGTGTAGAGGACTATGTATACCTTTATTATAGGGTGGATTGGATTATGGTGCAAAAAATTGTTGGCACATTTCTTAGGGAGGTTGGTCTGACTGAAAACTCATTCAGAGATATTGGCAAAAAGGTAGAAAAATGGTTTATACTGTGAGAAAGGTGTTCTTAGAGAAGTAGAGATGATCGAAGACCATGTTGGAGAGAAAAATAGATCACTCATTGTAATGTGAAGTAGGTGGAGGCTTGAGAAATTACTTAGTGGTTGACGCAGATGTTAAGTACTTCAGTAGAGTAAGGTGTGCAGAGGATTTTTCTGGCAGTAAAGTAATGTTAGCATGCCAAAAGGTTATGACTATACCACGCGAGGTGAAGTCATGAAAGTTTAATTAAGTGGAAAAAGGTACTTTATTAACAAGTAACATTAAGACATGTGGTTCGAAAGGATGATGAAGTCTTAGAAAAAGTATAAATAGGGGGTGAGGGTAGTCATTTTAACTACCTTTCCTTCAGAAATTTTTATGCTCCTGAGATATGAATTGCGACAAGGGTGTGATATGGAAGTGAAGTAATTTTTATGAACTAGTGGCATTGTATAAACTATAACAAGACCTTGTGGAGTAGATAGGGAGGCAACAGGGGTTTGTATAAAAGTGATGCTACCGAATTCAAGATCTTGGGTAGACAAGGAGAACTGAGAACCTAAGGCATGGGGTGAAGAAACGAATATGGCGTGAAAAATTTCACAAACCAAGAGAGTGGTGGGGGAGAAATAAAAACTGTTAGCAAAAAATCATAGCACCCCCAAATGGACAAAGATGTGAAGTGGTTAAAATGGGGCATTCAGCTTGATTACATAACATTGGATCATCTCTCAAGTTGTGGGACTTGCAAACCTAAGATGATCCTCTAGAGAAAGTTGTTTCTTATTCCTAAACTATCTGCCACAAGCTACTCTAGTGTAGGAAGAACCTATTCTATCCTAATCTAACCATTATAAGTAACTAGAGAGAAAGAGAGGGTGAAAGAAAATCCTACACTAAAGTGGTGATACACCAGAGAAGGAAAGGGGTGAGATGCTCTATTGAGGAAGGATGAAAAAAAGGAGAAAGGAAGATGGGAAGGTCAAACATAAGTGACATAAACCCATATCCTAATCCATGATTAAAAATCCATGAAACACAATGCCCTGCACCTACAAATGTGAAATACATACACAAAAAATAGATTTGAAAGGGAGAGGCACAGAGAGACAACAAAACAATGCAAAGGGTTGAAGAAACACTAGAAAACACATTTTATTGCTCTATATGAGTCCATAGACCATTACATTTATACTTAGAGGAACAAAAATTCTTTCTAGATGTAAGAGAAGGTTTTAAACTCAAAATGGAGTCGTGAATTTTTTTTGATAGAGTTTCCCTAAGCCTAGAATAATCTCCCCTTTTCAAACGAGAAGTGTTACAATATATAGAAAGAATAAGAGAGAGAAGAGGGAAAAGTTGAATCCTATTTCAACTACCATGATATATGCATTGAATCCTTCCTTGAAGACTCAACTGCTATCAATTAATGCCTTTCTCAAATCCACCTCAAATCTATTGATTCTAGCTCCCTCTGTCTATCCTGCATATTGAATAAGAATGGTGGATTGAATCGAATCAAATCTGGTAGTTGGAGAAATCGAGCTCTATATTAATGGCCTAGAAGACATTTTCCCATTTTCACCCACCAACACCTACAAAGAATGATATTTTATGTTTCTAAGGAATAGAGGGCATTGACACATTTCCAAAAAATCTTCTCCCACCAAAATCTAAGTTCTCAGTCAAAAGATATGGTCATTTGAATTTTTGGGTCATGGGTTCATAATATTTAAATGAGTCTATCTGTACCAGGTCCACATGGAAGCTTTTCACTCATTTGAGATTTGAATCCTTCCTTTTCTCTTGATATAGCACCCATGTGACACATAGTGACATCCGTAGGTTTCCCTATTTCATTTTTATTCTTCCTGAGTCTTTTCTGGGGGCTGAGGCACTGTATCCAACCCAAGACACGTAGAGACTTTGCACATGTTTAGAAACTGCCCCCAGACTTTACCTTTGGAGTAGCGCAGATACGATACTTGGAGACTTCTACAGGCCTTTGGAATTTTCAACAGTTTCCTTCACCTTTTCAAGCTTTGGGACACATGGAAGGCTCGTGCTTATTTGACAGCCTACTCAGGGTCCCACTTTTGAATGTGCATTTTTTGGACACCTGGCACCTTCCACATGCATTCATTACTTAGCCATTTTTGGCCCATTATCCTTTTGACCTCTGTTGACCATTGGCTACGTGGAGGGTTGGCACAAGTTTGAGTCTCCACCTTGGGCTCCCATTTTGGAATTGTGCTGAGCCGACACTTGGTCCCTTCTGCTAAGTCAAAGAATTTTCAACAATTGGTGCAACTTTTTAGAGCTCTGGATGCATGGAGGCTTGGCGCTTATTTCGGCCACCCCTTTGGTTTTAAATTTTGGAGGTGTGGTGTTTGGACACTTGATAGCTTCCGTTATCTCCTCCATACTTAGTCAATTTTAGGGTCTATCCTAAAATATTTCAGAACCTGAAGACTTTGAATCTTCACCATTTCTTTTCCTTTGAGTCTCTGGTTCCTTTGACACCGCTCAACCTCATTCCCTGACCCAGGTATTCCATTTCTGATTTCACCTATAATTTGTTTGTTTGATTTGAGGCATGGATTCGTTCGATAGATCCATTTCTTGAATTTCTTCTTACACGGGTGTTATCAGCCAATTTTGACTTCGTAAAATTGTTTAAAAATAATAAAAAATGAAAATTTTGAAAAGTGTTACTTTGCGTGGTTCATTTCCCTCATTGTGATTGTCTTATTTTTGTGATCATTTTGGTCTTTGTTTCATCCTTTTCGGGTGAGAACTCTTCTCACCAGACTTTAAATTACGTTAAAATACATTAAAACTAATTAATTGATATTTAATTAATTAATCACTCCTTGTTTGATTAAATTAACTTTTAAATAACTTGAGAGTATTTAATTAAATAAATATGAATTAAAAGTTCATTCGAAAAAAATTTATTACTGGGGAAGTAAGCTTACGCTTCCAACTACCGAGAAGCCAATTTGGCTTCCTAAACCCGGATTTCCCCTTTCTTGGCAATCTTCTTCAAATTTCCCGAACGTGGGATTTTCTCCACCAATTGCCAAATCATGGATTAGCTAACGGGAAAGAAATTTCCCAATTTCCCACATGGGGAAATTGAACGGGGATTGCCAACCCACTTCACCATTCCCATTGGCAATTGGATGTTGCTTTCCCCATTTCCCCCTTGGCACTTAATCCCACTACCTAGGAAGAGAGGAAGTTGAATTAATCCCCATAACTTCCTCCATCAAACCTGTTGGAAAAAGTCATGTGAAGGTTTGCTTCTTATTTCTTCTAAAGGACATAATATTTTGTCAAATCCAACAATCTTCCATGCATTTTTTAGGAAAGAACAACATTTTTTTAAAGAACAATTTTAAAATACCAAGACAACAATTTCCACGCCTAGGAGAGAGAATAATTCAGGGAAGCAGAAGTTAGTTTCAAATAAACAAAGGATAGAATAAAGTTTAAAGGTTCTAGGCAAGCCATGGAGAGAGAGGAAGGATTTTTTCCAGCCAAGGAGGATAGAAGGAGAATTTCACGTAGAATTTTTTGCTAAGGAAGAGATAAAGACCTATTTTCAAAACCCACGCATGCCAATAAAATAGTCTAAAAAGAGGCATTTTTTTTGTAGCCCATGCATTGGGTAGAGGAGATGCCAAGTAGTAAAGGAAAAACATTTCCCACACACCTATCCACATAGGCCACGCATTGGGCAGAGGAAGGAGAAAAGACCAAAATCCATGCATTTGGATAGAAAAGACAATCAAGGAGAACGATTTTATAAAAATTAAAAGAGGAAAATACAAAAAATGCACAAGCATTAAGAAAGAGGACAGCAGACCACATGAGCACAAGGAAGACAATTCAAAATGCATTTCTGGGAAGATCTCCAATGCAGGCCAAGAAAAGAAACTCCATTCACGCATGTAATAATAAAAGAAAAGTTTGAACGTAGCAAGGAAGAAGAAAGGTCCACGTATTTCCAAAAAAGGAAGAATTAAAAAGATTAAATTGATCCACGTGAAATATTAAAATCAGGATATTTTAATTAAAATAAATAACATTGTCGTCACTAGATTTAGAGCTCGAGCTTAGTCTCGATATATTTGTATTTTAAAGAGAAGGAAATTGTAATTCGGGATCAATTATTATTATTATTTTTAAAATAATAATAATAATATTAAAGAAAAAAATATTTTTCTTGCATCAACGGGGTTTCGGAGACTGAGACCTGGCCCCGTTTGCATTGTTTGGCATGCTTGAGTCACTTTTTTTGTAAAAATCATAATGGTAGAAAAATCCAAATCTGCAGGGAGATCAAAGAAGCCAGTGGAGAAATCTAACAAATCCACCCTGAAGTATGAATTCCAAGGAATTATCCCTCCTAATTCCATTAATTTGGCATATGAAAACATCATTGATACAAATCTGGGTCACATCAACATGCAACAGTTTTGCGAGTGAGTGAAAATTGAAGGAAAAACCATTTTATTAGATAGACTTTACCATAGTGGCCTACCCCAAGCAACAACATTCCCTGTATCAGTGAAGTGTCCGGAATTGGTTATCACTTGTGCGGAGAATTATGACCCTGAGAGATGAGGAATTTTTAAATATAATCATGAGCCTTTCCTCTTAATCACACCATAACACATTGAGGAATTGCTCAGCATACCTGACTTTCCCAAGAATGTGGATATCACTCGCCAATCAGCACAAGAATTCTTGGATGAGGAGCCCCTAAGATGGAGGAAAATAGCTAACAACAACTGGTTAGTAACCAAGAGACCTTGAATTGAAAGGATTCCCGAATAACTATACCACGTTGAGTTCATGGAGGAAATTGAAGACATGATCACTCTCCTAAGTCGAGTTTTCGGTCTACCTTCTACTAGGATTTTCCACCCATGGATGTACCAGTTTATCTGTATCAACCTAGCTAAGAAAGAGTTTGTGGATTCGGCCACCATCATTAGTAACACCCTTCATAAACAATTGATAGAAGTTAATATGACCGGATGCTTCTACATGACTTCATATCTGACTTATGCAGTAGCATGAAGAAATCTATTTTTGGGACTTGAAATGAGAGGGGTCGTGGGACCGTCGAACAATGTTTTTCATTATTACCCTCAACTTAGTTTCCAAAATAGTTCTCACCATTTTAGAAGAGTCAATGATGCATTCACCTTCCACATGATCTAGAACCTAAATCAAAATACTAAGGAAAGGTTTTCCAAAGAATCCACGAGTGTTATTTCCCAATGGGGAACTTGGTTTATTCAATTTTCATCTTTTTCCTACATTTGCATGAGTGGTTTTGCTAAGACCCCATGGAAAATCGCTAAGTATGTTAGTGATAGATGGGAATTAATGGATTTGGAGTGAAAATTATTCCAAGTTCACTGCCTTCTTAGTGACAAGAACCATTCAAGAATTCATTTCCCAATTCAAATCGGGGAATACCAATGTCCAATTCTTTTCAGCACACAGCTCATTGAAAAAGAGTTTTCTCTCATAACCATCCATCCATATGTGAAGAGAGCCCAGTTTGATATCAATGTATATAGGAAAAAGATTCTGGGGGAAAAGTACCAACATAATCCTACCATGGAATATTTATAGGCTACTTACTCGGATGAACATGAGGTAAGAACGCGGGAGTACTCTCGCCTAACACTTTCTCAGATCAAGGCCTTCCACATCAAGAGTCCTCTCGATTCATTCATAAATGATGATGAGGATGTCATTGATACCTCATATGATGTCATTTACTTTACCCCATTGCCTCAAATGTACTAGACCAAAAGAGATGAATCTTCTCTTGATGGCAAGAACTAACCAATTATTGAAAGAAGCATATCTTGGTATGATAGAGAAGTTGACAAATTGCAATCCATTCCAGATCATGTTTCAGGATCAAAAAAATTTCCAATATGAGGGGGTCTCCATTCGACCAAAGTCTCTGCTCAATCAACCTCATTACTATCCAATCATACACAACATACAAGAAAAGAGTGGTTGCCAAAATCTACTTTGCCAAGTAACACGTCACAAGGAGAGAGATCCAAAGATCCAAACCCTGAAGAAGGAAGAGAGTGTGTGTCTAGATTTTCTACCTTGAGTAGAGATTCTTCTACCCACATCATTAATAGAACTCAGAATATGGTAGAAAATTATCCCCAACCATGCTTCAAACAAGCATCCACTCAGGTGCAGGTAATTCAAATATCAAACACTTCAAAGCAAGTAGTTCATGAAGGGATTTCCCAAAATCTCCTGAATAATCAGGAAGTGGATATTGAGGTTTTATCTCCTCAAATTGAGGTTGTAGATAGGATTCCAGAAAGATCTCATGATGTCAGGGATAATGAGAATATTGATTCGAGCTCCAGGATTTTATATGCTGAAATAGTGAATGATACTCCTTCTTGGGTTGATTCCAAAGTGAAGAAAAGGAAGAGAGTTGTCAAGCCAATTGACATTGATTTTGAGGCCCTTTTCAAACTTTCGAATGATGTCATTCCTAATAATCCTAAGGTTCTTTCTTGAATAATGGTGGATAATGATGGAAAAAAAATTACAGACCTTGCCATTCCACAAGTGGATAAGGAGCACGATGTTATGATGCCTGTCGACTATGAAGTTTCCAGACTGATACTTGGAAGATCTAAATTAGAAAGTGACATGATGATGGCTTGAGATTCAATTGATATCATGCTAAAGAGAGTTGAGAAATAAAAGTCTCAAAACTCTTGGCTCAAGGCCGAAAAGAATCAATTGGTGGAATATGTTCAACATTTGATAAATCCTATATCACCCACCTTCCCAGTACCTGCTGAAGTGGCTTCCCCAGATGAACAGAATCTTAATTTTTCAAAGGAAATAAACACATTGGGCCATGTCAATAAAACTTGGCTTTCAAAGATTCTCATTTTAGGCCAGGGGATGATCAAGACTGTGGTTAAGCTTCATGAAGATATCAATGCATATCTTGATCCAATTCTTTATTTCAAAGAAACTTTTATTTCTGCTATATCAAATTTGGATGATATATTGCCTAGTTTAAAGGATATGACAAGTATGGAATCTTCAATTTTAGCTTTTGAAGGAATTCTCGAATTTGAACATCGAGGGACACATTTTCTTTGGTGTCTGCATCTCAAATCAAGAAAAAAGTTTCTTGAGGATTCTATGATCCATTATGACAGCATGTGAAATGAATCCTTCACTTCACTCTCCTTGATTCAAGAATTCATGGCTGATATTCCTTGTAACCTCGTAAATGAGCATAATCAAAGGTGTTAATCGGAGCAGGTGGAAGAACAATTTTCACAATTGTTTAAGGACATGTACACTCCCGCCAAAAATTTCTCATCAGTTTCCATGGAGTAGTGCATCAAATTAAAGAACTTATTTGAGAATGCTCAATCCAAAATTATTAGTTTAAATGATATGCCCAGTAGAATTCTTGAATTACAAGTATTTTGTGAGGATATTCTTTGACCAAGTGAACCTCCAAAAGAAGAAAAGATGGTTGAAACTTTAGGAAGGTTTAGATCATTTCAAATGGTAAAAGAGATAGATCCTAATTTCACCGGTGGTGCAGGGAGTTAATTTTCTTGGTATCTAACAAAGTGGGAGAGTCCATTTCTCATACGCTTGAGATAGGCGGACACCATTTCAATGGATAAGGCACTAGTTATTATTGTATATTTTAAAAGGTGTTGTTATTTGTTTTTGGAAAACAATGGATATTTTAAGTAATTTATATTTTTGGGTTATCTTTAATAAAGTTGTTGAAAAAGACAAAGGTCACTTAAGTGCCTTATTTAATCATCATGTAAAATCCTAACTACTTTGTAACCAAATTTTGGGTTATAAAAGGAAATGAGGGGCTCATTTGTAAAGGTGACTTTGAGAGAGGAGAAGAAAATACTTTTTGTGTAAACTTTGTTTTAGGAAGAAACTTTGTGTTCTTTTGTGAAAAAAATTTGGGAGTTAATGGAATACAAACTTTGTGTCTCATTCATTGTCTCTTGTAACATTTGATGTTCTTATGTTCATTAGATGTTAGGTGTTTTGAATCTTGCATACAAATATTATCTTTGATCTTATTGTGAATGTTATTAAACAGTTGTTCTAGTTCACAATGATCAAGCTCTGATTATCTACTTGCTAATGTGTGTTCCCCTTTTACAGGTTCTTGTTTGGCTAACTCAAACTCCGTTTTATTTGTGTTGGTTAGTCATCTTTCCTCTTCATGTAATATTAGGCTCTATTTTTACCTAACTCTTGCATGTCCTTTCAATTCATTCCATTTCACTCCTTTCCTTCATTCCATTCCATCTCCTTCATTCACTTTTCTTTCCATTTATGTTCCAAAATACCCCTCACATAAAATTTTGAATGTACAGATGTAACTACAGTTTTGGTTTTCAATAGAGGCAGCCTCACCTTCATTGAGAAGGGAATTTGTTCCCACACTGTTGCATGTCATTTACATGCGTGCAAATCCATATGCTAACAATTTTTGGTGACTCTACTAAGGATTCAGAAATTGATAGCCAGTGCTTGGTTAAATCTTTATGACTATCCCTTCTACACAAGCTCCAGTTCTTCAACCGAATCTTGTGCCTGATGAAGATTTCCAAGGAGACATTAATGCCAACCTTTGAACAGTAGCTTGGGAAAACTATGAAAGCTTATAACAATTTGTGGCTATTGATAGAGCCATTGACAAAGAAATCTACATTGAAGATATTAGGAGAAGAGCACCCGCACTTGTGGGCAGAAGACCTCCTGGGCACGTGTTGATAGTTGTTCACCAATGTGGTCCTCTTCCACCTAGGTAATAAGTTATATTACTATTATATGTAACCCACCTATCTTGCAACCAAATCTTGTTTTTGTAGATAGTCAAGAAGACATATCATCAGATTTGAAGCAAGCTATTTGGGAAAAGTGCACAAGTAACCATCATTTTCATCTCACCACATCAATACTAGATAACAAAGAAGAGGAAGCCATGAGATTTGCTAGATTTATTCAGGAGTAAATAGCTCAAGAAATAGAGCGAAGAGAAAAGGATAGAGCAGGTCAAAACAAACCAATGATCCCTTCACCATAAAGATTCCAAATTAGAAGGAAAGAGGTTTACGCGAGGAGAAAAAGAGAAAGGTCGATCTGACCCCACTTTTGACTTTCAAGGAAAATTTCATTTCAAGTTATCTCCTCCAAAGAAGAACACACCTTATAGATCTGCAAGCCTTGCATCAAGTCCTGAAAAAGCAAGCAAGGAAGGAATCACTACCAATCAAGCACTTTTCCTTGGTCACGTTATTTTACCTTCACATACCACCTTTCCTCAAATGGCATCCAATGTACGATGGGGAAATGCCATAGGCCCATTTTCCTTACCTGCTTGACATGAACTCCCATGAGGATTAAGAAAGATTCTTCCCAAGTTTGACGGAGATGGGAAGACATCACCAGATGACCATATTTCTACCTTTTTTGCTGCATGTGTTGTTTTTTCAGTAGAATATGAAGACGTTGCTATTCATCTCTTCATTGAAACACTGCATGGTGTTACTACAGATTAGTTTCATCATCTACCCAATGGATGTATCACAAATTGGAATGATATGAAAACTAAGTTTGAAAATTGATTCAAGATGGCAGAAGATGAACATGCTCTTCTTGCCCAAATATCTCAGGTGAAGAAAGAGCCAACAGAACCCATGAGGAATTTCATGGCTAAATTTAACAAAATGGTGAACAAAGTTCCTGTCGGGATTCATCCAAACCTTAATGGAAAAAAATGTTTCTTTATTAACGCACAACAACCAGAAGTGTGCTATTAGTTGAGAATGGCTAGGGTGGCTACTTTGGAACTTGCTCAGTCTTTGACCATAGAAATTGAAGATGACTTAATCATGGTAGGAAAACTCAAGAAAAATTCCCTCAAACGAAAGAGTCAAGAAACCCCCAATGCTTTAGAAAAAATACTCACTAAGTTGTCTAATGATGTGCTGGCTTTGAAAAACCAAGTTGCTCAAAGTAGTAAACATACTCCTTACAAAAACATCATGAGAAAAGGGACTTCGTTCCCACACTGTTGCGTGTCATTTACATGCATGAAAATTCATATGTTAACAATGAGGTCATTTGATCTTTCGTAGGCCCTGCCACTCCATTGTAAAGTCCTTCTGTAACCTTGTTTCTCATCCTGGAATGTGAGCTCGTGGGTTTGTGTCATTTCCTTCGTAATTTCCTTATGTGCAGGACTTATCTTGACCAATTTTTTTGGGGGGAGAATTTGGGATAACAATTTCATGACTCATGGGGACATCTTCCTACTAGATGAAGATACTAGTAGCCTTGAAGCATCCATTCGGCATAGTGTCACAATTAATGGCCTAATATTAACCCTTCCTTCAAAATGGGCTCCTCGATTTCCTGCACTTTCTATGTTCTTCCTGTCCCTAAGCCTGCCTATGTGTCTACACTCTCAATTTTCATAAGAAAATATTGAAATGGAGTTTCTGAGAGTAAAAAATTCTATTTATCTGGGGGCTTTCATTTTTCCCTGAATGGACTGACTTAAAAAAAGTCCTTTGGTTGCTCTACATTTGTTTCATTTTTTGAAACTAGCAACTGCTACAGACAACTATGGATCTTTCTGCCATGAATACTGAAGAGCCTGGCCTTGGTCTTTCCTAAGAATGGAATGTTACAATGTTTGGGGCACATTGAAATTTGTAATGACATAACCTTGGAGAAACCACAATGCTATGTACAAAGAATCAAATCATACATGCCTCAAATGAGACATGTAGAGTGTGCACAAGTACTTCTTCTACTAAAAAACAAAATATACTTCTACTCCTATACTAACTAGAAAGAAAGAAAATATTAAACAAATCCCACTACAAGAAGGTAGAAATAGATTCCATTTATCAAAAGGGGCAACCATGCAAATGATTTGACAGTGAATATGGCTACCTAGATGAATAAAAAATTGACTTTAAGCCTGTCTTCCACCCAGATCATCAAGGTATCTACATTAACCAAAAATAGCTCCTCCAGCTAATTGACATTGGACTCCTAGAGGTGTTGATGATGACCCTTGGTACTTTGATGCTCATCCTCATGCCCTGAAGTAGGCATGACTAGTTTTGGATTCTCCCTTGGCTCCAATGAAGCCAAATATCTGATTAGGCAAGGTATGGTCCTTTGAATCTACCCATGGTTCTGAACTCTAACTCCAAAAATGGAATCTTTTTGTGGACCTTCTTGGATGGATGGTGAGAGAGAGATGATATCTCCTTAATTTTTCTCTTCCTTCTCTTGTAAAGAACATGGAAGACCATGATCTTCCAACCTTGGTTCTAGAGGGATGTTGTGAGACATAGGTTGTTGTCTTTGAGTGCCCTCCTTTATGGCAACAGGCTCATGTTCTTGGAAGATGGATGATGGAAGAGAAAATGATGTGATCTCCATGGGATTTTCTCCATCAAAGCAATCCTATAAGTCATATAGATAATCTACCTCGTTGTTTTCCTATTGCATGTGCTCAACCTCCTCCATGGTGTCCTCCTGATCTGCAACTTGATCACCATAGCTCCCTTTATTGTCAAACATGAATTTTACAATCTCAAACTATTTTTCAACATAAGAGCTTTAACAGGATGAAGTGGAAGGAATAACTAAAGGTTCTCCTATATCCTGCTCCACACTTGGAACCTCAAAAACTGTATGGTCCTCCTCCATCATGGGTTCATCAATCAAATTAGGCCCTTGAAATGAAAGAAAAAAATCTCCAATGATGCCTTCTTCATCGAGTGACCTCAACTCTGATTCGATCTCTCCCAGCTTCTCCTCTTCAATGGGACTTGGAGCTAGTTGTTCTTCCTCTTCAACTAGTTGTGTAGCTTGGATTAGCTTAGCATCCTCTTCAAACAAATTGCCATCATGGACACTACATCCAAAGAAGCCAGACTATTGATCTTCTTCTTCTTCTTTTTTTCCTTCTCTACTGAAAAATCAGTCTCAGCCACCACTGGCTCCTCAAATTTGACCTCATCTATTGGCTTGACCATCAAGGGGATCTTTATAAACCCAAATTTGGCAACCCAACTCTTCAAATTATCTGTCGTTTCTTCTCTATTGGGCTCCCCTTCTTGTTGTTTTCCTTGACTAGATTCTTGAGTCTCTTCCCAACATGGACTTGGGAAAGAAATATGAGTGACAGGTTGGGGTTCAACCAACTTTGAAATTTTTTATGATGGGGAGGGAGCTATAACTTCTTGTTTGTTTGGAGGGGATGATTGTTTGGAAGGTAAAGGGGGAGAGGAACTGAAATGGGGTGGAAGACTAGGGAATGGAGAAATGGAATCAACACTTAGGGCAACAACTAGGAAGCTTGGAAATTGGATCTTGGGTTGAGATGGTGCTACTTGAGAAAGAGAAAAAGAAAAGCTATGAAATGGTGTACTTACCCATTAACAAGGTTGTCTTGACTCCAAATCATAAGCCTTGATCTTCTCAATCCATTTTCCAAGTTGGGACAAAATTTCAACCATGAAGTCTAGCTTCTCTTGAGGGATGTAATGTCTTGGAAAAGGGCCTTCCCATGGACAAGGTACCCTATAACCAATCTTGAATGTCTTCATTTGTGCTATGCCCCTTGACTTAACGATGATATCCTCCATTTTTTGAATTTTCTCCAATAAACCAACATTCTCCACATAATTATCACCTTATTATGCATCCCCTTATTCTTGATAAGCTCCATGGCCAAACTGACTTTGACCTTGTTCATATGGGTAAGTATAATGGTCCTGGATCTAATTATAATGCTGATTTGAAGAAGTTGGGAAATGCATTGGAGGTGGATTGCATTGCTGTGAGTGTAAGTTCCATGAAGGGAATGAAGTCATGATTACATAACCTCATGGAATGGGAGAAAATTAAAGATATGGAAGAAGAAAATGGATGAAAATGAGTGGAAATGGATGGAAAAGGTGTGCAACTCAAAGAATAGGTTTTTGACTAGATGGAGTCACCATATGTGCTTGCATATGCCTCAAAAGGATGAATCCCACCAAGAACACATCAAATTGATGACATAAAGTGAAGACCTCTTGTCCCACTTAGTGTTTCAAAAATGTTAGTGTAAAATTACAATATCCCCGAATGGCCAAAGATGTGAAGTGGTTAAAATGGGGCATTCGGTGTGATTGCATAACATTGGATCATCTCTCAAGCTATGGGGATTGTAAACCTGATATGATCCTCTAGATAAAGATGGTTCTTGTTCCTAAACTACCTGCCACGAGCTACTCCAGTGTAGGAAAAAGCTATTCTATCCTAATGTAACCATTCTAAGTAACTAGAGAGAAAGAGAGGGTGAAAGAAGATCCTACACTAAAGAGGTGATACACCAGATAAGGGAAGAGATGAGATGCTTTGTTGAGGAAGGATGAAACAGGGGAGAAAGGAAGATGGAAATGTCAAACAGAAGTGACACTAACCTAGATCTTAATCCATGATCAAAAATCCATGAAACAACAACGCCCTACACCTGTAAATGTGAAATACATGCACACAAAATAGATTTGAAAGGGAGAGACATAAAGAGATAAAAAATAATGTAAAGGGTTGAAGAAACACCACAAAACACATTTTATTACTCTATATGGGTGCACAGACCATTACGTTTTTACTTAGAGGCAAAAAATTTCTTTCTAGGTGTAAGTGAAGGTTTTCAACTCAAAATGGAGTTGGGAAACAAATTTGAAAGAGTTTCCCTACGCCTAGAATAATCTCCCCTTTTAAAATGAGAAGTGTTACAATATATAGAAAGAATAAGAGAGAGAAGAGGGAAAAGTTGAATCTTGTTTCAACTACCATGGGATATGCATTAAATCCTACCATGAAGACTCAACTGATATCAATCAATGCCTTTCATAAATCCACCCTAAATATGTCAATTTTGGCTCCCTCTATCTGTTTGGCATATTGAAGAAGAACGACGGATTGAATCAAATCAGATCTAGTAGTTGGAGAAATTGAGCTCTATATTATTGGTCTAGAAGACATTTTCCCATTTTCACCCATGTATGCCAGTAAAAAATGATATTTTATGTTTCCAAGGCATATAGGGCATTGAGACATTTCCAAAAAATCTTCTCCCACCCAAATCTAAGTTCTTAGTGAAAAGATATGGTCATTTGAATTTTTGGGTTATGGGTGCATAATATTTGAATGAGTCTATTTTTACCTGGTCCATGTGGTAGCTTTGTGCTTGTTTGAGATTTGACTCCTTCCTTCACTCTTGGAATAATTCCCATGTGACTTGTGGAGGCATATGAAGGTTTCCCTATTTCCTTTGTATTCTTCCTGAGTATTTTCATGGGCGGAGGCACTGTATCTATCCCAAGACACATGGAGGCTTTGTACATGTTTAGAAACTACCGCCAGATTTTACCTTTTGAGTAGTGCGGATATGACACATGGAGACCTCTATGGGACTTTGGACTTTTCAATAGTCACCCTCACCTTTTCAAGCTCTGGGACACGTGGAATGCCCGTGCTCATTAAAAAACCTACTAAGGGTCCCGCTTTTAAATGTGCAATGCTTGGACACCTGACACCTTTCACCTGCATTCATTACTTAGTTGTTTTGGGCCCATTCTCATTTTGACCTCTATTTACCATTGGCTATGTGGAGGGCTGGCACAAGTGTTAGTCTCCACCTTGGGCACCCATTTTGGAATTGCACTAAGCCAACACTTCGCCCCTTCTACCGAGTCGAAGGATTTTCAATGACAAGTGCAAATTTTTGGAGCTCTGGATGCATGGAGGCTTGGCACTTATTTCAGCCTACCCCTTTTGTTTTAACTTTTGTAGGTGCGCCATTTGGACACTTGGTAACTTGCGCTATCTCTTCCATAGTTAGTCAATTTCAAGGTCCATCCTGAACTATTTTAGAGCCCGAAGACTTTGAATATTTTTCATTTCTTTTCCTTTGAGTCTTATATTCCTTTGAAACCACTCAGCCTCCTTCCTCGACCATGCTATTCCATTTTTGAGCCTACCTATAATTTTTTTTTTGGATTTGAGGCATGGTTTCACTCAGCATAGCCGTTTCTTGAATTTCTTCTTACACGGGGTCATTTGATCTTTCGCAGGCCTCACTGCTCCATTATAAAGTCTATATGTAACCTTGTTTTTTGTCTTGGAATGTGAGCTCATGGGTTTGAGTCATTTCGTTCATAATTTCCTTATGTGGAGGACTTGTCTTGACCAAATTTTCATGGGGGAAAATTTGGTATAACAAGAAATAGTTGAGATATGCTCAAAAATATATCACCCTCTAGGTGTGATAAAAGTAAAAAAGTGGAGTTTCACACTATATAGGTACAAGATTCATGATTTAAACCACAAGATAGTTGATCATGACAAATTCTTGTAGGAAGATCTAGTCTAAGATGTTTTATGGTTAAACAATCTTGGAAACTCTAGGGTGGACAACTCAGTGCAACATGAGTTGCATAAAATTGGGGTTTTGTAGTTGTGGGAGATACCTTTCTTCCCTAAATCTACACCACTCTTCAGTTGGTTAATGTCACGGGTACATGAGGACTTTTCAAATTTGTAGGAAGGAGAATTAGAATTACAAGCTAGTTGCTCAGGTGAGTAACAAGCCTGCTAAACACTAGTGAAGATATGGATCTCAACCTTTATGCCAACACAAAAATTAAGGAGCTAGTGCAAAATTTGAATTATGAGAAGGGAGGAAGGGCTCAGGTTATCTTAGATCTTAATGACCTGGTGTTGAGGGTTGCAGCCCACCTTATCAGCTGTAAATTAAGAGCATCATAATGGTGGATAGATATAAATAATATATTCCTATACATTATGTAGAGAGTATCAAAACAAGTGCACTATAAATTTACAAAATTTATTGCGAAGAGTATCATTGAGGAAGCACTGGCGCAAAATGAAGTTTGAGAAAATAAAAAATGGGGGTCCATTCTACTGTTGATCATATTTTGGTAAATCAACATCCTTGATGGACCAAATGGGAACATGTGGGTTTACCCATCAGCGCACTCATCTCCTGCAGTGTAATTTTCATAGTTCACTTGTGATGGCTCCATTACAAGAACCTACAAGGCTTGGATGAAAAATTGGTATGAGATACTATGAGCAGGATTCAAGAATGAGTGGTGTATTCCTCCTTAATTTCCAATGGTTGTAGGGGAATAGGTGTTTCACCATTTTCTTTACATTTTTGAATGACCAAAAAGATAAGGGTGGGGGATAGGAGAAATATTTTTTAAATAGGTTAGTTGATGATTGTTACATGCATTCTGACTTCTTGATCTAGTTTCAATTGTGATATCTTCCTTTTGGCGAGGAGGAACTACCTGAAATAGAAAACAAAACCACAAAATAATAGCTAAATAATATATGGCAGTCGACTGTGTAGCATATGCTATTTTGGGGAAGTGTGATACTTCCTATATGGCTATTAATCCACTATTTAGAGCAACTTAATGTGAGAAATAAATAAAATCCTACTATAGTTGATATGATTTAGGTATCACATTTAAACACAATAAGAAAATCTAATACAACAGGCTAGGTTATAGTCAAATATGAAGGGTAGGTAGTTGTCAGTGTGTTGGAACTGGTCAGGGTCAGGTTCTAGGTTGTTTGGGTCACTTGGTAGAAGGTAGGTTAACTTTGTTATTGGAAAAGGTGTAAAAAAAAGAAACTAATGTTGGTTGGGTATAACTGACGACGGCTAAGGGAGATCGATGATGGTTATGGGTAGTTAATGTTGGTACAGTAGTGTGAGAGTAATCCAATCGAAACGTTATTATGGATTTTAGGTGATGTTATATGGGGCTAAAGAAGGATATGGAAAGGTCTATGGGAATACTGAGAACACTTAGAGAGGTGGAAGGGCCAAGATTGTGATGAGGCCATAAATTGGCTATAAATTACCATTATTTTGTCTTTCCAAGTTACCTTTGAAAGTGGATTTAAATGTAATCTATGAACTTATAGTTTACTTAAGATAGAGTATATGATATATATATTGTTCATTCTTTATAAATATTTTTTTATTTATATTGTTGACTAATCCTATTGATTTTTTGGGAAAAGATGCAAAGTCTTGTGTATGCAGGCCATAAAAGAAAGATAATGCTAGTATTTGGAAAAGAGGAATTGATCATGAATAGTAAATTTAAAATCAAATCTGATTTCATACTCAGATTTCTCTCGAAAAATTATGCAAGTTCAAAACAAGAATCATCTCAATCTGAGGTTGCATGCAAAAGTTATAGTTGTTTTAAGGTAGCTACAAATCTTGCAGAGTTAGTTCTGGAACTCACATAGTTAGTTCCAGAACTTGAAGGTTTAGTTTCGAAACTCAAAAATTTAGTTCCATAACTTATATCAATTGAATGACAGTTAGTTCTAGAACTTTAATTCATGGACAAATCAGATTTAGTTCCGGAACTTGTACAAAAGGAATGACAACTTTAGTTTTAGAACTTGCATCAACAGAATGACAGTTTTTGAGGTATTGTGAAAACTCATAGATTCCAATGGGAAACCTAAGAGAGGTTTTTTTCATAGCAATGTGTTTAACAAAAATCTCATTCATATTTGCTACATGTTTTACTAATGAAGAGTGATCTAACTTTTAGTGAGTTGCAGTTTGAGGAAAAGTGTATCAAACGAGCACTAAAAGTTCCACAAACAGAAATAGAAAATTCAAATGGAAAATATGAGAGAGGTTTTTGTTCATAGCAATGTTTTTTAAAAAATCCTCTTTCAGATATGCTACAATTTTTTACAAATGAAGAGATATCTAACTTTTAGTGAGCTCCAGTCCAAGGAAAAGTGTATCAGACGAGCACTAAAAGTTCCATAAACAAAAAAGTCAAATGGAAAATACGAGGATTTTTTTTTTTCATAGAAATTTTTTATCAAAAATCTCATTCATATTTGTTACAGGTTTTACCAATGAAGAGATATCTAACTTTTAGTGAGCTGCAGTCTAAGGAAACGTGTATCAAACGAGAACTAAAATTTCCATAAATAGAAACAAAAAATTCAAATAGAAAATTTGAGAGAGATTTTTTTCATAGTAATGTGTTTAATAAAAACCTCATTCATATTTACTACAAGTTTTCCCAATCAAGATAAATCTAACTTTGAGTGAATTGTAGTCTGAGGAAAAAGCATATCAGACAAGCGTCAAAAGTTCCATAGTTAAAAACAACAAAGTCAAATGTAAAATTTGGGAAAGTTATTTGGTCAAAATCATATTTTTAGGAAAAAAATTCTTCCAATAATGTATAATAATAAAATCATTATGATTCTTATTACCAAAAAGCAAGGAGAAGATTTGGTAGCAAATCTTCATAAAATAAGCAAGATAAGATTTGACTTCAATAATATATCTCTCTATATTTTGTGGAGATGGAGATCTTAGTTGTTAGAATTGGAATAAAGATAAGATAATATTGAATTTCCTAAAATAAGGAGTTGGTTGGATGCATTAATTATAAATGTAACCTTCCACACTGAGATATGTAATTTTCTTTCTCCCAAGAAATAAAGATTTGTTCTTTCCTCTCAAATATTCTGTACTTCTAAAATTGGAAGTATGATTTATATCCTCTTCTAAGAAATGAGTTGGCCACTCATTTCAAGGAATATGGATCTGTGTATTTATGTTTATGTTTATTCATTTGTTTGTAATTTATTTTGTTGTACTTTTTTTATTTTTATATTGTGAAAATTCAGTCTGTTGTGAACCTACAGGTGTTTCGTTTAATTATGTTTATTTTCAATTCAAGAAATTTCAAATTATGCAAGTGTGTTTAAATTTATGCAAGTGTATTTGAATTCCTGTAAGTTTGATTTCTTTCATGTAAGTGTGATTTATTTTATGCAAGTTTAGTTTGTCTTTAAAGGAGTTACTTTCCAAGATCTTATTCTCTTAATGCATATAGCCATCAGACACCAACCCTGGATTGACATTATTAATGGCAAGGATTGATGACCCTCATCTTTTTGACGTTGTTGCCGAGGACGCGGTGTTATTAGGAGATTCAAAGTTCTCTAAAAGAATATTCTAGTGACAGTAGAATAACTTTTAGTAATTCTGTGACAGGAAGAATTTGGTAAGTAGTTTCTTTAGTCTTTTATTTCCTACAAGTAGATTAAAATTTAATTTTGGTAATTAGGAAGATTAGATTGTAAATATTTATCTCCCCACAAACTAACTCTATGTATAAGAAAATGATTGTGATGTTTGATCAAGAGGTATAATGGTATGAACAAATAATTCAAATCTGGAAATGGTATAATATGATATTGAATCTGGAAGTAGATCCAATTGATGAAATATCATATATCATTTTTGATAACCACCACCATTTCCCCTTGTATCAACTAACAACTAAGTGATTTTATTACACATAACCTTAGTAAAAAACTGGCTTATCCAGTTTATAATAATGAAGTGGTAGTATTTCTAGTTAACTCCATCCATATTCAGGGATTTCATTAGAACCAAA
The DNA here is from genome assembly GCA_019776745.2 of Taxus chinensis. Taxonomy (NCBI): domain Eukaryota; kingdom Viridiplantae; phylum Streptophyta; class Pinopsida; order Cupressales; family Taxaceae; genus Taxus; species Taxus chinensis. The sequence goes on along the minus strand of CM034149.1, from coordinate 465,138,491 downwards.
ATAAAAACTCACTCATAATAAATACTCCCATCCAAATTAGTTTTCATCCCATAATAAAATTCAATCCCTCAACCATATCCATTAGAAAAATTTATTTTCATGTCTTTCAATTTATTCATTTTTGTATATGCTTGTATAACATTAAGAAGTAATTATTGTGAATATCAAGGAAATAAATTTTTACATACTAACATCTAAGGACTAGATCTATAGGAATTTCCAGAGTTGTTCTTGATATTAGCATGCAGATTTTGGAGCACCAACAGTATCAACCAAGGAGCATGCATATTTTGAAGGGACACACAGATACCTACATTCTCTCTTGTAACAACTATCCATCTCTTGAGATCACTAGTCCAGGATTTGAAGATTACTATGGTTATTCCGATAATACACAATTCAAGATGGGCTTTGAAGACCTATAAATTTTCTACACAATTTTTGGAAATCTTCTTGGAGTTACCAAGTATGCAAAAAGGTTTTTATGAGATCTTAGACATTTCTTCCTATTTTACACAAGTTGTACTTTGATGAATATAGTCTGGTGATGGATCAAATTTTTCTCTAATCCTTCACATGCTATCATTTCAGCAAAAAAAAAAAAAAAAAAAAAAAAAACTTTGATTGGAAAACCAGCTTGCTGGCCAATCAAAGGAATTTTTTTTAAAAAAAAAGTAAAAAATATTTGATTGAAAAACCAACTTGCTAGCCAATAAAAGGAAAAAAAAAAGAAAAAAGCTTTGATTGGAAAACCATCTTGTTGGTTGATCAAAGGAAAAACAAGAAAACTTTGATTGACAAACTAGCTCACTGGCCAATCAAAGGCAAGGAGGTGGCTTTTCTTCAAAGGAAATAGCTATTACCTGGTGGCTTTCTTCTTAGCACTATTTGACCATGTTAACAATAGGATGAAAAAGACAACTAGAGGTATGATCAAGTTATTTTGTTATACTATTTTATTTTTAAGTTTTCTTGTAAGGTTTTTATTACAGCTAGATCCACTTTTAATGATTTCCAAGGAAGGCAAGATAAAATTCATATCTCCCCTACTTATATGAAAAATATGTGCACCTCTTTGTAAGATTCAAGTTAGTTTTGAGGGATTATGAAAACTCATAGATTCTAATTGGAAATATGAGAGAGGTTTTTTTTCATAGAAATGTTTTTAACAAAAACCTCATTCATATTTGCTACAAGTTTTACCAATAAATAGAGATCTAACTTTTAGTGAGTTGCAATCCAAGGAAAAGTGTATTAGACGAGTACTAAAAGTTCTATAAATAGAAACAGAAAAGTCAAATGAAAAATATGAGAGAGGTTTTAATTCATAGCAATTTTTTTAACAAAATCCTCATTCAAATATGCTACAAGTTTTACCAATGAAGAGAGATATAACTTTTAGTGAGCTACATTATGAGCAAAAGTGTATCAGACGAGCACTAGAAGTTTAATAAACAAAAACAAAAAAGTCAAATGGAAAATATGAGAGAGGTTTTTTTTATAGAAATGTTTTTAAAAAAAACTTCATTCATATTTGTTATAGGTTTTACCAATGAAGAGAGATCTAAATTTTAGTGAGCTGCAGTATGAGGAAACATGTATCAGAGGAGCACTAAAAGTTTCATAAATAGAAACAAAAAATTCAAATGGAAAATATAAGAGAGGTTTTTGTTCATAGCAATGTGTTTAACAAAAAATTTATTCATATTTCTTACAAGTTTTACCAATGAAGAGAGATATAACTTTTAGTGAGCTACATTATGAGGAAAAGTGTATCAGACGAGCACTAGAAGTTCAATAAACAAAAACAAAAAAGTCAAATGGAAAATATGAGAGAGGTTTTTTTTATAGAAATCTTTTTTAAAAAAACTTCATTCATATTTGTTATAGGTTTTACCAATGAAGAGAGATCTAAATTTTAGTGAGGTACAGTATGAGGAAACGTGTATCAGACGAGCACTAAAAGTTCCATAAACAGAAACAAAAAATTAAAATGGAAAATATAAGAGAGGTTTTTGTTCATAGAAATGTGTTTAAAAAATAATTTATTCATATTTGCTACAAGTTTTACCAATCAAGATAAATCTAACTTTTATTGAACTGTAGTCCAAGGAAAAAACATATCAAACAAGCGTAAAAAGTTCCATAGTCAAAAATAGCAAAGTCAAATGGAAAATTTGGGAAAGGTAGTTAGTCAAAATCATATTTTTAGGAAAAACCTTCTTCCAATAATGTATAATAATAAAATCATTATGATTCTTATTACTAAAAAGCAAGGAGAAGATTTAGGAGCAAATCTTCCTAAAATAAGCAAGATAAGATTTGACTTCAATAATATATCTCTCTCTATATTTTGTGGAGATGGAGATCTTAGTTGTTAGGATTGGAATAAAGATAAGATAAAATTACATTTCCTAAAATAAGGAGTTGGTTGGATGCATTAATTATAAATGTAACCTTCCACACTGAGATACGTAATTTTCTTTCTCCCAAGAAATCAAGATCTATTCTTTCCTCTCAAATATTTTATACTTTTAAAATTAGAAGTATGATTTAAATCCTCTTACAAGAAATGAGCTAGCCACTCATTTCAAAGAAGATAGATCTATGTATTTATGTTTATGTTTATTCATTTGTCTGTAATTGATTTTGTTGTATTGTTTTTAATTTTATATTGTGAAAATTCAGTCTGTTGTGAACCTGCAGGTTTTTTTAATTATGTTTATTTCCAATTCTAGCAATTTCAATTTATGCAAGTGTGTTTAAATTTATGCTTGTGTGTTTAAATTCCTGTAAGTTTGATTTCCTTCATGCAAGTGTGTTTTGATTTATGCGAACTTTATTTCTGCAAGTGTGCCTTTATTTCTAATTTCTTGGTCCCAATTAGTTTGTTCTCGTGGATTAGAATGGAAACTTCCCTTCTAATGAGCGGGAATGTGGTTAGAAAAATATTAGGCATTGATTTTAGGGTTAGACCAAATCTTAGCTCATTAAGGCAAGTAAGACTTAGTTATTGTTAGTTATGGAAACATGTCAAGAATAGATCTAAGGTGAGATGGGTGGATGATGTGTTGAGGTGAGGTGTTTAAGTGAGGTAGAAATTAAGATAATTAGATAATAAATATTGTGAGGATATATATTACTTTAATTAAATTAATTAAATTAATAATGATGTGGGGTGGAAGGGGCCATAGTTAGGTGAGTATGTTTGAGCTGGTTATTTAACGAGGGACCAAGGGGAGTGTGACTCAATTTTTGTGTCTACATTTTGCCCCTTTTTGTTGCATGGCTTATATTGGTAAGCGATGATGAAAAAAATAAGATGTGGGTGCCCCATGTGTGGGTGAAGGTGATCCCCCTCAAACTAGGAACTGAGGAGGTAGAAGAGCGAATCAGTGAATGGTTTGATAAAAGGTGGATGTGATAAAGAGGAAGGTGGAAAATGGGGGTAATGGGGGAATGGTCCAATCAGGTAATAAAGGTAATGGGCCAGGGTCAGAGGTAGCGACAGTAAAATACACACACATGTATAAACTGTGGCTTGATACTAGGCTAAAGAGCAGGAAAACTCTACATCATCGAAGGTCGATAGGTTTATCTAGACAAAATTAAGGTGATTCAAATATCTAAGGTATAGGATATGGTGTGGAAGCACATCACAAGTTAGTTGTAGGAATGTTTGGGTATGTTCCAGTACACCAAGGGTTGGGTTAGGATAAACAACATGGTAATAGGAAAGGTAAGGCCATTAGGTCAAATAACATGGGTAATAGTGTCACAAGGTATAGTGAGCACATGAGGTCATATTTCAGTAACAATGTTCTAGGTCTGAGAAGTGAGGTCATGACATGGGTAGGGCTGAGGTATGGGTAAAATAACAAGTCCCTAAATGTAATTAAGGATACGTATAAGTAATATAGGCTTGGAGTTAGGTTACGAAAAGGGTGGGTAAGGTCAAACGGTGGCTGGGTTGGTTAATTTGGGTCAAAAATAAGGAAAGGGTATTTTACATGAGTATGACGGGTGACTGATGCTAGTAATACTAAACCGGTGATGGTATAGGTAACCGAGCCCAGTTTCCTAAGGCACACGTGTAGTAATTTTTACCCCTATTACAAAAGATAGGAACCCCATGCACGCCGACCTATCACCCAGCAGGTGCTGGGAACTAACCCGAGGCACGCTCGGGTGCCGAGTCTCTCTTTTATGTGATTTTAGTGGGAAACATCATCTATAATACCCGTTTAAGATATTTGAAAGGAAGTAAAATATAAAAGCACCATAGAGGTTAGAACGGCTTCTAGATCCTTACAGTCATTTCAAAAAGAAAGATCTTAACAAATTTTATAACTTATACCAAAATAGAGAGAATTTTTACAAGCATCCATACTTAATCATAACCATAAATGAAAAAGAACTATGAGAAATATGTATGCATCAGAATCATCAATGTTCATGTAAGCTGGTAACCTCACTACATTCATGGAGTCATTACAGATTGTCACAAAGAAGTAGACCACAGTCATACATCCTAACTGGACTCATATTCCTAGGCTCTCAAAAGAAATTTATAATTCCCATACCCTTGATACATCATTTCCTAAGCACAATTACCCAAACTAATAGATTTCGTGTAGTATTTTTGTAGAGCTCCGCCCTCTATCTATTTCTCCCTCCCTTTACTTCTATAGGTGCTTGTATACATAGGCTTTCTGGACTACCAACTCATCCTCCAATGTCCTCAAGTATGATGCCAAGGTTCTAAATGTGGTCCTCCATGCCTGAGCTTTCCACTTTTTACCATGACGTACTTCTAGAATCTTCTACCGCAGGCACGCTCCTTCCTGGGCCAACCTGTTGCCAAGATGGCACCTTATCCACTTCGTATGTGTAGTCCGTTCATTATTTTCACGTGTTATACCCAAAATTACCAATATGGATAAGTCTTGAACCCTTGGTTCTGTCTACGTGTGCGCCATGGGTCTCCTTAAACCCTGTCATGTGAGCTTTATCCTTGCACGTCTTTCTTCAACTAGGCCTTGCGTGCCTATGCTTCTTTTTGTACTTATCCAATATTTTAGGGGCCCAACATCACCCCACACTATGCCTATTCTCTATTCACATGAACACTTCTCCAGTGAAAAGAAAGAATACAATAGACTTACGCCCTGGGACAAGAATAAGGGGATGAAGAAATAAGGAAAGAATAAAGAATGGGGAAGTGATGGAATCACTGCAATAAGCTAGGAAGATCCTTTTGCAAGTCGGCTTCCAATTTTTTCTAGGCATTGACTTCATTCTACACTCTCTGAAAAAGGTCACCAACTTCGGGTGTTCACCTCCTCAAAACTTAGTCCATTTCCTTGTGTGCTTATGGTGTTAGAATTTTTCTCTAACTCTTTGCCTACATCATCTAGTGCATCCATTCTTTGTGTAATTTGTGGGTACAGTTCCTTCAAAAAGGTTTTGATTGAACCCCTTAAGGTTTCAATGGCTTCAGAGTTTCTTTCAACCTCGACAAGGATTATGTCCCTTTCTGCCCTATTTCCCTTATTCTTTTCTTGAAACTCCTTGACTTCTGCTTCATGAGTGGTGACCAAGATGCCTTCCACTTTTTCTCTATCCACGCAATCACCATATGTGGCCTCAATAGTCTAGGAAACAACTTTTATATCAGCAAGAACCTTGTTGTACTTAGCTACAAACACCACAAATTTCAATTTATCTTCTTTCTCTAAGTGCGTAACCACTTCTTATGTAGATTCCAAGGTTAACACCTACCTCTCCATGGTGAGGACTCTTGTTAAATCCTCTAGGAATCCCAAGGCAGATCCATACTTCTGCATGGGAGGTGCTAGTGTTGGATGCTTCAAAACTATATCATTATTAATTAGCTCCACCTTTTTGTATACTGTGCATACTTTAGCCTTCTCGTCTTTTAACTCACACTAAAACTAGGCACTGATTAGTTTCTCTTGACGTAGCTCCTTTTCCCTTGCAGCTAGCTCTTCCTCTTTCTTCTTCAGGTCCTCCTCCAGATATTTGATTCTATCATTCAACTCGAAGAGTCTGGCTTCAACCTCAACAGAGACCTTAATGAATGTGTTGCATAGTTGTTCATCAGAGAGTTGCGGAGCATTCATCATTGGGTTATCTTCTCTTGAACCTGGTAATGTTATTATTTCCCCATAGCTTACTTCAAATTCTAGCTCATCAAGATGGGACTCAATTTCCCATGAGAGCATCTTCCTTGTCCACAGGTATGTAGCCTCCTTGTCGAAAGATGACATTTCCATGAGCTCCTTTGCTAGAATCTTACTTTAGAACTGTGTCTGAAACACTTTGTTAGGGTCATCAATATAACCCATCCCTAGCCTCTCCTCCCCTACATACTTTCCTCCCGTGCACATTCCCTTAGGAGTACTTATAGTTAAAATGGGGCCTCCAGTGTTGTTGTCATCCTTTTCTGCACTCTCTTCCTTATCCTTGTTCACCACCGGCTCAGTGCTATGTTCCAACTTCTCCTCCACCAAGGTCTCAATGTTCTTTATTTCTTGTCTCTCTACCACCTTGGTTATCTGTACCAATGTAAGGATTGTAGCCTTATGATTCTACGTGTCATCCTTCTCACTTCTTCTAATGTCTTGGGTGCCTTCCCACTCCTGGCTATCCTTGTGCTGCACAAAAAGGAACCCATGTTCCTCTTCTCTACCTTCTTCTTCTGAATCATGCACGTTGAAAACATGTGGCCCTTGACCTTTTTCAAGTTCGTCTTCCACACTAACATCTTCTTCACTATCATCCTCTTCACCTATGTATTTATCTAAACTCCTAGTTTCTTCTAAAGTAGTCTCCTCTTCTAACCTCTATTTCTTCTTCTCTCGAGGAATCATTGTCTGATGGATTTTCTGGCTCCAGAGTCTTCTCTTTAACTATGGGCCTCTTCTTGCACAAATACATACTTGTTATGGCACTTGTCCCAGGGGAACCTATTACCTTTGTATCCACCACACTTGGTATTTTTGTCTTTGGGTCTTTTTCCTCTCATTTGGGCATGGATCTCTTCCTTCCAGTTGGATCCTCAGGTATAAACACCTCATTTTCCAGGTATGTGCCCTTCTCAGATTTGGGCCTTATGCAGAGGTATATGTGCACTGCGGATCCTTCTGTAATGGGAAAAGTCATGGGCCTTGTCATCTGAACTTCATGCGACACGTAACTCTCCACATATGTGTGCTTGTTGGGGTATACTAAACCTTTGTGCATTCCCCTGTGGTCCTAGTCCATATTACCAAGGTCTAGTTTTAACTTCTTGGATTGTTTGAACCTGTTTACTCTTGCTTGGAAGTATTGAGCTATGAAGGCAAAGGGGAGATTGCACCATGGGCCCCATGTCTCACCCATTAGTCTAAATCTGCCCAAGAAAAAATGTTGGTACATAGTAAATTCAACTTCTCCCTTGGTGGCCACTAGCAGCTATTCGAGAATCCTCCATTCTACCCCGAATGCATTCCTCAGGTGCATATACCATTTCTCTAGGTGCACCTTGCACACAGTCGTCATAGTTTCAAAGGCATATTTTTCAAATCTCTTTGTTGTTGAAGGGTCCTCAGTAGGGTACTCCCACACAAATTTGTCCAATGCATCAAGTACTCCAATCTTTGAGAACACAATGGTTAGTAGGACATTACCAAAAAGGATCCTGTCACCTTCCTTCATGTAGCTGACAATCTCATCCGGGATGAACGTAGATAAGCTGTAGATGGTGCCCTTTGAGATTTTCCTGCAAACATGTAACCATGACTTATTGACCTGGGTCCATCTCTCTTTGCCATTTAACTTTGTCACCAGATGCGTGGCTATATTCATTACCGGGTCCTTGATGTTTATGATATCATAGTAACTTGACCCCTTTTTATATGCATAGGTGACGATAATCTCCTTAATTGCCTCTTTATCACTTAAGTCATCCTCTAACCCATCTCCTTCACAGATGAGTCCTACGAAATGTGAAATGAGATGAGGGGTAATGCACATCTTGCACCCTACAAAATGAAAGTAGTCTTCATGCACATGTGACATCACCCATTGATATAGGCACTCAGGATTCCTGAAGTAGGGCAATTCAAAGAGTTGCAATAACCCTTCCTTCTCTAACTTGACATTCACATCATTGTTATAGATGGGAAAACCCTCTGGTGTCCTTTTATTTATCGGGCACACTAAATCTAGTGCCATATCCTTCTCGATTGTGCTCGTACGATGATTGTAGTCATTTACAGACATGTTTCTTAGATGGGATTCCCACTCCTTACCCAACAACACTCCATCTAGGTACTGCATTTCTGCATACCACTCTTCATTTGTATGTGCGTCAGTTTCTTGTTGTTGGCCCTTTCCCTTTCCCTTTCCTTTCTTAGGTGTGCTAACTGGTTTCTTGGGTACCATTGTCTAGGTCCTCTTCTTACTTAAATCACTTCTTATAACTCTGTTCTTCCACTCTTTCCAACTTTAGATCTCAAATTTGTGAAGAAAACTCCTTAAAATTGTGCCCTAGTTCTTCAAACCCTAGCTGCGATAATCCCTTCACAAGACAGTTCCTTCTCACCTTCTCTTACACCCTTGAAATCCATTCCTTTTGGTTCGTAGATCCAAACTAGTTACTCACGCTCAATCTCTTCAAAATTTTCTTCACACGGATCAATTTTTGTAAGCCCTAGTTTGCAAAGATGTAAAAAGTGCTTCTTTCTCCTTAAACGAAAAGTGAATAATGAAATACCTCAACCCTTTATTTATAGGTTTTCCCTTTTTAAGCATTAAATGCTACTTCACCTACCATTGTACTTTTCATGTTTAATGCATATTTTTAAAACAAAGTCTGACTTTAGTGCTTTAACTCACACGCCTAACCCTGCGCAGACAATCTTCCAACCTTATGGTGCGCAACCAATCCATCTAGATAGGATACTCTTGTGCGCGCATCACTGGTGTTGAAGAAACTTCTTCTGTCCTGATTTTTACCCTCGCCTACTCATGTTACTTATGCTATTTTCCCTCCTTTGTATGTGGGATATGAAACTATCTTATCTTGACACCAACCATTCTTTTCCATCTTTTCTTTTCATGCACATCCTTCAAATGGGCCATTCAACCAGGATTTTCAAAACAAACTTCCTTGGTACTTTACCCATGCTCTCCTTCACATCACTCCACCCCACATTAAAATGATGTGCAGTCCTCTGCGCACTCAAAAATCCTCAAATTAATAAGGTTATTGGTGCCCAAGGCACAAAACAAAACAACAACATGAAAGGGAAACACAAGAAAAGAAATACATAAAGGAAATTCTAAATTAACTGGAAAAACTACCTTATTTACAAACACCAAGAAGACTTATTTATAGTAGGGCTTTAGCCTACTCCCATTAAAGTGTCTAGATAATTTTGTTCCATCTAATTCTTGTAATTGGCATGCACCTGAATCAAAGATGTACGAGATTTTTTAGGGACCTAGCCAATGGACCTTCAACTTCCCAGGATGATGCAGAAACTTAGAATCATACAGTAAGACCATCTTCCCAACCTAAAACTTTTTGTTTTTGATGTGGCAATCATGCCATGCTTTTTGCTTTGCTTTTTCTATTGTTTGGATCCACTTGGCAAGTGATTGTTTTTCATATAGCTTCATCAGTTTATCAATTCTCTCTTCTAGCACTTGCTCATCAGGCAGCTCTCCTGCACATGCTATTCGCAGAGAAGGTAACATGAATTCAACCGACATAATAGCTTCCACACCAAATACCAATTGAAATGGTGTGGATTTGTTCATCCTTTTATAATTTTTCCTGTAAGCCCATAATATGGATGATACCTTGTCACCCCAATCTTGTCTTTTGACATCACAAATTTTGGTCAAGGTATGACTCAATATTTTCTTAAATGCTTCTACAGTTCCATTTTCTTGTGGGTAATAAGGGGTAGTCTTGTGATGAGCTACCATGAAGTTTTCCAACATGATACTCATGGTCTCATTCAAGAAATGTGTACCCCTATCACTGGTTAAACTTAAAGGACATCCATACCTCGTGATAATGTTCTCCCATAAAAATCTTGTTGTTGTGGCTGATGTGTAGTCTTTAGTTAGGGATGCCTCTTCCCACATTTTCAAATAGTCAGTGCAAGTGATTACATAGCATGATCTAGTCCTATGCCTAGCTGGTGTAATAGGGCCTATGGAGTCTCTTTCCCATTTCTCAAAAGGTTCAACGCTAGGGATAGGGCACATAGGCATTTCATCACTCTTTCCTAGCTTGCCAATGCATTGACAATGGTCACATGCTTTACAATAGTCCTTGAAATCCTTATACAAAGTTTCCCACCATAGTCGTGCCATTAAAATTTTACACACAGTGGTGTCACCTACATAATGTCCACCCAAACTTCCCCCTTATGCTTCCTCTATGATGGCGAGGTGCTCATGCTCTAGTACACAATTACGCAAAACTTCATCACACCCTAAATTGTATAAGTCCCCACTAATAAACATGTAGGGCATGACGCGTATGGCTAGCTGATTTATTTCTAATGCCTTCATCCCTTTTGGTGCCACACCTTCCTTTAGGAATAGTGTAATCCCCTCCAAATCCGAGGGTGCATGCCACAACCTAATTAGTTGCACGTCTGACATAGTATCTTAAATACTCTATGTGTCCTCCCCTGAATCAATTCTTGATAGATGATCAGGTCCATAATTACTCTTTCCAGGCTTCACAACTACCGTAAACTCAAACTCTTGAAATAATAGCACCAATAGACATATGTGCCCTTGTAGAATGGGCTTGTTCACCAAGTACTTTAATCTCATGTGGTCAGTGTAAAATATAAAGGGTGTTTCCAGCAGATATTTTCTGAACTTGAAAAGCACATAGATCATTGGAAATGATTCGCTCTCAGTCGTGGTGTAATTCTTCTCTATAGGTGTTAACCTCCTACTTGCAAAACATAGAGGATGATAAAAAATTCCTTCACCTAGCCATGCAAGCACTTCTCCAATGGTGTTTCCTGGGGCATCTACACAAACATGGAAGGGCTTATCCCAAGAGGGAAAACGTAATACAGGCATGGTGATAAGCCTATCCTTTAATGTGTCAAATGCCTTTTACTGTGCCTCTCCCTAATGGAAGGAACTTTTATGTCTGAGCAATTATTCTAGAGGCATGGTGATCTTGGCATACCCCTTAATGAATTTCTTGTAATAACCTGTATGCCTAAGAAATCCATGCACTGTGCTCTCGCTAGTAAGCTCCCCCAATCCCACAATAGTTGAAACCTTGGTAGGATATACTAGCAAGCCCTCCGTACATATGATATGCCACAATAACGTCCCAAAGGGTGTAGCAAAGACACACTTTTTAATGTTGAGGGATATCCTTAACTGTCGACACCTCTTAAACATCAACCTCAAATTATCACAATGGTCTTTCACTGGCCCATACACTGTCCAATCATCTAGATAAACTTGAAGAAATATGTGGATGAAGTCTTGGAACGCTTGAACCACTATGCATGAGAAAATAATAGGTGCATTCTTCAACCCAAAGGGCATGACCATGTATGCAAAACTTCCCCATTCAGTGGTGAAATTTGTCTTATCTTGGTCTTCCTTGGCAATCCAGACTTGGTGGTACCCCAAAAATCCATCCGTAAAGGAATAGATTTTGTGCCCAGTGACTCCCTCCAACATTTCTGGAGTGAAGGGAGTTGGAAAAGGATCGATGATACACACTCCGTTCATCTCCCTATAATCCACGTAGATCCTAATCCACCCATCCTTCTTGATGCTTATTACCATCAGACTTATCCATTCCGATTCTTCCACATCTTCAATGATCCTAGAAGTTATCATTTTTTCTATCTCTTCCTTTACCTTTACATGTAAATTGGGATTCATCCAGTAGGGTCTCTTCCTGATCGGGTGCATACTGTCCTTCAGCTTCATCCTCATCTTCCCCAAGGAATGGTGGATGCCTTTGAGCTCATGTACCCATGTCGGAATAAATCCTCAAATTCACACAAAAGATCAATGATCTTAGAGACCTCCTTCTCTGACCAGTAATCTCCAATAATAGCTTCCTTAGGTTCTTCTCCTGAGCCGATGTTAACATTATTGTCTTTAAGGGCTCATGGTAGGTGCGCATGTGAGCATCAAAACTATCCACTACCTCAGGCATCCCTATAAAATGGTTAACATCCAAGCTCTCTACTTCCTCCCCATCAATAACATATACTAATTTCCATTTCTCCTTTTCTAAGCATGTGCACTCAATCTAGATCTCTTCTGCTTCTTCTACCTCTTCTTCAAAGCGCACCTCCAAACATACTCCACCTAGCAGTTCCAACATCCTATCTCCTGCCATGTCACTATCCCCCATGTTAAGGCACTTAACAACCTGCAATGCCTTACTAATTGATGGCTTGGTACTTTTATACTCAAAAGTTTGAATGAGGTCAGCTACTAGCTCTTACCAATTTCCTGTTTGATGGCATGTCTTAGAATGTATGTACCATGCATGTGTGTAACCCTGTAGTGTAGAATACAACTTGTGTACCTAGAGGGATGGTGGAAAATCTTCCACTCCTTCTCTCCAAACCTTTTTTAAAGCTTGGATGTAGAAAGAGGAGAGTTCCTTACCATGGTAGTCCTTGTTAGCGGTGGCATGTTACTTCTAGAAAACCTGATAGAGAGAGAAATTATCACCTCGTGTCATTCCAAAAGGATTTCCTGATGTGTAGCCCACCACCATGCCATTGTGTCAAGAAGGACATAACTTAACATCCCCCTCTATTCCTTCTCATCCTTCACTGAGCTTCCATCTCCTACAAAAATATCTCAGGGAAGGTCCCTCCTAAATACTTAGGTAGCTCTTTTCCTTCTAGGCACCGGACTATATTCACCTTTGTTACTTTTGTTACCAATCCTCTCAAATGATGTCCACTGAATTCATAAGTCCCATGCACCCAATTATCACATGCTAGACTAGTGGTGTCACTTAGTAATTGAGCATCCTTAAACTAGATAACTCCATTAGTAGGATGGATTATCTCTGGATCCCTAATTGAGCATACATATATCCTATCTAGGACCTCTTCCCCCAAAGGTTTAGTATAGGGTGTTGAATTCAAATTAGTCAGGGGTATAATGGCTTGTTACCCCTTATTTTAAAATATGATGTACCCCTTATTAAATCGAAGGTCTATGTTGTTGTTGTAATACCAAGGGTTCCCTAGTAGTGCTGGGAAATTGTCTGCCTTGGTGAGTGCCAAGCCTTCAAAGTCCCCAGTAAACTTAGCTCACTAGATCATGATAGCTGCATCCTTTAAGACACCAATGGGCATTTCCTTTGTCTTGTTTTCCATATACAACACATTCGAGGATGGCTATAATTCAGGTCTACCCATCTGATACCATGCATCAAAATTTAGAACATTGACTTCTGTGCCTGTGTTAATGAGGATATTACTAAGGAGCCATCCATCTACGAATGCATCCAATGTGATCTATTTGTCATATTCAATGATGTGAGGGGGAAGGTTTGCATTCAAGACATGTCTCTCATGCTCTCATCTACAGCATGGTACCTTATCCCTCAACCATGCTCCTAGAAAGGGAATAACATTCTCTTGCCTTAGTATTTTACATACTTCCCTGACCTCATCCAGGTCATATTTTGGTGCCTCAACCTTCCTCCTTTGCCCCTCCCTCCTGGATTGCTCCTTTAGACACTAGATTTCTCCTTGTAAACTCCAAATGACACCCATGGTATCTATATAAACTTCCTTTGGCTATGTAGGGTGTGGGTACTTGCCATGAAATACTTCCTCTCTTAAAACTAGGGTCCTTTGCCTTGGTATTTCCTTTGCATGGTTTCTTCTCTTTTTGTTACTAAAGTAGGTTCCAAGCCTACATCACATGTCACCGACAACATCCATTGTGTGTTTTACTTCTTAATGCTTACCATTGCAGTGCCCTTGTCTTTCCGTTACTACTGATTCATGTGATCAAACAACTCAGGGTACTCTTCATACTTGTGTTTCTTCCCACACCATGAGCACTGCAATAGGTCTAGGAAATCTCACTTACAATGTTCTATAGACCCAAAATTAAAATAGGTTCCATGAGAGAACTCACTTCTTCCTCCCCTACGGTTACCAAGACCATAGAATCCTGCGTAAAATCCCCTTCCACACATGCCTCCATGTGCATGCTCCTCTTAGTGGTGATCATCACTCTTAACACTACTTGTATGTTGGTTTGGCATACCCCATGATCAATGGCTTCATGGATTTGATTTTTGAGCCTACAGTCCTTAGTATCATGGGTTTTAGAGGTGTAGATCTTATAGTAGCAAGACAGATTATTTTGGATTACACACTGTAACAAGGGGCATCTATTTGCATCATGGTCCACATGAAAAATTTCACAGTCTACTATCACGGTGAGTACTACCCTCTGAGGACAACTACCCTTGACATGCCCCTCTACTTCATAATCTAAACACCATAATACACTGCAAGTCTCATGGGTTGAGTTCGTAGAAAACTTCTCCACCTGTTTAGCCATAGCAGTGATTTGAGCCTCTAGGAATGGGCTAACACTAGTATCAACACTATCAACATCCTCAATGCACAAAGCAGATTCCAACGCCTCGCGCGGGTTTGTGTAGGTTTTATGAGATAAGGACCTTCTAAAAGGTGTGATCAATCATCCAACAAACCATTGAGCAAGATGTGAAGGGTGAATATCATATGATAACTTAGAAAAGAGAGTATTAAAGTGTGCATTATACTCCCACACATTCTCTGTCATTCCCTGTTGAATCTCCTTCAGGGTGTTGATGCTCTTATGTTCAAACTTAGGGATTTGGAATTCTACAAGGAAAGCATTATTTAAAGTAGTATAATCCACCACCATTTGATGACGGTCATATTTCCTATACCAGTTATGCACATGCCCTTACAACGTTATTGTAAATTAACTAGCTTTCTGCTCCGAGGTTATGATCCCATTTGTGCGCCATAACAACTCACACTTGTGAACAAGTTCTACAACATCTTCAATACCTTTGTAATCTAGAAAATGTAAACACATCTCAAAGAAGACTATAGGGAGTGGATGGGGCCCTTTTCCTCTTGAGCCAGAGCCTTTGTTTTCTCCCATGTTTTCTCCTTTGCTAGATCCACTAGGTCCACCAAGTCATGTACCTCCTAAGCCACTAGATCCACCATAACCACTAGGTCCACCAGGTTCTATCCCTCCTGACCCACTAGATCTACTAGAACCACCAGGTCCTATAGTATTCATGCCAAGTGTCCCCAAGGTTCCATTGAACTGTGCACCAACGGTCTATGATAATTCCCCACTACCACTATTGTACCCCACACCACTCCTAGACGTGAGACCAAAGGATTGTATAGTTGCTCCTTGTCCAAAGAATCTTTCGAATACTAGAATATGTGTAGCCATAGAAGTGGGAACCAAAAAATTGTACCTCCTAGGCGTAGATTTGTCACTTTCATTGATACCAACTAGATCAATGATACTCCTTCCTTGATCTAGAAAACTAAATGCCAAGGTTCAATCATTGGGTGGGTTCAGATACATGCTAACAACTCTTCTCTCTCCATGTGATGAACTCTCATCAGAAGCTGAAGGGGTATCTCTTATAGACTTGTCAAGATGGGGTAGCTCAAAATGCTCAAATTCCATGTCCTCCACATGAACCTCAACTCCTTACCACAACGTCTACCTCCATAGATCAATCACACTTGTAGCTTCACGTCATCTATAAATCTCCCTTTCATGTGCTTTACTAGACGTATATGCTGAGAGACATTCATATAGTTCTACTGGGAAATAACAGAATTTTTTTTCATACAAATCATGGTAGAGGTTCTCTTCTACCCATCTACGTGCATCAAACTTAGGTTCAGTGTTGAATCTCTAAGCAAGTTCATCCTCTGTACTCTTGAACCATGATTCAAAAATTTCCAAAGTTAAACGTTGTGTCATTACTCATTATACAGATCATGATGTATGTCATTTCCCACTACAGCTTCGAAAAGAGGTCCCAGAAACAGAATCAAGATGTTGTCATTTTAACCCCTATTACAAAAGAAAGGAACCCTTTGCACACTGACCTATCACCAAGCAAGCACTAGGCACTCACCTAAGGCACACGTGGGTGACGAGTCTCTCTTCTATGTGAGTTTAGTGGGAAACATCATCTATGACCCATGTTTAAGAGATTTGAAAGGAAGTAAAACATACAAGCACCATACAGCTCAAATAGAAAGAGCTTAACAGATTTTATAACTTATACAAAAACAGAGAGAAGTTGTACAAGAATCTGTACTTAATCATAACCATTTATGAAAAAGAACTATGAGAAAGATGTATGCATCATAATCATCAATGTTCATATTTATGTAAGCTGGTAACCTCATTACATTGATGGAGTCATTACAAATTATCACAGAGAAGTAGACCATAGTCATGCATCCTAATTAGAATCATATGGCTAGGCTCTCAAAAGAAATTTATAATCCCCATACCATTGATACATCCTTTCCTAAGCACAAATACCCAAACTAATAGAGTTCTTGCAGTATTTCTACAGAGCTCTACCCTCTATCTATTTCTCCCTCCCTTTACTTCTACAGGAACTTGTACATATAGGATTTATCAACTGCCAACTCATCCTCCAGTGGCCTCAGATCTGATGCCAAGTGTCTGAATGTGGTCCTCCATGCAAGCATGCTTCTTGAAGCTTAAGCTTTCCACTTTTTACCGTGATGTACTTCTAGAAGCTTCTACTACAGGCATGCTCCTTCCTAGGCCAACCTTTCACTAGGATGGCACCTTATCGACCCCACATTTGTAGTCAGGTCATGATTTTCATGTGTTCTACCCAAAATTCCCAATATGGTTAAGTCCTAAACCCTTGGTTCTATTCGTGCGGATGTAATGGGTTTCCTTAAAGTCTTCCTTAAACATTACCCTGTGTGCTTTATCCTTGTGTGCCTTTCTTCAACTAGGAATTACTCACCTATGCACCTTTTTGTACTTATCCAATCTTTTAAGGGCCCAAGAACACAACCGATGTCAATTTATTTATAACCGACCATAGTGTGCTAGGGATCAGGACTGATGTCGGTTTAGGTAGAGCTGACGCCAGTCAGGTCGATGGGGGTATATTAAAAGGAAAAAGCCATGTAATACAGATTCATTTGTACGCTTTTGAATTTTGGAAAATCACATAGCTTTGAATGGGATATGCTTTTTTGTGAGAGAAGTACGCGGGACTGTACTAAGGTGAGGTGGAGAGTTCCAGGTGGGGAGTGGAGTCAAGTGGTTGGGCCCATGTGATCAGGTAGAGTGAGTGGATTAGTGGAGAGGTTGGAGGTATAAGTGTTACATGGTTAAGGTAGGAGAGGGATCGGGTGGACCGCCAGCATAGTGGTTAGTTGTGTTACCGCGGAGGTGATGCCGAGACAAGGTAAGAGCTAAGATTTTCTATGTATTGTTTGTTAAATGTAGAAGGCAATATGGGTCAGGGGGTGTGGGTAGGGTAGAGAATGTTAAATTTGGTGCTTAAAATGGGTGAGAGGAGGGGTGGGAAAAGGCATAAGTAGGTTGAGTAGATTTGGGGAGGGATTTGGGGGATGTTTGGGTAGCTTTCAAGGTGAAATGGGAGAGAAATGGGGGGAAGAAAATCAGGGGTTTAGGTTTGGGCACAGTAGTAGTGACTAACGCCAATTGAGGTATGGCTGACATTGATTTGTATATACCAATATTGGTCAAGATGGAAGAATCGATGTCGGTTTATCATGGACCGGTGTCATTTAATAGTGACCAGTGCCTGCTAGTGAATTTAGGGTGTAGGTTTATTAGGGTTGGGGGTTTGAGGTTTAGGGTTTAAGTTGAATGGTTTAGGTTCAGGGTGGGGTTAGGTTGGTGTTTGGGGTTCAGGTTGGAGGGTTTATGTAGGAAGGGTTTTAGGTTCTGGGTGGGGTTATGTTACGGTTCGGGGTTTAGGGTTTAGGTTGGAGGGTTTGGGGTTTAGGGTTTAGGTTGGAGGGTTTAGGTTTGAAGGGTTGAGGTTTGGAGGAAAAGTGGTTTAGGTTGGTAGGGGGTGAGGTGGGGGTGGAGGGAAATGTTAGTTAAAGGAAATTTGAATAATGTTCATGTTTTGTGGAATGCAGGCCAAAGAGTAGCTACAGATGAGAGACCCTGTACCACCCCTATTTGTGGAGGTACGGGGGAGTGTGACAACCGATGAGTGGATACATTTGACAGATGTCATCTTTATAGCCATGAGACATTACAAGAATATAGTATGGGAGCCTAGCCCTTATGGTCGCACTCATTGGTAGATGGGATATAACGACCAACACATTCCATTTGCTGATGGGTGAGCTGACAGTCACCCTAGAGGATGT